>CM046443.1:24206223-24403723 GCA_025506515.1 Flaveria trinervia
CTGATAGGGGCTAGAGATAAGAGGTCTCTCTGGGCTCTGTTGATCCTTGAGAAGGTGTTGTGGATTAACTTCATTGCCCTTAAGAGACATAATCTCTTCATCAGTTCCAATTAAAAGGTCAGTAAAGGATATGGAAGTGAAACCTAATGACCCGGGACTTTGATCAATGTCTAAAGGCATTGAGCCTGTGATAGGGCTGTCCCTTTTTGGCTACTCAGGGGAGTATAAAGACTCACCTTGAGGGCTTTCAGCTTGGGTTCTGGGCTCATGGGTCTGAGACTGAGGAGACTCAAGACCCATATTGAGGTCAATTATGAAGGATCGTTGGACCTCAGGCTGAGTAGGAGCCCTTTGTACCAGTCTAGCCTTTTTGGGTAGAACATGAGGAGCTTGTTCAATCAGAGAAGATTGAACAAGGGTTCATTTCGGACGTCTCTGATAAGTAAAGGTAATGGTTGGAGAAGGTAGATTTGGCAAAGTGGGGGTAGTTGCTGGTGTGGGTTCATCACCTGTGGGGTTAACAGGGATGTCACTAGGAGCCTTTGGCTCAATCATACCTGGAAGAAGTGCAGTATCTTTTCCGGTGAAGTTGGTGGACACTCTCTTCAAAGTCTTGAAGATGGTCGGCCTCATTTGAGGAGCAGTCAGAGCAGCTGCACAGACAAGCTTGCTCTGGTCCAGCTCGCAGTTGATTATGTGCTGGAGAAACCTGGGATACATGAAGAATGTGTCCTTTTGAAGATTTCCCATGAGGTTAATCAGCACGAATCTTGAATAGTTGAAGCAGAGGCTTTTCACCAACCCATGAACTAGGCACCCAAGTTCATATGGGATTTGATCGCATCCCCCAGATTTATTCGACAAGCAGTGAAGGACCACGTGTAGCAGGAACTTCCATTTGTACGAGAAGTTAAATTTGTAGACGGTTGACCTACTAACGTCTCCACCATATCCCATTTGGAGATAAGAATTGTCCAAATCTGCTTTGGGTAATTCTGTTGGAGCGCCCTCATCATGAAGCTCTAGATGCTCCCTGACGATCTGTTCAGAAATGACCAACTCCTGGCCACAGATGCTCGATCGAATGACATGAACCCCATTTAGGGTTTCAATCTGACCATTGGCCCAAAATTCAGACATATGGTTTGAGTAAATTGTGGGGTTTACGGTTAGAGCGGTGTAGTAAGAAGATTGGGTTAGAAAGGAGATGATATCTGAGAAGTCAGCATCTCTTAAAGAATCAAGAAGTGCGACTTGGTTGTGCTGAGGGTTGAATGCCATTTGGAAGATGAATGTGGATGATTTGAGCTGGGTAAAGTTGAGTAGGAGAAATTTCTAGGGCAGTAAAATTTGCAAGTAAGAGAGTGAAATTGAATAGTCGAGATTATTTAAAAGATTGTGGAAAGGCGGTAATGGGGGTAAGGATAAGGTGATGTGATGGTTTAGTGGATGAAATGACAGTGGTGGTAAGGTTAAAATCAGTTAAATAATCCGACATCATTAACAAAATCTTTGCTTTTTATAGTGTGGGGCCCAAGAAATTTATGTTACATAGTGAAATCTCTCTTCCGAGTGTAAAACATTTCCGAAGGTAACTTGTCTTCCAAAGGCAATTCTTACTTCCGAAGCCAAAACTTTGCTTCCGAAGGTTAGAGTTGCTTCCGAATAGAGAATTTGTAAGTTTCAGAAGTAGATCTGATACGCAATCAATCGCTTCTTCCGAGGCCAAAAATTCTTCCGAGAAGAAAGTTATCCTTTGACAAATTTTGCTTTGGAAGATATGAGAATGTCTTCCGAAGGTTAATTTCTCTTCGAAGGAATTTACACTTAGAAAATTTCAGAGAGAATTTCTTGTATCAGGGCTTAAATTGTATTAAGACAAGACTTACATATTAAAAAGGTTTTCAAAAGAGATCAAATTAATCAATTTTATCATCCCAATAGCTGTTATGAGATACTTGAACCTTTGTTCATCAAAAGCTTTGGTAAACAGATCAACATATTGTTCATTTGAATAAAATTTGATTAACTTGATTAGATTTTTCTCATGAATGTCTCAAATGAAATGATACCTGATGTCAATGTGCTTAGTCTTGGAGTGCTTCACCGGATTTTTAGTAATGGAGATAGCAGTGTTGTTGTCAATATGGATAGGAGTACTCATAAAGTTGAATCCATAATCTATCATCTGATTTTAAATCCATAGCAGTTGAGCACTGCAGCTAGCAGCATCAATGTATTCAGCCTCAACAGTTGATGTAGAGACATAGGATTGTTTCTTGCATTGCCATGAGATGATCCTTCCACCAAGAAATTGACATCCTCTTGATGTTGATTTCTTGTCAATATTGCAGCCTCCATAGTCACTGTCTGAGTATCCATAAAGATTGAAATCCTTGTTTCTGGGATACCAGAGACCTAGTTTAGGTGCTCCTTTGAGGTATCTGAGGATTCTCTTAACAACAGCTAGGTGAGATACCTTTGGACTCCGTAGGAATAGTGTCTTCCGTAGGTGTTTGTTATTCCGCAGAAGAATTGTTCTTCCGCAGAAGTCTTGTTCTTCCGAAGCACTCTTGTTCTTCCGAAGCAATCTTGTTCACTTCTGGTTGTTCATCCGCAAAGGATCTTCGGATGAATAGTTACTTGTAAGAATATATCTACGGAAGAACAAAATGTTCATCCGTAGATGTTTCTTACACTTGGTCAATTTCATAAGTTGACCGAGTATAATGTTTGTACCTGCAACCATACATAAATCAACACACAAAAATATAGGTTAACCTATATATTTAATGCATACACAATAATGAATTACAAACATTCCTTACAGATATTAATTCAAGTACTAAGCCTATACATAATGAACTAGATCTACTGAAACTAGACCTAACAGCCATTCTTCAAAAGAACTGAGATAAGTCTCATACCACAGCCTAGGTGCTTGGTGCAGTCCATATAGAGCTTTATCCAATTTGCACACATAGTTGGGGTGCTGAAGAACTTCAAATCCTGGAGGTTGGCATACATAGACTTCCCTATCTATATCCCCTATATAGAAAAGCACACTTGACATCAAGTTGTATACTGTGAAGTCCTTGGATGCAACATAAGCAAGGAAGATCCTAACTGCCTCAAGTCTTGAAACTGGTGCAAAGACATCAGTATAATCGATTCCTTCCTCTTGAGTGTATCCTTGAACCACAATTCTTGCCTTATTCTTGATGATCAAGCCTCTATCATCTCTCTTGTTTCTGAAAACCCATTTGGTGCCTATAGGTACTTGACCAGATGGTAGCGGACATAGGTTCCATACCTTCTGTCTCTTGAATTAAAGCAGCTCCTCTTGCATCGATTTAATCCAGCTACTGTCTTCCAAGGCATCTTCTACCTTCTTGGGTTCCATCTGAGATAGAAAGCATAAGTACAAGCAGAAATTCCCTTGATGAGTCTGTCCTCTTGTTCTCGCACCCTCAGAGACATTCCCTATGATGTTCTCAGTTGGATGAGTGTTGTGAATCCTAAGACGAGGAATCACTTCCAGTTGCAGAGATAGATCCAGGTTAGACATATTCTGCTCAGGAACTGGAACACTCTGTCCAGCTTCTGTTTCAAAGTCATTCAATGAGGACTGATTGAATGAATAAGAAACATCATCAATAGTTGGTTGTGAAGTAGTATTAACAGTTGCATGTTCCTTCAAAATACTGCCTCCTTCTGCCTGGTGTTGTGGTGGATTACCTGATGAGTTTTGAGGCTCAGTAGGTGATTCACTTGTTGAAGCTTCACTATTCCTTGATATAGTTAGACTATCTGATCTGTGAATAGTGGAAGCTTGATGTATTGCAGCACTTGGAGAATTTGGTCTAGGCATGGGAAGCTCAAACAGTTGATCATTAGCAGTAGTATCAGCATCATTTTGAGCACCTATTCCAACTGAAACGTTCTCACAAGAGGGTTTAGAATAGTTTGGAAAAAATTCTAAATCAAAGATGTGATCAGGTCCATTCCCCCTAACACAAGGAGTGTGCTCATTAACAACTATATTGGATGACTCCTCAAATTGTTGATTCTTAATGTTGTATACTCTATAAGCTTTAGAGCTAGAAGGGTATCCAACAAAGATAGCATCATCCGACTTTTCAGCAAATTTTGCAAAATTGTCCTTTGTGTTAAGTATGGTACACGTACACTTGCTGCCAAAGGACCTTAGAAAACCAATGAACGATGGCCTCTTGTTCCATAGCTCATAAGAGGTTTTTCCATTGGGCTTAACTACAAGAACTCTGTTCTGCATATAGCATGCAGTGCTGACTGCCTCTGCCCAGAATGTTAGAGGTAGCTTTGAATCAGCTAACATAGTTCGAGCACCTCAATAAGTGTCCTATTCCTCCTCTCAGCAACACCATTTTTTGGAGGAGTTCTGGGAGCACTATATTGTCTGGCAATCCCTTTTGAGTTACAGAATGAGTCAAGAACGAAGTTCTTAAACTCAGTCCCTTGATCACTTCTAATTATTTTAACCTTGTGATCAATTTGATTTTCTATTTTAAGAATAAAAGATTTTAATGTTTCAGTAGTTTCATCTTTAGTTCTTAAAAAGAATACCCATGTGAATCTTGTAAAATCATCAACTATCACAAGGCAATATGATTTCCTTCCAATGCTCATTATACTTGTGGGACCAAAAAGATCCATGTGCAATAAGTGCAATGGAGTTGTGATAGAGTTAACACATTTGGATTTATGAGATGTCCTATGTTGTTTCCCTTTCAGGCAAGCAACACAGTTATCTTTGCAGAAAAACTCCTTTTTAGGCAAACCATGTACCAAGTTATTATTAGCCAATTTATTCATTGTCTTAAATTTACATGACACATACGTTTATGCCACAGTGTCAACTCATCACTATCAGCTTTGGAAAGAAAGCATGATACTTCACCCATCACGTAAGCATTGTTCATATCAAGCTTGTACATATCCCCTTTCTTGGGAGATCTAAGAAGCACCAATCTGGAGGAATTGTCATCCCTGGTTTGAGGATAATTCACTCATGTTCTATGAAAAGCATTTGGTGCTTTTGATCACAGAAGTGATGGTTATAATACGTATGCTGTTTTCGCTCAATCAATCATCTAAAAAAAATCTCCTTAAATCAAAACCTAGGATCCATATATATAGACAATGATGTTTCTGTTATAGGAAATGCTGGATCTCTTGGGATTTGATTTGTGTCAGTTAAGGAATCATCAGATTTCTTGGGATTCGCATAACTGCCTTGTTGACTTGTGACACTTGCATTATACAAGTGTTTGGACTCCGTAGGAATAGTGTCTTCCGTAGGTGTTTGTTCTTCCGCAGAAGAATTGTTCTTCCACAGAAGTCTTGTTCTTCCGAAGCAATCTTGTTCTTCCGAAGCAATCTTGTTCACTTCTGGTTGTTCATCTGCAGAGATCTTTGGATGAATAGTTACTTGTAAGAAATATATCTATGGAAGAACAAAATGTTCATCCGTAGATGTTTCTTACACTTGGTCAGTTGCATAAGTTGACCAAGTATAATGTTTGTACCTGTAACCATACATAAAGCAACACACAAAAACATGGGTTAACCTATATATTTAATGCATAAACAATAATGAATTACAAACATTCATTACAGATATTAATTCAAGTACTAAGCCTATACATAATAAACTAGATCTACTGAAACTAGACCTAACAATACTCCCCCTTCCTGTGAATCCTAGGATCGGAGGAATTATCAATGTCGGTCGATGGACAAGTCAACGTTTGCGGAATCAACGTTGATTTGGTTTAATTGTTTTGCAATAACTTTAAATATCAATAAATGTTCGAAAACACATGTAGCAAAACACAATTAATGATTAATATGTATTTCATTAGAACATGTTAATGATTACAAGTATAATGAATGAATGATATCAAAGTGTGTTATGATGTGACGGCTGCTAGGGTTTGATTGAGAGACTTTGAAGTGATGGTTATAATTCTGATGCTGTTGTCGCTCAATCAATCGTCTAAAACAACCTCCTTAAATCGAAACCTAGGATCCATATATATAGACAATGATGTTTCTGTTATAGGACACACTGGATCTCTTGGGATTTGATTTGTGTCAGTTAAGGAATCATCGGATTTCTTCGGATTTGCATAACTACCTTGTTGACTTGTTGACTTGTGACACTTGCATTATACAAGTGTTTGGACTCCGTAGGAATAATGTCTTCCGTAGGTGTTTGTTCTTCCGCAGAAGTCTTGTTCTTCCGAAGCAATCTTGTTCTTCCGAAGCAATATTGTTCTTCACTTCTGGTTGTTCATCCACAGAAGATCTTTGGATGAATAGTTACTTGTAAGGAATATATCTACGGAAGAACAAAATGTTCATCCGTAGATGTTTCTTACACTTGGTCAATTTCATAAGTTGATTGAGGATAATGTTTGTACCTGCAACCATACATAATTCAACACACAAAAACATGGGTTAACCTATATATTTAATGCATACACAATAATGAATTACAAACATTCATTACAGATATAATTCAAGTACTAAGCCTATACATAATAAACTAGATCTACTGAAACTAAACCTAACAATACTCCCCCTTAGGCTTAGATACTTGCAATCAGTTCTTCAACACTGAAAGTTCCTTGACTCTGGCAATGATCTTATTGTAGAAGTAAGACACAGCAGTCTTCTGATCATCATACTTGTAGTTGATCTTCATCTTGTTGAACTTCTTCAGAGTCTCAAAGCTTATTCCAAAGACATCTTCCTTTGTAGTAAGTGTGTCTAACACATTGTTGTTATACATCACTTCTAACTCATCTTGCTCTGAAATTCTAAGTTCAGTGACTTCATCAAAAGTTGTTCCCTTTAGCAATCCAAAATTGTATCTTCTTCTTTTGTAGGCTTTGGCATGTAATTTGTCAATCACTTGGATCACATGGACATGCAGGAACAAATCATTCTGTGCTTTTTCATCAGCCAACTTGGGAAAGAATTTGTCATTAAGGTATGAGGTGTAGCTGGGATGAAGTAGTTTGATTTCCACAGGATCAAAGATCCTGATACGGTCAGCTTTCTTGTTTTCAACATTTCTTAACAACACCAACTCCTTTGTTTTCTCAACATAGCCCTATTCAATTATAGGGTATGTGAATTGAGTTCCTTCAATACATTTGATTGCTGCTGAAGTTCTACTTTTGTATCCAACCCTCTTCAAGAATTCATCATCTATAGATTTTGAGGCATTGGACTTGTATCTTTTAAGCCCTTTGATTCTCTTCTGATGCTCTGCATCTTCTCTTTTAGCTTCACTTACAACATCATCTTTAAACTTAGTCTTGAGCTTTCCCACTAGAGTTGAGAAGTCTCTTCCTCTAGGGTGAATTCGATAATTGCAAATGATCAGGCTTTGAAGATCTTTAATGTCATTCTCTGGTAAACTCACCACTGAAAATACATCATGGAAGTATTCAACTCTTCCAGATGTTCTTTTAACAATAGCATAATCCCAGTATGGATCATATTTCCAGGCCATGATCCTGTTTTCTTCCACAGAACTGGGAGTCGTGAGGTGGTCTATTAGTTGTATCAGAGTGGATATTTGTTTAGTTATCTCCCTCACTGTAGTGCCCAATGGCCATACTTTGCCGGGAATTACTTCTCTTGGCTCTCTGATTAGTTTGTCCTTCCCTTTGTGCTGATCTTTAGGTTCAATTGTTATAAGTTCAGCAGGAAGCTTACTTTGTTGCTCATAAGATGGATGAGGAGCTTTAGTTCTGAATTTTACACCAATATCCAGCTCAACTTTCATCACATGCTCCATCATCCTTCTAAGTTCTCCTATTGACCTTCCCTTAAGCTCGTGTGGCTTGTAGTTGTGGCCTTGTAACCAGCAAGTCATGTTATATCTACTCAGCTTAGCTGTGTCACAATGACCTAACTCTTTCTTTATCTTCTGTATGGATTGAAAGGTGCAGAAAGCTTTCATAGTCACAATTTGGAATCATAAAGCTTGCAAGTTCAAACTCCTTCAATGTGTTCTTCATCTCAAACATATTCATCCTTTCAACCATGTCATATGGTAATCCATGGTTGATTAGGTCATAAACATAGCAGATTCAGGCCTCTCTTCCATGATGTCTTTTGATGTAAGAAGAACATCAGTCTTTAATTCTTCTTGAGCTTTGTCAAGTCTATCTTAAATCAACTCTTTCCATTCAGCATCACTCACAGATTCATCACTAGCAACTTGCTTTGATGTTAAATTTTCAGTAGGAGTGTGCTCAGATGATGTATGTCTTGATCGTTTAGGAGAGTGTTCAACATTGATTACTTGAATCTTTGTTGGGCCAAAATACTTCCTCTTCCTTGAGTATTGAATGGGATGCTCAGAAGATTCAACAGGTTTCTTTTGTTGGCTTGATTCAAGAGCACATAACTTCATTTTCAGTTCATCAATCTCTGCTTCTTTTCTTCTTAACAGAGCTGATTGATCATAGAGAGTGTCATTGATTTGATCAATTTTCACTGTTAGCTTCTCATTTTCTTCTCTCTCTTTCTTTACTTCTTCTTTGAGTTCAGAATCTTGTTGAAGAAGAGCATCAATCACTTCATTATTGCACATGACATCTTCTCTCAATCTTTTTATTCTAGCTTCTTGCTTCATCAACTCTTCATCCTTTCCTCTGATCACCCCCTTCAACTGCTGTATTCTTTGCTTTCTTTTATTTGATTTTAGCACCAGCTTGTTGTACTCAGCAACCAGATAATTCTTGCTGACAGGGATATCAGCATCACTTAGATCCACTTCATTGTATGCTATTACATCAACATGGTTTGCTTCTTCTTCTCCTTCCTGATGTTGAGAAGCAGTCTCATCATCTTTAAATTCTTTTGGGTCTACACTTGCTGAGCTTGAACTGAGCTCAATAAGTTGATTTGCAAATTCTTGATGAGGTTGTTGTTGTTGTTGATGATCAGACACTAGAGATACTTGTTCAGTTTCATTTGAGAGTACTAGGGATTTAGTCTTGGATGATGACAGTTTAACTATACTTGTTTGTGAGACTAACTCTGTCTCCCCAGTGTAAAGACCGTTTGGTGAGTGAGGTTGGATGGGAGAGATTGGTTCTGTATTTTGGCTGGCTGGAGATTATGGTTGAGGTTTTGTTCTTGATTTGGTGATGGATGGTGGATAGGAGAGATTGGTTCAGTATTCTGGCTGGCTGGAGATTGTTGATGTATGGGTGATGTATCTGGTGAGAAAGTGTCTTGAACAGGCTTGGTTGGATAATTCTCTTGTTCATCTTTCCACACAAGCTCTTCAGGGATATTTGCAGCAGCATCAATCACATGTGCAAACATGTCCATATCACCTCCTTCATATTTCGCAGAAATTTTGTTTAGAACAGATCTGCCATGGTGTGCTTGACAAAACACACCACTATCCATAGAAGTTCCAGGCAGATCAACATTAATGATCAGTTGCAGGAACCTTGGAAACATGTACATCTTATCAGCCTTCTGCACTTTGATGTGATCACTTAAGCAGTTGAAGATGTACTTGGAATAATTATAGGTTCTTCCCTAAAATACACCAATAATCCCAGAGGAAATGTGCCTTGAGAATCTGTCAAGACCAGATTTTCTGTTTGATATGCACTTAAGATAAGTGTGACAGAGAAATCTATACGGCTTGAAAAGTCTTCCTTTCTTGATTTTTCCTTTGTTGAAATCGCCATCATATCCCACCAGTAGAATACTTTTTCTATGTATTCATCTTCGAACACATCAGGATGACCAACTTCGACTTCTCCCAACTCAAGAACCCTTCTTATTGTCTGTTCATCGATTCTTCACAGTAGCCACTATAGCTTCACCGTCTTCATCTATGCGTGCAGAGTTCCAGAAATCAGTGATATGTGATTGATAAATCACAGGCTCTGCTGATAAGGCATAGAACAGCCTTGATCTTCTTAGATATTTGATAAGTTCTTGACACCATTCTGAGACAGGATCATCAGGGTTTAAGAAGGCACACACATTGTGTTCTTTCGCAAATCGATTATCCATCTGTTCATAAAGAAAAGGCTTCGTTAAAATCATATTATTGATATGAGAATGCGAATAGTTGTGAGATAAAAGAGAATCAAATGGTTCATTCTTGAATATTACAACATGTTTTACCTTAATAACAGCGGATTAAGAACACAAATATGTGTTTGTTTAATGTTTTGATTTGGTGAAATTTGAATACTGAGAAAGTGGGAAAACGTTTGTTGAGAGTGGGTTTTTCTAGGTTGAAAAGTGAACTAAAAAAACGAATAATGATTTGAGAGGTCAAACCACATTATTTATACTCTCAGACACATTTTTTATCTCATTTATTAAATGGGACCCTCAGTATTCTTCCGCAGAATATCTATGGATCGACAACATCTGCTGATGAACATTTAAAATTAAATTACCTTTGTTGATCTTTGTTCATTCGTAGTTTACCAATCTATGGATAAACATTTAAGATTTCCACATTGTAGCTTCTGCTCATGCTTAATATAGCACTGTAGCTTCTGCTGATGCTTAAGATAGCACAATGCAGAGAAATATTGTTGTTTGTATGGTCCAAGTCCATTGGTTAGAACAATTTAATGCTTTAGGACCTTGTAGGCTTTGTATACATGGAAATTTAGCACAAGAAAGCTTAAAATGATTTTGAGAAAATTTTCATGTATCCAGAAGCTAAGATGATGCTCAGATTCCAATTCCTTCAAAGATGCTCAAATTCCAATTCCTTCAAAGATGCTTAGATTCCAATTCCTTCAAATTGATAATGAGATAGACAATGTTGCTGATTGAAAAACTTAACTTCATGTATTCTACTCCCCCTAAATTTGTGATTAATGGTGAATTTAAGCATTTATCAGAAATTTCTTTAAGAGGAATAACATGATTTGTAACTGTATGAAAATGATCAGACATATATACACATATGATGGGATAATACTATAATACTAAGCCTCATCTTGACGAGTTATGTTGTTAAATTGATACCTGAACAAAGTTCTGATTGCAAGTATATTGTCCACTTAAATCCATACAAGAGCTCATGTATCAACTAGGCATGCTGATTATCATGTTTTCATGTTGATTTAGAAATAACTGTTATGGGCTTCACATTCAATTTACAATATTTTATCCTCCCTTTGAAGTCAAATCATCATTTTTTCACAATTAAGAACTATGTACTTTAAGTTATAAGATCTATCTTGAGATGCATTTGACATCTCATTAATGCAATGATGCAAAAGCTCAAGATAATACAATTGATCACATAGGATTCTTTTGAGAGCTTAGATATGATCATCATCAGTCCCTAGGTTTTTACTCACGTAAATCAGAGGTGCCTTTAACCTAGGTCTTTGTTTACACAAAACAGAGGGATGATGAGGATATGATATGTTCACCATTTGTAACTGAATTTCAGTATGGTGATCATACACCAGGTCTTTGTTTACACAAAATAGAGGGAGTATGATTTGCAAAGATCGCTATTATAAAGTGTTGGTACATAGTGTGTTTAGATGAGTGAATTGGTCACATCAGAAAAAGACTCACCTTGTATTCTCAAAATGAAGTTTCCCACAAACAATCACTTTAGCATTATGTTTGGCATGCACTCAGATTAGTTTCCACTCAAGATGAATCTACTCACATATCAAGAAACTTGCTGAGATTTATTGTTATTTATGATTTCAGGAATAAGCAAAGCTATAGTGTACTATCATTTCCCATTCATATGTCATGCTGAAGCATCATTACACATGATATTTTAATTGTTTAGACTTGATTAATCTAAGTTAATCATGCCTAGAGACTCAACCAGAAAGTTAAATCTGACTGAATCAAAGGCTTTAGTGAATAAATCAGCAAGCTGATTTGATGTATCCACTTTGACTAACTTAATCAAACCCTGTTCTGAGCAATCTTCAGAAAATGATATCTTATTTCAATATGTTTTGTTTTACTATGTTGCACAGGATTAGCAGTTATAAACATAGCAGCAGAATTGTCTATATAAATTGAAGTTTGAAGAAGTTGTAACCATAGTCAAGTATTGGTTTTGCAACCAAAGAACTTGAGAACATCCAGCTAAAGCAACAATGTACTCAGCCTTAGCTGTGGATACAGAACATTGGTTTGTTTCTTGCACTGCCATGATACTAGCCTTGGTCCAATGAATTGACATCCACCGGTTGTTGATTATCTGTTACTGTTACATCCACCATAATCACTGTCTGAGTATGAGTAGAGTGTAAAGTCGCCATCCTTTGGATACCAGAGACCAAGTTCTGGTTTTCCTTTAAGGTATCTGAAAATTCTTTTAACCGCATTGAGATGAGACTGCTTGGGATCAGATTGGTACCTAGCACATACACACACAACAAACATAATATCAGGTCTACTGGCAGTTAAATACATAAGTGAACCTATCATTGATCTATATAATTTTTGATCAATAGATTTTCCAGAAAGATTAGGAGCGATCTTATCAATTGTTGATGCTGGTGTTTTGCATGAGGATACTATAGCAAGATTGTATTTCTTTAGAATTTGATGTATGTATTTTTCTTGATTGATGAATATCCCATCTGATTTTTGATGAACTTGAAGGCCGAGAAAGAAGGTTAATTCACCCATTGAGCTCATCTGAAATTCAGATTTCATCAGCTCTTCAAAATTCACACATAATCTCTTATTAGTTGAACCAAATATAATGTCATCCACATATATTTGAAGTACTAGGAGATCTTGATGTTCTTTTTTGAGGAAGAGAGTCTGATCAATAGTTCCTCTTTTGTAGCCATGCTTGAGCAAGAAAGATGATAGTGTTTCATACCATTTTCTTGGTGCTTGATGAAGACCATATAGAGCTTTATCTAGTTTGTATACCCTATGGGGATAATGAGGATCTTCAAAACCAGGGGGTTATGATACATAAACTTCCTCATCAATCTTCCCATATAAGAATGCTCACTTGACATCCATCTGATACACAGTAAACTTCTTATATGATGCATAAGCCAGAAACACTCTTATGGCCTCAATTCTTGCAACTGATGCAAAAACTTCATCATAGTCAATTCCTTCTTCTTGAGTGTATCCTTGTGCAATAAACCTTTCTTTGTTTCTTACAATAATCCCTCTATCATTCAGTTTGTTTTTGTATAGCCATCTTGTTCCAATAGGATGTTGACCTTCAGGTAAATCAACAAGAGACCATACTTTTTGCTTTCTGAACTGCTGAAGCTCTTCTTGCATAGCTTCGATCCAGCTATTGTCTTTTAAAGCAACAATGATATTTGGAGGCACCACTTGAGAAAGAAAACAGCTAAAGAGACAAAGGTTGGCTGTACCACTTTGACTCCTTGTAGTTCTCTTTTCATGATTTCCAATGATGTTGACAATTGGATGAGTCTTATGGATTCTCATTGAAGGAGTTGATTCAACTGGTATAGATGATCTGAGGTTAGTCATTTCCAGTGACTCACACTGACTCATCTCAGCTTGTGAGTTTAAGAAATAATCAAAATGCTCCATATGAGAAGAATGGTCATCAAAGTCTCTTGTATGGGCTGCAGTGGTATCTCTAGTTTTGTTTTGCTTTTCTGTAGGAACTTCTCCTGAAAGATTTTGCTCTGCCGTAGGAACTTCTCCGGAAACAGTTTGCTCTTCCGTAGGAACTTCTCCGAAAACAGTTTGCTCTTCCGCAGGAATTTCTTCGGAAACAGTTTGCTCTTCCGCAGGAATTTCTTCGGAAACATTTTGCTCTTCCGCATGAATTTCTCCGGAAACAGTTTGCTCTTCCGCAGGAATTTCTCCGGAAGCATTTCGCTCTTCTGTAGAAGTTTCTACGGATATTAAGTGAGGACATGAATCAATTCCAAGATTTGTTGCATTCACTTGAGAGCCTAGATCTGTTAAAGGCACATCATTCACATCTCCAGGTGCAACATGTTTGTTTCCATATAGTATCTGCATCTACTGAAGTGTTTTCATCCGAGAATGGGGGTATCCTTGGAGGATCAGCAGATAAGGTTACTTCAATCATAAGAGGTGGAACAACCATGATGAACCTTTAACTGACTTTGTAAATACAGATTCATCAAAAGACACATTAGGAGTCTCTTCCACAATGTTATGTTGTGGAATATAAACCCTATATGATTTTGATGTTGAAGAGTATCCAACAAAGAAACCATCATATGCTTTTTCTGAAAATTTTCCCAATGACTCTTTCTTGTTTAAAACAGTTACATGACATCCAAAGACTTTTAGATATCCTATGTATGGTTTTCTTTTAAATAAGAGCTCATAGGGAGTTTTGTTATGCTCTTTGACAATTAATGTTCTGTTTTGAACATTGCATGCAATATTCACAGCCTCAGCCCAAAAAGTGATGGGTAATTGTGAATCAGCTAGCATTGTTCTGGCAGCTTCAATGAGAGTTCTATTTCTTCTTTCAGCTATTCCATTTTGTTATGGAGTTCTTGGTGCACTGAATTGTCTTGCAATACCTTTGCTCCCGAAAAAGGAATCCAGTTCAAAATTGACAAATTCAGTACCATTGTCACTCCTAAAAATTTTAACTTTTGAATCAAGTTGATTCTCAATCTTGATCACAAAGTCCATTAATGTTTCTGATGTTTCATTCTTTTGTTTTAAGAAAAAGACCCATGTGAATCTTGTGAAATCATCAACTATCACCAAACAATATTGCCTTTTTCCAATGCTCATCACATTGATAGGACCAAACAGATCCATGTGAAGCAATTGAGTGGTGTAGTATTTGAGTTGATAGTTTTGTATTTATGTGACACTTTATGTTGTTTTCCTTTGTAACATGATGAACAGTGAGTTGAGCAATGAAACTCTTTGTTTGGCAATCCAATGACCAGATCATTTTTCACCAATTTATTCATGTTCTTCATGTTAGTAATTAGACAAATCTTCTGATAGTTTAGATATAAGGCATGTTTCATGTTTTATGAGTGAAGTGTTGTTCATGTCCAAAACATAAGTGTTTCCTTTTCTTGCTGGTTTGAGGAGAATCCAATCTTCTGGAACAATAAATCCCAGCTTAAGAATGTAATTAGCATTATCAAACAATGTGGTATAATTTTAATCATAGATTTGAGACACACTAAGTAGATTATATTGTAAATTTTACAGTAATTTACTTTCTCAAATTTGAGCATACCATTTGTTATCATTCCTTCACCAACAATTTTACCTCCCATTTTATTCCCACCAATGCCACATAAGAAGCATTTTTATGTTTGAAGTCATGGAAAGAATAGTTTCCTGTCATATGCCTGGAACAACCACTGTCAACATACCACTTGTTGTCAGCTCTCCAATATTGTTCCTGCATTCAGAAATAAATCAGTTAGAAGTGACAACCCAAGTCTTAGTGATGTTGGGTTTGTCAACAGAGTCTAAACTATTTACTCCTTCATGACTTAATCCTGAAGTTTCAGTATTAATTTCATATCTAGTTGATTCATTTTGATTTGATGATGGTGAGGATGATTTTGTTGAATCTAATGCATAAGCTTTGGAGTCTTCTTTCTTCATTGATTCTTCCTTCACCTTATCTTTCTTTGGTTGATATTTTGATTTAGAAGATGAACCTACACTTTTGAAGGTTTCATCATCTTTTGCTTTTGATTGAGACACATATGATCCCTTTTCAAAATGATCAAAGAAATTATCATTAATGATTGACTTCTTCTCAGCCAAGTCCACCTTTTTATGAGGTGTTTTGGATTGACTTGATGTTTTCTCTTCATAGATTTAGCTTCTTCAGAAGATTTCTGCTTTGGATTTGCCTTTTGCTTTTGATTTACCTTCTTTTTCTTTGAATCATCTTGACTTTCAGTAGATTGAGAGTCTGATTTTGTCAAATAAGTTTTTGACTTCTTTGTGCTTTTGTTTTTGTTCTTTTTGTTAAAATAGAATTCCTGAGTTGAATGATTATTTTTGTTGCAGATTATTCAGAATTTGTTGAAGTAACACTCTGAAGTCATATGATTGTTCATATTGCATATGGATCAGTACACTAAAGTAGCAGTCTTCTGTTTTGTGATTAGTCATATCACACCACTTGCAATACATTTCTTCAGATTCCTCTTCATGCTCATCTTTCTTCTTTTTTTTGTTCAGTTTGGGAGCTTTTTTTCCTCCTTTGAAGAGCTTGAATTGTTCTTGCTGTTCCTAGGATATCAGCAATTGAATCTTTCTTATCCTTTGATGACTTTGTTGCTTCAATTCAACATCTTTTGATTGTTAACAGATACTCTTTTTATACCTCATCCGTAGATTCGACTTTCTTCTTCCGCAGAAGTTCTACGGATTCGGCAGACTTTGCTTTCCGCAGTTCTTATACTGAAAATTTTTCTTTTGCTTAGTTGAACTTGTTTCTTCTTACCTTATCTGCATGAATAAAGTACTTCTTCAATTGGTCCGCAGCTATCAACTTTGTTAGGATCTCAGCCCTTGGTTTAATCGATTGAACAGATATAGCAGCGGAATAGCTCAGAATTAGACAAATTCAAACAAGAACATTCGATATAAAACGATAAAGAATTTTGTTATAGAGAGAGAAATATCCGACAAAAGGAATATTGCATTAAGATTGTCGGCCTCAAAGGCACGATTACAGGTGAGTCATCCTTCCTTATAAAGGAAAGAGTGACGTAGGCTGATGTCACTTGAAAGTGACATGTAACCGTTTGATAACTACTGATGTTCAACAACTACTGAAGATGTCAACAACTGACATCTTCTTACAAATGTTCCTAAGTGTTAAATATCTTATTTACAACTACTGAAAAACATAAAACTACTGATACTACAACAACGAAGAACAACCTCTTCAGTTGTTTACAACACTGAAAAGTAAACAACTACTGAAAGGAAAAGAAAACTACTAAAGAAGAAAAACCATCACAACAACTGAAGAAGCCCTCTTCAGCTGTTGTCATCAGCTGTTAACATCAGCTGATGTCTTCAGTACTTGAACATCAGACTTTGTCTTTCAGCTGTTGATCTTCAGTCTTTGTCTTCAGTACTTGTTGAAGTCTTCAGACTTTAGATCTTCAGCTGTTGTCTCAGTCTTTGTCTTCACTACTTCAGACGTACTTCAGCAGTTGTATTCTTCAGACTTTGTAGAACAGCTGATCAGGTCTTCTTCAGCTGTTGTGATGTCTTGTGGGACTTAGAGGTTTCTCTGATCAGGCTCATTGGTTCTTTTGGTCCAACAAACCCCCCTGAACCAATGCAGCCAAAACCTCTAAGTTATTGACGAGTCCCACTTATTTTGGCAGATAGATAGGTCTTTTATCCTCTTGATCAGATGAGAAGTGACCCTTTTTCAGCACCGGCCTGGGAAGAAGTCTCTGATGATCTGTTTGCATGATATGGTTGGGAGCTCTGTATTGGGGACTTGGACACCGAGCTGTTGCCCCAACCATGAGATCTACTTCCCGTGTATCAGCCTATATGATTCCCTGGTGTAAGCCCTTAAAACATGATTTGCTCATCCATTGTCAGCACCTCGGGCACACCATCAAATAATCCTTCTCGGCCATACACTTCAGATATGTACTTGGCCTGTTTTCCATTTTTGAGCTCAACCGTGGTTATTTGTCTATAAGCAAACTCATCTGGATGAGTCCCTTCTAAGAGCAGGTTGAGCTCTTCTTGTTTGAAGTTTTCAAGTCTTTTGTAAACCAATCCCTTCTTTATAATTTTGTTCTCTAACATCTTTTGAGGTGGTTGTTTGGCTTCATAGGCTTTCTCGAACTCTTCAACAATTTCCCAAGGGGACACTACAAGAACCACAGTGATGTCTTCGTCGACAACTCTCTTCACTTGGCCCTTGTATCTTGAAGGAATTTCTTTCTTGACAATCCGGTGTGCCACCCTGGGATCAGGCCATATCCTTACTCTTTCCCTTTGTATTGAAAGGTATTAGCAAGGGTGTACAATCTTAATACTTCTTTCTTCATGCTGATCATTGAAGAGGATGTGGCATATGCTTTGTCAATGCTTTTCAGCATTTCCTCATCATGTTTTTGCATCTGTTCCTCGTCAATCTTTATCATTACATCATGCATTTGAGAAGCAGGAGTGATGGACATTGGTTTAGCCTTAGGCAAAGTAATGACTGCAGAGAGTGGCAGTCTGTCTTCATCCTCCTCTTCATCTTCATCAGGCCTCAGTACCTTTCTTTTCTTTTGGCTAGGTACATCACTGGCAGTGGTTTTTGGGGTAAAGGATTTGTTTTGTGGGTTGGATGGTTGGTTTAGAGGGTAAAGGGGTTGTTTTAGTGGGTTGTGGAGATAGTGATTTTGAGGATTGAGGCTTTTCAGACTGTTTTAGCATTTTGGCTGTAAGGGAGGCTTTGGTAAATTTTGTCAGTTCTTTTCGATTCCCAACCCCAGCTTCATTCAATACCTCAATCACTAAACCTTGGAGTATTCTTCAGACGAACAAATCTTGGTGGTTATTGCCAGATGTTGTCCCTGGTCCAGGCCCTTATTTCCATTAGATCTTCCCAAGTATTTAGCTATAAATCTGATCATTATCTCCAGCCTTTCTCTTTCTAAGGCATCATAGCTAGCCCATCTTGAATTGATCTCCTCTGTTTCCATCCTTCTGATCTCGGAGTCTAGTTGTTTGATGTCAAAACCCTGCCTATACAACTGCTCAATGATTTTATCCATTGAACGGTTATGGTTGGCGTCAGCTTCTTTCACCATATCCTTCAGCTCCTTCTCCTTCTCAGACTCTCCTTTTCTCTTCTGATATGTGACATGAAAGTCTTTTTGACTTTCATTCACTTCAGCTCCCTTCACACTCTCCTTCTCCTTCTCATTTACAACTCAGATTCTTTCACCTTCTCCCCATCTATCATCCTCTTCCTTTTCCTTTAACTAACTGACTCTCCCCCTTTTTGGTTGCATTGGGTGCAAGGGTTTGAGCAGTAGAAAGGGATTTAGTCACCAACTCCTCCACCAAGGGTTGTATTATGGTAGGAAGCCTCTCATCAATGGTTTTGATCACTATATCTGTGATCATGGGAGTGATGAGAGGGAGGGATTTTTGAAGGTTAGCAACTGATTGATCAGGATGGTTCTGTTCCTGAGAATCAGTGCCGAAAGCAGAGGCTGGTGGCTTGGAAGTATATACTGGCTCAGTGTGTAGGGGACCTTCAGAAGAAGGTGCCATCTGTGGGTGTATTGTGGTGGCAGATGGACTTGCATCCTGAGACATCTTGGCCAGCAGCTCTTTGAGTCTGCTAACCTCATCCTCTAGAATGGTGTTTTGAGCAACTACATCATAGAAGAAGCTCAGGTCATCATCAGTGGATACTGAATCACCTGACCTCCTGACAGAGTCAGAATGAACATGCCTTGAGTGTAGATCAATGATAGCATGTGCCCCTTGTTTGCGGTTCTGGGGACTTCCAGCCTCAGGACTATGTCCTTCATCAGCTGTTGCCGCTGGTGAGGTCTTAGAGATGTTACCAACTGCACCCTGGTCATTTGCTGAGTCAGAGATAGTGGCAGCCTCACCAGAAGTTTGCACCTCCTTATCTACACTAGAAGATGAAACATGATAACCCCTGTGCTGTGGGTTGACAGAAGCATTGGATCCTCCCCCTCAGGTGTTGAGGTTATCCCAGTAGTGATTGGTGTCTGGGTGGGGGGTGAGGAATGCAACTGTGTCAGCACCTTTGCAACAATTATTGTAGGGCTTTGAGGGGCGGTTGCATCAGGAGAGGGTGTGGAAGCAGTGTGCACCGGGACAATGGTGCTCTTCAATGGTAATCCCCAAGTGAGGAGGATCCCAGCAGTGTGGCTTCCCTTGGAGTGGTTGCTTCAGGGTCCTTTTGAGAGGCAACCTGAGCGGCTGCAGCTGGTGGAGTCATAGTCTCTACTGGGGGGTTATTTCCAGCAGAGATAACCTGCGTTGGTGCAGCAGGAGCATCCACAGGGGACTCAATTCCCTGAGTAGCTTTCTTAGGCTTCTTCTTTGTGGGTTTGGAGGGGACTTTGGATGTGGAGGTAGAGGCTGTGGGTTTCAGCTGCGTGGGTTTGCGCAGCTTGGCAGCCTGTTTGAGAGTTTGGTCAGTGTTGTGTCGGGAGTATACCTCCGGCAATACAGCCAAAGCAGGGACTCCCAGACCAACTAGTCCCTCAGCAGAAAGCTGATTCTCTATTATGGCCATTATAAACCGAGGATATAGTATCCAACGGTTAGAAAGTGGTTTTGTGGCCATATCCTTGATTTCAAGAAAAATGATTTCAGAAAAGTTTAGTGGTTCTTGTTCAAGGATAGAGAACAGTACCTGTTGCCATCTTCAAGACAGTTGATCCCAAGAGGAAGTCTTCGGGGCCAGGCAAACATTTACCATATGAAATATAATCGTTCAGCATCTGGAAAATGTTTCTTCAGGATTGTTGAAGCACTAAGATCACCCTGATATCCATGTTGTCCAAATGAAAGATCAAGTTGGCGCTTAGGATATCCAACAGGGTAGGCAGCATCATCTAACAGTAATATCTGGCGGATGGTAGCAGTAGAGATGACCACCTTATGAGTGTTGATAGACGAATGGATAGATTCTCCATTAACGGTTGCATTCGTCCAGAACTGACGTAGCGAATCGGCATAAATGATTGGATTTAAGAGGAAAGCCGTTTTCAGTGGGGATTGGACCATAAGATCTATAGCATTATCAAATTTGGTCCAGAAGGGCGATTTTGTGAGGTACGCGACACAGTTGTGTCGAGGCTTGAGTTGCATGGTCGCCATTAATGAAGGTGAAAGGTTTGCAGAGCTTTTGAAATTTTTAGGTCGTGAAAGAATGAAAAACTCTGAAAGAGGGATCAGGATATATAGGTACGGGTTATGAAACGACTGAAGGTTTTGGTGTTAGTCATCAGTATTTGAAGCTACTGATGACGTGGTATTAACTTTCAGAGGTTTGAAACGACTGATGGTATTGGTGTGGTCAGCAGTCATAAAACAACTGAAGACATGGTGTTTACTATCAGACGTTGAAACAACTGAAGTCTCTGATTTAGGCATCAGTAGTTTTAAAAACTACTGAAGACAAGTTGGACTTCAGATGTTGAAACAATTGAGGACTTGGTATAAGCCATCAGTAGTTGTGAAACTACTGAAGACCGTGGTTTTGCCATCAGTTGTTGTAAACAACTGAAGACTCGGTGTTAGTCATCAGTAGTTGTGAAACTACTGAAGATATGGTATTGCTTCAGTTGTTTATAAAGAAACAGCAGTTTGTGAACTACTGAAGAGAGAGTACTCATCAGTAGTTGTCGTCAATTCATAGCCTTTCAGCTGTTTCATACTGTCCTCAACACTTACTCATCAGCCTTTTTGCTGTTTTCAGTTGTTTCATAGGACATCAGTACTTATCTGTTTCTATTGAATTCAGTAGTTGTAACTACATCAGTAGTTTAGAACAGATAAAGTGCAGTACTTAAAGCATTTAGCCTTCAGTAGTTATAAAAACTACTGAGGGTAAAACAACTCATCAGTACTTATATGTGACATGGTTACCAATGATCACCAGTAATTAGTGAGATCATCAGTAGTTGTCACTTATTCTAGCTACAGCATACCAAGCCTTAACACCAGGTTGTGGAAAGTTGAACTATCCAAAGGCTTAGTAAAAATGTCTGCAAGCTCATCAGCACTAGGCACAAACATAGGATTAAGACCCTTTTCAAAACAATCTCTTATAAATGATGTCTAATTTCTATATGTTTGGTCCTAGAGTGCTGGACTGGATTTTTGACAATGCAAAGAGCTGAAGCACTATCCATTAATAATGGAGTCTTAGTCTCTGTAATGCCATAATCCAAAAGTTGATTCTGAAGCCAGAGTATTTGGGATGTACAACTTGCAGCAGCAATGTACTCGGCTTCAGCAGTGGATGTAGCAACAGATGTTTGTTTCTTACTCTGCCAAGAAATCAAACAGTTGCCTAGGAATTGGCATCCACCAGAATTGATTTCCTGGTCAACTTACACCCTGCATAGTCACTATCAGAGAAAGAAACTAATTTGCAAGAATGTCCAGTGGAATACCATAAGCCTAGAGATTGTGTACCTTGCAGATATCTAAAGATCCTCTTGACTGCAATCAGATGAGACTCCTTAGGTGCAGCCTGAAATCTAGCACAAACACATGTAGCAAACATAATATCTGGTCTAGAAGCTGTTAAATACATCAAGGAACCAATCATACATCTGTAAAGGTTTTCATCAACACCTTTACCTTTCTGATCAACATCCAATTGTGTGGTGTTGCACATGGGAGTAGAACAGGGTTTACAGTTTTGTAAATCAAACTTATTCAAAAGATCTTTTGTGTATTTAGACTGATGAATGAAAATTCCATCAGCTTTTTGTTTGATTTGCAAACCTAGAAAGAACTGTAATTCTCCCATTGCACTCATTTCAAACTTCTGTTGCATTAAGGTTTGGAAATTCTCACACAATTGGGGATCAGAGGATGCAAAAATAATATCATCAACATAATTTGAACAAGTAGCTTATGCTGATCCACCTTCTTAATAAATAAAGTTTTATCTATGGAGCCTCTAGTGAAATTATTCTGTAGAAGAAAGTTTGATAAGGTCTCATACCAGCTCTAGGTGCTTGTTTCAGCCCATAAAGAGCTTTATCAAGCTTATATACCCATTCTGGGTGCTTATTATCCTCAAAGCCTGGTGGTTGACACACATAAACTTCTTCTTTTATTGTACCATATAGAAAAGCACTTTTGACATCCATTTGAAAACTTTAAGATTGTGGAGTGCAGCATAGGCTAAAAACAATCTAATTGCCTCCAGTCTGGCTACAGGGGCAAAGGTTTCATCATAATCAATACCTTCTTCTTGTGCAAACCCCTGCACAACCAGTCTGGCCTTGTTCTTAACAATTAGCCCATTTTCATCAGTTTTGTTCCTAAACACCCATTTAGTGCCTATTGCACACTTACCTGGGGGTAGAGGAACAAGCTCCCACACTTGCTGTTTCTTGAACTGAAGAAGCTCAAGCTGCATGGCTTCAACCCATCCATTGTCTCTCAAAGCAACATGATAGTTCTTCGGCTCTAGCTGACTGATGAAGAGAGCATAGAAGCAGAAATTGGACAACTGGCTTCTGGTTGAAACACCAGCATGGATATCACCAAGGATTTGAGATATTGGGTGATTTTTCAGCTCTTGGTAAACAATCAAATCTATGCAAGTGTTTGTTGGATCTTCAGCAGCAGCAGATGTTGATGCAGATTCTTGAAACCATGAAGATGGTGGCAACTCAAATGAAGTTGAGGATGCAGAAATCTCATCAGCATTTGTTGTGGATGGTGCTGCTGGAGCTACAGGAGCATCAGGTTTAGAGGACTCAGGCAGTTGGTCACTAAACCTGAAGAGGTGATTACTACTATCATCATCATCTTCAGTAGTACCACCCGGTGGTGAACTGTTGACAGGAGCAACAGCAGGAGATTGATAAGGAACATATTGCAGTATGTCCAAATCAAAGAGCTCCACAGGGCTTTGTGGAATCTTGTCCTTTGGAGATTCATTGAACTTGACATGTAGAGTCTCTTCAACCATCTTTGTTCTGCAGTTGAAGACTCTGTATGCCTTGCAAGTTGATGAATAACCATAAGTACCCTCCATCCACCTTAGGATCAAATTTCTGGAGCTGATCCTTTGTGTTGAGAATGAAACAGGGACACCCAAATGCTCTAAAGAATGAAATGAGAGGGGCCAAATGATGTAGAACTTCATATGGAGTCTTCATCAACCTCTGATTTATTAGCACTCTATTCTGCACATAGCATGCTGTGTTGACAGCTTCAGCCAAAAGGTCATGGCAGTCCAGAATCAGCCAACATAGACCTTGCAGCTTCAATGAGGGTCCTGTTCTTTCTCTCCACAACACCATTATGTTCAGGAGTTATTGGAATACTAACTGTCTCTTTATTCCCTTGGAAAGGTAGAACTCATCAAGTGTATTGTTCCTGAATTCTGTTCCATTGTCACTTCTAATACACTTGACTGAGAGGGAATACTGGCTTCTCAGCATACAACACAAAGTTTATGATCTCTGTGCAGCTTCCATCCTTTGAATGTAGAAAGAAAGTCCATACAAATCTGGAGTAATCATCCACAATTACCAGACAGTATTTCTTCTATGCCATGCTCACACTCTCTAGGACCAAAGAGATCCATGTGAAGAAGTTGTAAGCATGCAGTGGACTTTGGTTCTTCAATAGGTGGAAATGAAACCTTGTGCTGTTTTCCTTTCAAACAAGCAGTGCAGTTGTTCACACTTGAACTCCTTCATAGGCAGTCCCCTTACTAAACTATGGTGTATCAGTTGATTCATGTTCTTGAAGTTAACATGTCCCATCCTTCTATGCCATAGATTAGATTCATGAGGAGAGGCCTGGAAAATAGGCAAGGATGGCCTTTGAGATCAATTTTCTTGGAAGATCTAAGGCATACACTCTTCTGTCCTGTTGGCCTTCAGAAGAGTGTGAGCATCCAATACCTTGTCAATCAAACTCAGAACTTTGGATGACAGAATCCTGCAGTTCTGGCTTGTGAAAAGGGCAACATGGCCTTTGTCACACAATTGACTGACACTCAAGAGGTTATACTTGAGATTTTCCACATGGTTGACATCATCAAACTTTATTTCCCCATTGGAAACAAAGCCCTTCCGATGATGTAACCTCTTGCATCATTGCCAAAAGAAACAAATCCCTCCTTTCTGGAGAGTAGTCATTAAGAAGTGAGTTGTTCCCAGTCATATGCATAGATCCCCCACTGTCTACATACCAGATCTACTTTGGCATGTTGAAGAAACCTGCATAAATAAACAATCAGTTAGTTTTGGAGACCCAACCTTTTTGGTTTTGGCCTGGTCTCATCAACAGATGGTAAACTAACAGGTTTTATTGGACACAATAGCTTGAGGTGAAGGAGATGGTGTAGAAGAGGAATCCTTGGCTTGGATCTCCTTTTCTGGGGTTTCAACACAGGGCCATCAAGTTGGTTAACTCTCCCAACAGATGTTGAACCATCATTACCAGTTGTGTCTGATTCTGGGAGAGAGCTTTCAGCTCTTCAGACACATTGGTATTGGTGTTTGATGATGAGTTCTTGTGTTGCACCATCTTCTTTTGAGCAACCTCAGCTATTGCCTGTTGCACTCCTTCCTTTTTGGATTTCTTTTTGGACATAGGAGTAACAGATTTGATGCTGCTGGTACAAACTTGCACTCAAACTCAGTTTTCATTTTAGCCAAGTTTTCTTTAATTTTCTCCTTTGTTTGAGTTTGGATCCCTTTTTGTACCAACAATCATCTGTGAGATGATTGAATAGACCACATATTTCACATGGTTTCTTCTTCATCTTCTGTTGATCATCAACTAAAGAAGATGAACTATTGAAGACTTGCTCTTCAGCAGTTTAGAAGCACTTTTTGCCTTCTTGTCAACTCCTTAGTAGGCTTCAAATCTTTCCTACTGACAGTTTTCTTCTTTTCAGTGCTGTCAGTCATTAGGATTTGAACTCCAGATGTTATCCCTGCTCTCCAGTACCCTTAGTTTCTAGGGATAACACTTGTGTTGATCAACTTATTGATCATGTGAGTGTCAGCAGTTGAACCATCAATTTCAGCTGATAGGTTCACAGAGGGATTACTACTGACTTCAACTACTGATGGTGCTTTTCAAGTAGTGAATCACATGATGAGGTGGATTGGTCATTACTTTCTCCATCAGATTCTGCTCCTGCTCTTGAAGCAAAAACTGTAGGAGGAGCAGTGTGATTATAACCAATTCCAAACTTCACATTGGAAGCTGTTTGCTTACTAAGAAGCATTTCAAAGCCCTTGCAAGATTGTACCCATCGATCACACTCAACCTGGGTGACAGCAAGAGTATCTTTGAGGTCTTTGTACTTCTCTAAGAGTACATCCTCCCTAGCCTTATCATCAGAAATTTGGCATTTTAATTTGTAAATCTCATCAGTTTTCTCTTTTAGCACAGACTCAAACTCAGCTTTATTTTTGGAAATTATTTGTTCTAGCTCTACATTTTATTTATTAAAGCCACATTTGCTTCTCTAATAGAAGCAAATGCTGCTATGCAAGTTTCAGAACATATTTGGCCTTAGCCTCAGAGGATACCTGTGATACCTTTGTTGAAGAGGTACTTGAGATGATCCATCAGAGGATTCCAAAGCCATGAGAGCTAGATTTCCAAAAGGATGCTCACCACCATGTTGACCAGCACCTGAGACAGTTGTTCATTACCAGACACATCATCTGGTAAACTGCTCCAGTCAACAACTCCTGGTGTGAAGAAGCTGTGTTGTTGAAGTTGATTAGGTTGATGAGATTGGGATGGTTGAGGCTCAGGGAGTGCATGTGGTTACTGAGCAGTGGGTGCTTGAACCTGGCCTGGTTGTGGCATGAATAGCAGGGGTATGGATATGGCATTGGCCCCTGTGGAACAAAATATGCAGGAGATTGTGGTTGATGATGATAACCAGAATTGACAGGTTGTTGCCCTCTGTTTTGTTGACTATTGCCAGGGAAAGTCACAAAAGGTGCAGGAGAGTTAGATCCAGATGATCTACATTCTCTTGCAAAGTGCCCAAGCCTGTGGCATTTATGGCACTTCAACTTACTCTTGTCAAAACCAACTTTGGTTGCCAGAGAGTCCTGGGAATTTCCTTCCAGTTCTTTTGTAGAACTTCTGAGATCTGATATTTATCAAGGCCATTTGGCTCAAATACATCTCTTCTAAGTCATCATCAGCAATCCCCTTGAGATCATCCATGATGAAACATAGATTGTCACTATTACTACCAACAGAATGACTATCAACACTCACAAAGGCAGGCTCAGAAGTGTTGTAGAGAAATCAATATGCTCATCATACTGGCTTTCAGATGACGCATATTTCTGACTCTTGATGTCCAATCAGGGCAGTGTTCCCTTGGACAAAATCCTTAGTGAGCTTGCCAGATGAAACCAATTTCCTTTTCTGCTCTATCTCTCTCTCAAATGTAAGCAGTTTCCCATGAAGTTGGGTGAGAGATAGGCGATCAACATCAGCATTTGAGCGTAGAACAATGGTATATGTGTTCCATCTCTCAGGCAGTGATCTTAAGAATCTATGGTTCATCTGACTCCTGGTATATTCATGTTTAACCATTTTCAATTCAGAAATTAAACATGAAAACCGCTCAAATTGTTGAGTCAGAGTCTCACCCTTCTATGAGAGAAAGTCTCATATTGTTGGGCGAGGATTTCCCTGTTGTTTGCTAAAACCTCATCAGTACCACCAAATTGTTCTTTGATGGCATTCCAGAGGTCATGAGCAGATTCACAATGCAGAAGCCCAGAGTAAATCTCATTAAGAATAGCCATAGCCAAAATTCCATGGGCTTTTGCATCGATTTCAAACAAATTCTTGTCCTCATCGGAGTATTGCTCCTTCTTCTTTGGAACCAACTGGTTTGTTTCCGGATCATTCACCATTGGCCTATGTGGTCCATGTACCACAGATGTCCAACAACCTTAGCTATTGACAGACAGGTGATGGAGCAATCTTCTCTGCCAAATGTTATACTCATTCCTCACCAAGATCGGAGGCTTGGTAGAGGATCCAGTATTGAAAGGATCATTCGAAGAAGTAGTCATTGTGAAAATCAGACAGATTCAAGTAAAATCACAATAAATTTAGCTCAAAACCACACAGAACCTCAAATAAAGCGGCCAGAAGCGATACACTCTCAATCTCTATAACAGATCCTTGCGAATTTGCTAATTCAATTAAACTTAGAGCGATTGAACAGTTTCAATGATCAATTGTTAGATCGATCAATGATTAACCTGCTCTGATACCATTTGTTAGGATCTCAGCCCTTGGTTTAATCGATTGAACAGATATAGCAGCGGAATAGCTCAGAATTAGACAAATTCAAACAAGAACATTCGATATAAAACGATAAGAGAATTTTGTTATAGAGAGAGAATATCCGACAAAAGGAATATTGCATTAAGATTGTCGGCCTCAAAGGCACGATTACAGGTGAGTCATCCTTCCTTATAAAGGAAAGAGTGACGTAGGCTGATGTCACTTGAAAGTGACATGTAACGTTTGATAACTACTGATGTTCAACAACTACTGAAGATGTCAACACTGACATCTTCTTACAAATGTTCCTAAGTGTTAAACATCTTATTACAACTACTGAAAAACATAAAATACTGATACTACAACAACTGAAGAACAACCTCTTCAGTTGTTTACAAACACTGAAAAGTAAAAAACTACTGAAAGGAAAAGAAAACTACTGAAGAAGAAAACCATCACAACAACTGAAGAAGCCCTCTTCAGCTGTTGTCATCAGCTGTTAACATCAACTGATGTCTTTAGTACTTGAACATCAGACTTTGTCTTTCAGCTGTTGATCTTCAGTCTTTGTCTTCAGTACTTGTTGAAGTCTTCAGACTTTAGATCTTCAGCTGTTGTCTCAGTCTTTGTCTTCAGTACTTCAGACGTACTTCAGCAGTTGTATTCTTCAGACTTTGTAGAACAGCTGATCAGGTCTTCTTCAGCTGTTGTGATGTCTTGTGGGACTTAGAGGTTTCTTTGATCAGGCTCATTGGTTCTTTTGGTCCAACAAACTTCTTTTTTAAGATTCAGTTCTTGAGTCCTTCATTGACTTCAGCAATCCTCTTGCAGATAGTCTTCAACATGTTTCTCTGCTTTGGAGGATATTGAAGCTTTGAATCTTCAAGCACTCTTGGAATACCAGTTTTAATGTGAACATTCTTACCAATGGTCCTTTTACCAACATCAGGTTCATCAAAATCATCCAAGTTATCACAATTATCATAATCAAAGTCTGAATCATTTTGATACAAAGATTCTGATTCAGAGGATTCACTTTCACTCACCTCAGCTTTATTGTTAATGTTGATTTGAGTTGATTCTTTTTCAAACTTGGTGCTAGGCACAAAATGATTTGACAGAGTATTGGTCATTGTTGTAGGTAAAGATGTATAATATCATTTATAGGTGGTGGAACAGCATTATAACCCAACCCACCTTTTCTTTGATTCAATATGAGAATTTAGTAATTTCTCATATTGCTGAGATGATAATTGGAACTTCTGAAGTTCCACTTCAGTTGATGCATGATCAGCCATGGATTTTGTTAAGGAAGTGGTCAAATGCTCAACTTGGCTTTTAGACTATAGTTTTCAGAAACAAATTTTTCTAAATCCTTTTGCAAAGAGTTAATTTTGATTTGATACAAATTATGTTCTCTAACATGGGATTCATTCAAAATCATAGTTTCTTTTACTTGTTAGCCACTGTTGAGCATGGACTCTATAACGTTCAACTTCCTCAACACACTTTGATGAACACAACCTTTCTTTTACCTCTCTTGCCATTGGTGGAACTGTTTGATCATATGAGCCATCAATGCTTGATTCTCTTCCAAGACTTCTTTTTCATACACACTCCAGTCACACGTTCCATCTTGAAGGATGATCAGTCCTGACTCCTTTGAGTTACTAGGTCTAGTCGATTCATTGGTGGTTGGTGGGGATGCATTGATCAGTTGAGATTGTCTGTGCAAAAGTCTTTGAGAAATTGGTTGTTGATGAGGTGGAATCTGATGTTGTTGATGCTGCTGATGTTGTCTCATCTTTGGATATGACTGTTGATTGCATTCTCTGGAAAATGTCCATAGAGATTGCATTTGAAGCATCTTACCTTTGACTTGTCAACAACAATCTTTGATGTTTTCCTTGCTGATGCCAAGTTCTTATTTCTTCTGAGATATTGCTTTGCTTTATAAGCAATCATGGCCATTTGCCATTGTAGGTCCATTTCATCCACTACATCAGGAGGTAGTTCTTCTAAATCTTGTTGGCAGATATTTGCTGATGTTAGAGAACTTCCCATATATGCTTGGAAACCAGAACTAAAAGCTGCTTTTTGTTCTTTAGAGTCCATATCACAGTAATTGGTTCTGACAGATTGGTTGAATATGAAGACTTAGCTGTTGCTGCAGTTGTATCTTCACGATCAGCAGTTCTTCCTTTATTCTTTTGTTTCTTATCTTGAGATGATTTCTTTGAGGGTTTAGAAGCATAAAAGCTAACTTCCTCCTTATCATCACTCCTAGCATAGAGTTATCACTTTCATTATTTGAAATGAATGCACTTCCAACATTATTTGTTTCTTTGAAGTGACAGGGTGAGACATGAGTTCTCACACTCTTGTTTCTTGATTTTTTGTCCATTTCAAGAGCTTCCACTTTTGCAACCAGAGTATCTAGACCAGTTGATTTCAGATCTATTGTGTTCTTGAACATGGACACAATTTGCTTCCAACTTTCTGGCAAAGTGTGGAGCATTTTCTTATTCAATTCCCCATTGGTATATTTCAAATCCAAAATGTTCATCTCAGTTACCAACTGCATGAATCTATGAAGTTGTTGAGGAATTGATTCACCCTCAATATGATGAAATGTTTCATATTACGACCTGAGGGTGTCTCGCCTTATGCTTCTATCTCATCACTCCCTTCGCAGAGAGTGTGGAGTATCTTCCTTAAGGAGTGTGCTGTTTGTAGTTCTCAACCTGATCAATCTCTTCAGTAAAGCCATACTAAGCAAACTGTATGCTTTGATATCAACTTTAACCTTTCTGACATCATCAGGTGATAGATCTTTGGTACTGATTGGTTGATTTTTGTTATTATAATCCGGCCCAAGAGTGGGTGGAATATAAGGACCTTCAGTGATGGATACCCATAAGTCAGAATCAATATAGTTTACATGATTTCTAAACTGATTTCCATGACTTGAAGTCTGCTTTTGTTTCTAACTTTGGTGGTTGGTAAGATGATCCACTGAAGTTGCATGATGTAATTGATGAGAAAGATTAACAAGGTCTGCTATTCAATTGATTTGAATATAAAGACAAGTTAATCAAAATCTACGAAATAAGAACTGACAAATTAAAATCAATTAAACACAACTGACACTGATAGATCAATTGATCTAGATCAATGAGCACCAGGCTCTGATACCACCTATGAATCCTAGGATCGCGACATGAATTATCAATGTCGGTCAATGGACAGTCAACGTTTGCGGAATCAACGTTGATTTGGTTTAATATTTTGCAATAACTTTAAATATCAATAAATGTTCAAAAACACATGTAGCAAACACAATAATGATTAATATGTATTTCATTAGAACATGTTATGATTACAAGTATAATGATGAATGATATCAAAGTGTGTTATGATGTGACGGCTGCTAGGGTTTGATTGAGAGACTTTGAAGTGATGGTTATCATTCTGATGCTATTGTCGCTCAATCAATCGTCTAAAACAACCTCCTTAAATCGAAACCTAGGATCCATATATATAGACAATGATGTTTCTGTTATAGGGAACACCGGATCTCTTGAGATTTGATTTGTGTCAGTTAAGGAATCATCAGATTTCTTGGGATTCGCATAACTGCTTGTTGACTTGTTGACTTGTTGACTTGTGACACTTGCATTATACAAGTGTTTGGACTCCGTAGGAATATTGTCTTCCATAGGTGTTTGTTCTTCTGCAGAAGAATTGTTCTCCGCAGAAGTCTTGTTCTTCCGAAGCACTCTTGTTCTTCCGAAGCAATCTTGTTCACTTCTGATTGTTCATCCGCAGAGGATCTTCGATGAATAGTTACTTGTAAGAAATATATCTACGGAAGAAAAAAAATTCATCCGTAGATGTTTCTTACACTTGGTTAATTTCATAAGTTGACCGAGTATAATGTTTGTACCTGCAACCCTACATAAATCAACACACGAAAACATGGGTTAACCTATATATTTAATGCATACACAATAATGAATTACAAACATTCCTTACAGATATTAATTCAAGTACTAAGCCTATACATAATGAACTAGATCTACTGAAACTAGACCTAACTACCATTCTTCAAAAGAAACTGAGACAAAGTCTCATACCACAGCCTAGGTGCTTGGTGTAGGCCATATAGAGCTTTATCCAATTTGCAGACATAGTTAGGGTGCTGAGGATCTTCAAATCCTAGAGGTTGGCATACATAGACTTCCCTATCTATATCCCCATATAGAAAAGCACACTTGACATCAGTTGTATACTGTGAAGTCCTTGGATGCAATATAAGCAAGGAAGATCCTAACTGCCTCAAGTCTTGCAACTGGTGCAAAGACATCAGTATAATCGATTCCTTCCTCTTGAGTGTATCCTTGAACCACAAGTCTTGCCTTATTCTTGATGATCAAGCCTCTATCATCTCTCTTGTTTCTGAAAACCCATTTGGTGCCTATAGGTACTTGACCAGATGGTAGCGGACATAGGTTCCATACCTTCTGTCTCTTGATTAAAGCAGCTCCTCTTGCATCGATTCAATCCAGCTACTGTCTTTCAAGGCATCTTCTACCTTCTTGGTTCCATCTGAGATAGAAAGCATAAGTACAAGCAGAAATTCCCTTGATGAGTCTGTCATCTTGTTCTCACTCCCTCAGAGACATTCCCTATGATGTTCTCAGTTGGATGAGTGTTGTGAATCCTAAGACGAGGAATCACTTCCAGTTGCAGAGATAGATCCAGGTTAGACATATTCTGCTCAGGAACTGGAACCTCTGTCCAACTCCTGTTTCAAAGTCATTCAATGAGGACTGATTGAATGAGAAACATCATCAATAGTTGGTTGTGATGTAGTATTAACAGTTGCCTGTTCCTTCAAAATACTGCCTCCTTCTGCCTGGTGTTGTGATGGATCCTGATGAGTTTTGAGGCTCAGTAGTGATTCACTTGTTGAAGCTTCACTATTCCTTGATATAGTTAAACTATCTGATCTATGAATAGTGGAAGCTTGATGTATTGCAGCATTGGAGAATTTGGTCTAGGCATGGGAAGCTCAAACAGTTGATCATTAGCAGTAGCATCAGCCTCATTTTGAGCACCTATTCCAACTGAAACATTCTCACAAGAGGGTTTAGAATAGTTTGGAAAAAAAATTCTAAATCAAAGATGTGATCAGGTCCATTCCCCCTAACACAAGGAGTGTGCTCATTAACCACTATATTGGATGACTCCTAAAATTGTTGATTCTTAATGTTGTATACTCTATAAGCTTTAGAGCTAGAAGAGTATCCAACAAAGATAGCATCATCCGAATTTTCAGCAAATTTGCTAAATTGTCCTTTGTGTTAAGTATGGTACACGTACACTTGCTGCCAAAGGACCTTAGAAAGCCAATGAACGGTGGCCTCTTGTTCCATAGCTCATAAGGGGTTTTTCCATGGGGCTTAACTACAAGAACTCTGTTCTACTGCATGACTGCCTCTGCCCAGAATGTTAGAGGTAGCTTTGAATCAGCTAACATAGTTCGAGCAACCTCAATAAGTGTCCCATTCCTCCTCTCAGCAACACCATTTTGTTGAGGAGTTCTGGGAGCATTATATTGTCTGGCAATCCCTTTTGAGTTAAAGAATGAGTCAAGAACGAAGTTCTTAAACTCAGTCCCTTGATCACTTCTAATTATTTTAACCTTGTGATCAATTTTGATTTTCTATTTAAGAATAAAAGATTTTAATGTTTCAGCAGTTTCATCTTTAGTTCTTAAAAGAATACCCATGTGAATCTTGTAAAATCATCAACTATCACAAGGCAATATGATTTCCTTCCAATGCTCATTATACTTGTGGGACCAAAAAGATCCATGTGCAATAAGTGCAATGGAGTTGTGATAGAGTTAACACATTTGGATTTATGAGATGTCCTGTGTTGTTTCCCTTTCAGGCAAGCAACACAGTTATCTTTGCAGAAAAACTCCTTTTTAGGCAAACCATGTACCAAGTTATTTTTGGCCAATTTATTCATTGTCTTAAAATTTACATGACACGTACGTTTATGTCATAGTGTCAACTCATCACTATCAGCTTTGGAAAGAAAGCATGACACTTCACCCATTTGGTAAGCATTGTTCATATCAAGCTTGTACATATCCCCTTTCCTGGGAGATCTAAGAAGCACCAATTCTGGAGGAATTGTCATCCCTGGTTTGAGGATAATGCACTCATGTTCTGTGAAAAGCATTTGGTGCTTTTGATCATAGAATCGAGAAACACTTAACAGATTGTGTTCAAGCTGTTTGACAAAGTTAACTTTGTCAACCTTAAACTTACCATTGGACATACTCCCTCTGCCAGAAATATATCCTCCGGCCTCACCTCCAAACTAGACAACACCTCCATCATAATGTTCAAATTGTTGAAGGAAAGATTTGTTTCCTGTCATGTGCCTGGAGCATTCACTATCTACAATCCAAATGCTGTTATTCTTGTCAAATGGATGTCCCTGCACATAAGATGAGATGATTAGTTTTGATTAGAAACCCAAGCTTTATTGGTCTTGGGTTCTTCAAAAGATAATGACATAATTGAACCAAAGGGGTTCAATGGATGTCGTTGAAGAAGAGGTTTGGGCTACAACATCTTCCTTGATCTTCTATTCCATCCATTGGTGATCATGGAGGATGAGCTTGTTGAAGCTTTTGTAGCTTGGCATTCTTCCGAAGCTTCTTTCTTTTCGGAAGAAGCCTTCACCACCTTTTCTTCTGAAGCAGTCTTCTTCTGGGATGTTTCAAGGGGACTTTTTTATTCTTCTGAGTCTTGACAACTTTAGCTTCCGAAGCCTTTTTCCTTTGGAAGAAGAGTCTTCTTCCTAAAGCAGCCTTGCTTCGGAAACAAGCTTTCCCTTTTTCATCACTTGAACCATTTGATATGGTCCAAATGAGAAACCTTGTGAAGTCGGTTTCCGGATCGATAAACATCCGAGCATGTTCTTGACGGAAGGATAATCAACAGCACAACCAAATAGTCAAATAATAATACGAACTATAATTGAATGGTTTCATTGAACAAAACTTAACGATTACAAGCTCGTTACAACATAAGAATCAAGACTCTTGGCAAGGGGAAGATCGAGCATGATCTCCCCTCTCATCCGGCAGCCCTAGGCTCCCGGGCACACTCTCTCTCAAACCCTTTTGAGAATCCTACTTTACTCTACACATTGAAACTGGTATATATAGGCCTCGGTCCATATTAGATGCGACTGGGCCCATTTGTGCAATTGGACCATGCGTATGGTTCAATCGTACGACTGGACCATGCGTATGGTTCAATCGTACGACTGGACCATACTTATGGTTCAGTCTTACGAATGTCCCAATCGCATCTCTCAGTCGCACGGCTGGTCCATTAGCATGGCTCAGTCGTACGACTGAGTCTCATTCGCATATGCTCCTGCGAATGACCCAGTTTCATGTGTTTACAACATATCAGGTGTATAACATTTAGCCTAGACTATTCGACAAGCGATGGACACACTATATATGACTTTATATGCTCCAACATATTCCCCCTTGGACGTTGCTTGCAAATAGTAGATAACACCTCTTACAATCTCCAGTCAATCTTTGCTCTAGTTGCCAATAGAATCAAACAAAAACCATATTAGCCAACGTTGCCGATCCGTTAGGTTACACACATCCCTGAAAATGAATTAGGCACAACAACTTTCGTTTACTTTGCAGAACACCATCATCGCAGCAAGATTCCCCATATGACTGATTTTTCCAGATAATGACACGAACAGTTTTCCTTGCTTCAATCTTCACACAGGCTAACCTGATTAACATCACCACCTGCAGAAATTCCCCCTCACATTCAACATATCCCAATATATAGACATTTTGATCTCCTTGCATCTTCACACAGTGTATTGGGCAAAAGGTTGAAGGTTCCATTCCACAGCTAACAATATCAACCAAATCAGCATGTACGGAGATTTATCATTAGAAACCGGTTCACATCATCACTTTCTGATTGCGTCTTCAATTTCTCTACACATGGATTCCCCCTAAGAATGAGAATCCTATTTGTGCGGATAAATATAACTTGATTGGCCCATAAGTAGTCAAATGCTCCTAACTACCCCACAAAATCACCACCAACTGCTGACATCTTCTCTTCTCTCTTTCGTGTTCCAATTACATTCACCAATTCTGGAAGTCCGACGAATAATGGGGTACACATCAAACTTATTTGACAAAAGAACCTCAGGGTGAATATGTTTTGCTCATCTTCAAACCTGTGCAAGAAGCTGTTCCAAACTCTTTTTTTTATTTATTTTATTTTTTTATTTTTTTGGTCTGGAACAAATGCGGATGAGTCAATGCGGATGGCTCATTTGTGCGATTGAACATACGACTGGTCCAGTCGCACGGCTGAACATACGACTGGTCCAGTCACAAGAATGGTCCATTCGCATGGTCCAGTCGTACGAATGCTCCAATCGTATGGCCTAGTCGCATGAACGGGTCTGCATGCAGATTTTCAGATCTGCAGCCGCCAGGGCTGCCCAAAACCCTAATCTGACGAATTCAACATGAACCGACACAAAGTAGACATCATCAGATTCGAAAGGGTGATAGGAATGTGGTTTCGAATTCGATTTTAACATAGAAGCAACGCACGTAAGAAGATCTGAGCAAAACACGAAGAACACGAAGTGGGTTTAACGTCAAGATCTGAACTTTGATCCAGAAATCAAGAGATCGGGTTGCTAGAATGATTGTTAGATCATTCCAGCAGTAACGGCTCTGATACCAATTGTGAAGTCGGTTTCCGGATCGATAAACATTCGAGCATGTTCTTGATGGAAGGATAAATAACAACACAAACCAAAAAGTCAAATAATAATACGAACTATAATTGAATGGTTTCATTGAACAATACCTAACGATAACAAGCTCGTTACAACATAAGAATCAAGACTCTTGGCAAGGGTAAGATCGAGCATGATCACCCCTCTCATCCGGCAGCCCTAGGCTCCCGGGCAAACTCTCTCTCAAACCCTTTTGAGAATCGTACTTTACTCTACACTTTGAAACTGGTATATATAGGCCTCGGCCCATATTAGATGCGACTGGGCCCATTTGGGCGATTGGACCATGCATATGGTTCAATCGCACGACTGGACCATCCGTATGGTTCAATCGTACGACTGGACCATACTTATGGTTCAGTCTTACGAATGTCCCAATCACATCTCTCAGTCGCACGGCTAGTCCATTAGCATGGCTCAGTTGTACGACTGAGTCTCATTCGCATATGCTCCTACGAATGACCCAGTTTCATTTGTTTACAACATATCAGGTGTATAACATTAAGCCTAGACTATTCGACAAGTGACGGACACACTATATATGACTTTATATGCTCCAACAAACCTTCCCTAACTGCTTCCTTTTTAACATTATTTGCATAATGTGTGCTAGCAGGATTGTAGTAACAATCTTTGGCCATGTGGTTTTGCAGACCACACATTATGCATGCAATGTTAATCTTTTGGGGATTTGAAGATTGCTATTTCTTGTTCTTTTTATCTTCATCAGCAACTTTTCCCTTTAACTTCTGATCTTTTGGTAGGACAGGAGTGCTGGTACTACACCCCTTTCCTGAATCAGAGTTTCCAACCACCTTGAATCTAGCTGAGATGAATATACCCTTTTTCTTTAGGTCTATCTTTAGCTTGGACTCAGCCACTTTCTTCTGACTTTGGTGGTCAGGGTTTGATAATCATTGGTAGAGGAGGGCAAATTACCTAGTTCTTCCCTGTGATGGTCTCCATAATTGCATCATTCTTTGACACATGAGAAGGTGGGTCAGCAGATGGAACCTCTTGCTCTTTAGTACCACACCTTGGTTGTCTTATAGACTCATAAGAGTGTGGTGGAGCAATTTCATTGGTTCCCACCCTCCTTTGTTTTGGTAACAAAGTTTTGAGTGAGAGGATGATGCAAGAATGGTTTGGAAGTTTTGCTCGGAAATAGCATACTTCCTGGCTTGAGCCTCAGCTGTGACAAGCTGGGCTTGAGCCTCAGTCAATTGGGATATTAAATCCTTTATCTGAGTCTTATAGTTTGTGTGTTAATGTTTTAATAGGGATACAATTTTCTCTAACTCCTCAATTTTTCTTTGGTAGTCAGATTCTCCCCTTTTAAAGTCAGATTTCAAAACATTTAAAGATTCAATATCAGATTTAATCTCCATATTGTATTCCTAATACAATTTAACCTTAGCAATACAGGCAGGAGTACATAGATGTTCATATACCTTATTTTCATATGTTCTGGCCATAAGTGCTTGAGCAGGAGTCACATCCTGTACCATGAAGCTCCAGTCAACTTCTTGAGCCATTGCAACTGTTTCAGTTGACTTTCCGGTGGGCTTTGGTGTAGAGGGATGTGTGGAGGCCTGTGGGGTTCCCGGGTTGGACTTGGGAGCCTTGCATTCCCTGCAAAATGACCAAGTTGGTTACAGTTGTAACATTTGGCCTTGGTTTGGTCAAACCAACTTTGCTGTTGATTGGGTTCTGGGGAAATTGCCTTCCAGTTCTCTTGAAGAACTTCTTTGCTCTGTAGGTTAGAAGAGCCATTTGTGGGACTATGTCCACGTATTCGACGTCATCCGGGCTGAAACACTCTAGATCATCAAAGCAGTATTGATAATCACTTGAGTGTCCACTTCCTGAGACAAAAGCACAACTGTCCTGAAAGGAGCTTTGCTAAGTTTGTTGAGACCTTGGAGTCTCAGGAAATGTGATGTATGGCCCAGAAGAACAAGATGGCTGCTGGGTGTAAGTCAGGTATTGTTGAGGCTGGGAGATTCCTAAGCCTTCAACAACTATTAAGGCGTTGCTAGCAGGAAGACTCAAGGGTCTGCTTGTCTGATGACCCCTCTTACTTTCCATTTCCAAACGGTATCCATCAAGGATCCAATAGAGTTCAGTCATGGTGAGTGTATTCAGATGATCTGTTCTCTTGATAGAGACACAGTAAAATGTCCACTCATTGGGTAATGCACTCATGAACTTTCTTGTAAGGTCTCTGATTTCATGAGCAATTCCCACAAATTGAAAGGAAGAAATGAGATCCATGTACCTAAAATATTGCTGGCTAAAAGTCTCTCCAGCAACATGGGTGAAGTTCTCGAACTGCTGCTTCAGTGAGTCCTTCTTGGAGTCATTTGAGCTTGAGTACATTTGAGCAAGTGCATCAAACAATTCTTTGGCAGACCTGCAATGCTCAAACCCCACCATGATAGAGTTTGGAATTGCAGTCATGAGAACAGTCATAGCGTTGCTGTCAATGTCAAGCTTCTTCCTGTCTTCATCAGAATAATCTTCAACAACTTTCTCGATCATGGCACCGTTTCGACCAGCTACTTTTGGCTTATACGGGCCATTGATAATGGATTGCCACATTTTGCTGTCTTGATACCTGATGTGTCACACCCTCAAAATCCACGTGCGGAGTTTTACCGCGAGGCGTGTGAACAAACAAGGATCACAGTCAATAGTTACTCAGAACGACTCTATATGCCATAATTAAAATAAAATCAATCAAAGTATAAACTTTAAACTGTGCGGAAGCGTTTTGTAAAATAACCCAAAGAAATGAAAATCTGTACTATGGCAAAACATGCGCCAACCCAAAAGAGTAAACATTAACCATTAAAACAATAAAGATGTCTTGAAGACCGAGTCTTAGAATGCAAGTGAAACCATGTAGTGCTCCTAATGGCAAGCAAGCTAATGACCTGAGAATAGCATACTAAAATGTCAACACAATGGTTGGTGAGTTCAAGAGTGATATTCAAACATAAGCAGTTAATAGTAGAGATATAAAAGTAGTGCATAACTAGTCCATTAACAATAAATATTAACTCATAGTGATTTCGCAATTGAAGCTGACTGTGTTACGTTGTTGCCTCCTGTCACGACTTAATAGGTCGTGACAATGTTCAATAGGACAAATTGCACCCGGTTGACCTCAAGTCACACAGGTGGGGCTCATCAGACCCAGTAGTACTACCCAAATTTCCCTGCTATTCAATATTAACAATTCGAAAGTGTGAGGACTTTTCCATGATATCAACACTATATTAATATTATACACAATTTGAATATATAAAGCGTTTGTGATTTACCAGTATGCTATCTCCCCCAAAAGAGATTAAGTAAAGAGTGGGGCATGAACTCACCTGATATGCTTGATAGACACTTAGAGTTTTACATGACAGACAGAATGGACGGACAACCTTCAGAGATTACCTTTATCATATAAGTATATGAGTACGTGCAAACAGAGAACATGTGAAACCCTAAGTACACTACAACCAAGGACTCAAGGTTTCAAAAAAACAGACACGTTTGACCCAGTTGACCCGTTTGACCCGTTGGTGACTTTATGTGTTGTAAACCATTCAAGCAATCATACACATATATCATAACATGGTTAACATTCAAATGGATCATATGTATGCTATATTATGCAGGTGTATCACTTAGATCATCATACAACCAAGTATCATACAAGTCATGCGAATCTAGAACATTAACATATCCAATAGTTATAACACAACTAATATGCCACACAAAGATCAAATCACGCACCACATGCCATGTGAAGCCACTCACGACTTCACATCCTAAACCCTGCCAATCCTACTAAGTAGGGGCCTCAGATTCGCACGCGTGTATGATGATCACATTCACATTCATTAACCATGTTCATTGCATTCAACATACACCACAACAATCAGTTTCCAGTCCCAAACATGATGTCTTAGCTACTAACCAACATCGACATCATATATGCTCATCAAAGCCAAACATCACCCATGATTATCCAAGCATCCCATATAACTAATTTAACATGTTCTATCACATTAGAATTCATCCATGAACTTACTAACATGCTCCTAACATCCCAAACATGTTCAACCTATCATCCTTCAAACGTTGTGCAAATAAAGTTTCCTTTTGGGAAAATACTTTTCAACATCTATCAAACACTCAATGTATTCATGAATTCATTACAATTATACCATCTCAAGCTCATAACAACATCTAGACATGATTAACAGTACCTAATAATCATAATCTATTAATCATCATGAACAAAAGTTTCTACTTTTGGCAAGATATGAACAACAACATTCATTCTAAGATTTCTAGCATTCATATCAACAATCTAGCATCTAATTATCATCATGAACACATCAAAAACATCAATCCATCACTAGATCATCATGTCATGAAAATAAAGTTACTATTATTAGTAACCTATGAACACCAACTACATTCATCAATTTCTTGCAAGATAAATGTATCCTAGCATTCATACAACCTACTAATCATCATACATTCATCAAACAATCAACAACCTCACATAATCACACTAATTTCGAATTAGGGTTTGCCTAAGATCAAAGTTCATGATCAATCCATTAAAAACATACAATTCATGTATAATCAACGTTAAACAACATGTATTCAATCCAACTAACATACTAACATCACCAAACATCATCAAATTCGACACCATGAGCACCCATAAACGAATTAGGGTTCGGCCCTAACAAGATTTCCATTAAAACTTGAAAAATCTAACCTTTAAACGTGTGTTAACATGCAATTGATGATTCCAACATGTTGTAATCCTTGAAATCGAACAAAACCGATGCTTTGATGCTTGTTCTAGGTTGAAATCGCAAGGGAGGGGGGTGTGAAGGGTGTTTGGGGCCGATTTGGGGTGAGAATTAGGGTTTTTGTGTTTTAATTAAGTTAATTTACATAATTACCATTTAAACCTTGTGTTTTGTATTTTATAAAAATTTAAGCTTTTAAATTCTTTGTAAAGTGTTTTTAAGTTAATAATATAAGGATATAAACTAATGATAATCCTTATATACTTTATCTTTATAATAACACAAGACATACGAATAAATAGACACGTTTCCGCGTTACGCGATTAATTTCCTAATTAACATTTAAAACATGCAAACACATAAACATGATACCATAATCACATAATCAACTAATTATCAATAATGTAACATTATTAATTATTATTAGGTCACCAACGTTAAACGACAACTAGTGTGTGTTTACGACACGTGTATGCAAGACTTAACGGAACTAATGGAGTTTGATAACGGAAATTTACCGGATGTCACATTATCCCCATGTTGAAAGAATTTTCTTCCCGAAAATTGCGTTACATGGTGAGAGTGTTCAATCACTGGTCTACTGCATTGACACACAGAAATCGAAATCGAGTAAGTTTTGGATGAGTTGTCACATCATCCCCATGTCGAAAGAAATTTCCTCCCGAAATTTAAATCAATATCTTCGTCTGCTGGCATCGTCCTTTCGAATAGTTGAGGGTACTTAAGCTTCATTTGATCTTCTTGTTCCCATGTGAATTTCGGTCCACATCGCGAATTCCAACGAATTTTGACAATGGGTATCTTGATTTGCTTAAGTGTTTTCACCTCATGGTCCATCACCTCGACTGGTTCTTCGATAAAACGCAATTGTTCATCCACTTGAACTTCTTCTAGTGATACATCATGGATTCCACTTAGCGAATTAGGTAGGGCTAGTCGATAGGCCACTGGACCTATTCTTTCCACAATTTCAAATGGTCCAACGTACCTCGGATTTAGCTTCCCTCGCTTACCAAACCGAACTACGCCTTTGCATGGTGAGACTTTCAACAAAACCTTGTCACCAACCTGAAACTCTAAAGGTTTCCACCTCTAATCAGCATAACTCTTTTGTCTGTCTCGCGCTGCAGCCATATGGTTTCGTATCTGCACAATCTTCTCGGTTGTCTCATGAATTAACTCGGGACCTGTTAGCTGACTATCACCAATTTCTACCCAGCAAACCGGTGATCGACATTTTCCTATACAGCGCCTCGAAAGGTGCTGCCTGTATGCTAGTATGATAACTGTTGTTATAAGAAAACTCCACCAATGGCAGGTGAATTTCCCAATTATTCCCGAAGTCAATCACACAAGCACGTAGCATATCCTCCAACGTTTGTATGGTACGCTCACTCTGACCATCCGTCTGTGGATGATAAGTAGTACTCATATCTAATCGTGTACCCAAAGATTTTTGCAGTGATTGCCCGAAATGTGACGTGAAACGAGCGTCGCGGTCGGAAATAATTGAGATCGATACACTTTAGATCATGATGCATTTTGTCGGATCCAGGATGTATAGAATACTTAGATTTGTGTGCATCGCTCATAACTAAATCTCTTAGATTTCCATAAACAGGCACCCAAAGTCTATCCATGAAATACCGAATTCCATCCTCTTTCTCCACCAGCTATTATCCATTCCCCTTAACGACTCAGAACCAACATTTTCTGCTTTTAAAGCTTCTATCTGCGCCTCCTTAACCTGTTCGGGCAGTTGGGTACTGATAGTAAGCTGTAAAGCTCGCACCCGTCTAGGTTTAGCTGTTTCCTTCCTGCTTAAGGCATCGGCAACTACGTTCGCCTTTCCCGGATGGTACTTAATAGTGCAATCATAGTCGTTTAGTAGTTCCACCCTACGTCGTTGCCTCATATTCAACTCTTTTTGCTCGAAGATATGTTGAAGACTCTTGTGATCGGTGTAGATAGTGCACTTGGTACCGTATAAGTAATGTCTCCAGATCTTTAAGGCAAAAACCACTGCCCCTAATTCTAAGTCATGGGTGGTATAGTTCTTCTCATGAACCTTTAGTTGTCTCGAGGCGTAGGCTATCACCTTTTCTCGTTGCATTAAGACACAACCCAATCCTTGAATGGATGCATCACAATACACCACGAAGTCATCCGTTCCCTCTGGCAGTGCTAATATCGGAGCAGTGCAGAGTTTTTGTTTTAACAATTGAAAAGCTGATTCTTGGTTCTCACTCCATTTGTATGTCGTTCCTTTGTGAGTCAAGGCCGTGAGAGGTTGTGCGATCTTAGAAAATCCTTTTATGAATCGTCGGTAATATCCTGCTAATCCTAAAAATTGTCTTATCTCAATCGACGTTTTGGGTGTTGTCCGATTCTTTATCGCCTCAATTTTGGCAGGATCAACATGTATCCCTTTCTCATTAACAATATGACCTTGAAATTGCACTTCTCGTATCCAAAAGTCACACTTTGAGAATTTGACATATAGCTGCTCATTTTTCAATAATTCTAAGATCATTCGTAAGTGCTCTTCATGATCCTCCTAGGTCCTAGAATATATCAGTATATCATCGATAAACACATTGACAAACGGATCAAGATAGGGTTTGCACACGCGGTTCATGAGGTCCATGAACACAACAGGTGCATTAGTCAACCCAAAAGGCATGACCAAGAACTTATAATGAGCATAACGAGTACGAAACGCAGTCTTGGGAATGTCTTCTTCTCGAACTCTAAGTTGATGATAACCAGATCTCAAGTCAATTTTCGAATAATAGCTTGATCCCTGAAGCTGATCAAACAAGTCGTCGATATGAGGTAAAGGGTATCGGTTCTTGACTGTTACTTTGTTTAACTCTCTATAATCGATGCACATCAGGAATGTGCTGTTAGGATCAGCGATCCACGTTTGATTGATTTGATGAGTATAGCAGCGGAAATCAAACACTGAATTAGCAATCTCACAAGAACTCAAATGATATTCAATGATAAAAGTAAACGATTATAGAAGAAATTCTGTGAATCAATATTTCATTCAGAACGCACTTTCGTGGTGGCAAAATGTCACACATACAATCAGGTCAATCATCCCTTATATAGGAATGTCGTGGTGGAACATTCCTTATATAGGAGATGTGACGTTTGCTGATGTCACTTGATAGTGACATCTAACAGAATTATTAAGCAACTGAAACACAACTACTGAATATGTCAAAACAACTGACATCTTCTTACAAAAATACTAAGTGTTATCAGTTACTACAACTACTGAAAAGAAACTACTGAAACTACAATGACTGAAGAACAAGCTCTTCAGTCGTTTTACAAAACTACTGAAAGTAAAAACATAAAACTACTGATATCACAACTACTGAAGAAGTACTCTTCAGCTATTGTGACAAACTACTGAAACTTTAGCACTTGGTCTTCAGACTTGAACTTCAGACGTTTCATCAGCTGATGACTTCAGTAGATGTCATCAGCTGATGCCTTCAGTCTTTGTCTTCAGACTTTGTACATCAGTTGTTGATCTTCAGCACTTGTGGACTCTTCAGCTGTTGTACTTCAGTACTTTGGTCTTCAGTACTTGATCTTCAGCTGTTGAAGTCTTCAGCACTTGTCGAACTGCTGATGAAGCCTTCAGCAGTTGTTGTGATATCATGTGGGACTTAGAGGTTTTCTGATCTTGGCTCATTGGTTCTTTTGGTCCAACAAAATCCCCCTGAACCAATGCAGCCAAAACCTCTAATTGATTTATTTTCCCACTTATTGTTGTCAGAATGGTTGGTCTTTTTCCTTCTTGATCAGTTGAGAAGATGACCCATATAAGCACTGGCCTGGAAATGAGTCTCTGATGATTTGGTTGGCAATGTATGGATGGGAACTCTGTATTGGGGACTTGGACACTGAGCTGTTCCCCCATCCATGGGACTCACTTCCCCATGATGAGTCTGTACGACTTTCTTGTGTAGGCCTCAAGGAAGGTGATTTGTTCCTCCATGGTTAGCTCTTCAGCACCTCCTTCAAACAATGATTCAGGCCCATAATACTCAGACAGGTATTTGGCCTGTTTCCCATTCTTTAGCTCCACAGTTGTTATTATTCTGTAAGCAAACTCATCCGGGTGATTACCCTCTAGGAACAACTGGAGCTCATTTTTCCTGACTTCCTCAAGCCTCTTGTAAACTAACCCCTTTTTCACTATTTTGTTTTCCAGCATCTTCTGAGGGGTTAGATTAGCTTATAGGCTTTCTTGAAGTCCTCTAGGATTTCCCAGGGTGAAACTACAAAGACTAGAGAGATCACTTCATCTATGATCTTTTTCACCTGGCCAATGTATCTCTTAGGTATGTTTTTCTTATGAATTCTGTGAGAGACCCTGGGATCAGGCCAAATCCTCACTCTTTCCTTTTGATATTGAAAGGTATGCTTGAGAGTGTAAAGTCTGAGGGCTTGTTTCTTCATATTGATGATAGAAGATGTGGCTGCATAAGCTTTGTCAACTCTCTTCAGCAATTCCTCATCATGCTGTTTATGAATCTCTTCTTCTTCTAGCTTCACTTTAACCATTGTCTTTGGAATTCAGGAGTAATTGCTGAGGAGTGACTTGTGGCCTTAGGCAACTGAATCACAGCTGAGAGTGGCAGCCTATCTTCATCATCTTCTAGCCTCAATACCCTTCTCTTCTTCTTCAAGGGTATATCATCGACTATGGGTTTTGAGGGTAAGGGAGTTGGTTTGGTGGGTTGTGTTTTGGGTGGTTTTGGTGTGGGAATGTTGACAGGCTGTTCTAGCATTTTTGAGGTGAGTGTGGCTTTTGATTGCTTGGCTAGCTCAGTCCTGCTCCCAACACCCGCTTCATTCAAAGCTTCAATAACAAGTCCCTTAGTATATGCTTCAGACGAACAGATCTTGGTGGTGATTGCCAAGATACTGTCCCTGGACCAAGCTTTGATTTCAATCATTGATCTTCCAAGATGTTTTGCAATAAATCTAATCATGATCTCAAGCCTTTCTCTTTCTCACACTTCATAACTTGCCCATCTATTCTGGATTTCTTCAATCTCTAATCGTCGAATCTTAGAGTCAAGTTTATCGGTGTCATGGCCTTGCCTAAACAGCTGATCAATGATGTTGTCCATTGATCTGTTGTGTTCGGCATCAGCCTCTTTTATCAGTAGCTCCAAGGCTTTCTCTTTTTCCTTCTCTTTATCGGTCTCCACATTCAACTCCAACTCCTTTTCCACTACTATCCCTTCTGTTTCTTTCTCCTTTTTTTTCTCCTCTGTACTCCTCTTTCTTTTTGCTTTTACTGACTTAATCTCCCCGTTTTGGTTGCATTGGTTGTAAGGGGTTGATTGCCAGAAAGCTGTTTGCCCACAACCTCCTCTATCAATGGTTGTATTACTGAGGAAAGCAACTATTCAGTGATTATGGGTGTGATGAGAGGGAGGGAATTTTGAAGGATAGCAACTATTTGCTCAGGAGGGTTATGTTCCTGAGAAATAGTGCCAGAAGTAGAGGCAGGTGGCTGAGTTGTTGGAGTGGCTTAGTGTTTGTGAGACCTTCAGATGCAGGTGCCATCTGTGAGGTGGTAGAGGCAGATGGTCTTTGTTCCTTACAAGTTTTGGCAAGCAGCTCTTTGAGTCTGCTCACCTCCTCTTCCAGGATGGTGTTTTGGGCGATTACATCGTAAAAGAAACCCAGGTCATCATCAGTAGTTACTGAATCATCTGACCTCCTGATAGGATCAGGATGAACATGCACTAAGTGTAGCTCAGTTGTAGCATGTGCCCCTTTGTCTTGGAACAGGGGACTTCCTGCCTCAGGACTTTGTCCTTCATTAGCAGTTGCCTCTGGTAAGGTCTTAGTAATGGTACCAACTACAACCTGATCATATGCTGAAGCAGGAGAAGTGGCAGCCTCACCAGAAGTTCCAATCTCCATTGCTACACTAGGAGAAGGAACATTGTAACCCCTATGCTGTGGGTTCTCAGCTGCACTTTGGTCCTCCCCCTCAATGGTAGAAGTATTCCCAGTTGTAATTGGTACCTAGGGAGGGGGTGAGGAGTGCAACTGAGTCAGCACTTGTGCAACAAGTAATGTAGGACTTTGGGGGGCGGTTGCATGTGGTGATTGGGTGGAAGCAGATTGCACCCGGGGAGAATGGTGCGCTTCAATGGTAACCCTCTCAAGGGAGATAGGTTCCAGCAGTGTAGGTTCCCCAATGTTGGTTGCAACAGGATCCTGTTGAGAGGATACCTGTGCGCTGTGGCTGGTTGAGTCAGTGTCACAACCGGGGGGTTAAGACCAGTGTGTGGTTCCTGTGTTTGTGGTACAGGGGCATCCTCAGGGGACTCATCTCCCTGAGTAGCCTTTTTTGGCTTTTTGGATTTGGGTGTAGTGGGGACTTTGGTTCTGGAGGTGGTGGCTGTGGGTTCCAACTGCATGGGTTTTCGCAGCCTGGCAGCCTGTTTCAACGTTTGGTCAGAGTTGTGCCTGGAGTATACTTCATGCAATACAACCGTTGCAGGGACTCCGAGACCAACAAGTCCCTCAGCTTTTAGCTAATTCTCTATTATGGCCATAATGAACCGAGGATATAATATCCAGCAGTTAGAAATAGATTTTGAGGCCATGTCCTTAAGTTCCAGAAAAATGATTTCAGAGAAGTTTAGGTTCTGTTGCTCAAGAATAGAGAATAGTACCTGCTGCCACCTTGTAGACATTTGATCCCAAAGGAAGTCTTAGGAGCCAAACATACATTACCATGTGAAATATGAGACGTTCAGCATCATGGAAATGTTTCTTTAGTATGGTGGAGGCACTAAGGTTTCCCTGATATCCATGGTGGGCAAAGGATAAATCAGTTGTGCCCTTTGGATATCCAGCAGGAAAAGTGGCATCATCCAGGTGTAGGGTTTGACGAAGTATATCGGGAGTGATGACCACTTGGTGGTTGTTGACGACCGACCGGAGAGACTCTGTGTTGTTCTTCCCAGTGGTGAGGGTGACGTTCATCCAAAACGGGTTAAGGGATTCGGCATGAAGGATTGGATTGAGAAGAAAGGCCATTTTGTAGGGTGACTGGACCATAAGATCAATAGCATTATCGAACATAGCCCAGAATGGCGATTTGGTGAGGTAAGCTACACAGTTGTGTCGTGGTTTGAGCTGCATGGTCGCCATTAATGAGAGAGAAGTTTTGGAGATATGAACGTTAGGTTTGAAGAAGATGAGACTCTGAAGGATTAGGTCGGGGATATTTATAGGGTACGGGTTAGAAAATGACTGAAGGGTTTGGTGTTAGTCATCAGTAGTTTTAAAACGACTGTTGACATGGTATTACCTTTTCAGACGTTGAAACAGCTGAAGTCATGGTTTTAGGCATCAGCAGTTATAAAACTACTGAAGACCATGGTTTTGACTTCAGATGTTTGAAAACAACTGATAACTTGGTATTAGTCATCAGTAGTTGTGAAACTACTGAAGACATGTTTTTGTCATCAGTTGTTGTAAACAGCTGATGACTTGGTATTAGTCATCAGTAGTTGTGAAACTACTGAAGACATGTTTTTGTCATCAGTTGTTTGTAAACAGCTGATGACTTGGTTTTAGTCATCAGTATTGTGAAACTACTGAAGACATGGTTTTGTCATCAGTTGTTTTAGAAACAGCAGTTGTAGAAACAACTGAAGAGAAGTTACTCATCAGCTGTTTTCGTCAATTCTTAGCTTTTCAGCTGTTTCATACTGTCCTCAACACTTACTTTTCAGCCTTTTTGGCTGTTTTCAGTTGTTTCATAGGACATCAGTACTTATCTGTTACTGATATCAGTAGTTATAACTACATCAGTAGTTGTAACTTGATCAGTTGTTTTAACAAAATCAGTACTATCTGTGATATGGTTACTAATGATCATCAATATTTATTTACTGAGATCATCAGTAATTATCACTTATTCTAGCTGCAGCATACCAAGCCTTAACACTAGGTTTTTGGAAAGTGAACTATCCACAGGCTTAGTAAAAATGTCTGCAAGCTCATCAGCACTAGGCACAAACTTAGGATCAATCAGACCTTTTTCAAAATCTGATCGCTATATGTTTGGTCCTAGAGTGCTGGACAGGATTCTTGATAAAGCACATAACTGAAGCACTATCCATTAATAACGGAGTCTTAGTCTCATGCAGAAGAACCCTGAATTTATCATAAGGAACTAGTTAGGTTTTGAAGCCCAAACCTTTTCGGTTTTGGGTCTGTTTTTTATCAACAGATTTAACCATAACTTGTTTCTCATGATTAACAGCTGAAGAAGAAGATGGTGCTGAGATGGATTCCTTGGATTTGGACTTGGAATGCCTTCTCAGTGGTTTGATCACATTTGCATCTAGTTGGTTAATTCTCCCCAACAAATGCTGAACTATCATAACAAGTTGTGTCTGATTTGTTGCCAACGCTTACAGCTCTTGTGACATATCAGTACTTGTGTGTTGATGAGTTCCTGTGATCCACCATTTCCTTTTGAGCAACCTCAGCTGTTGCCTGTTTAACCCCTTCCTTTTTGGATTTCTTTATGGACTTAAGGGTTACAGGATTTGATGTTGCTGATACAAATGTGGCTTCAAACTCAGTTTTCATTTTATCCATTTTCTTTTTAGTCTTTTCATTATGTTTGAGTTTTGAGCCCTTTTTATACCAGCAATCATCAGTAAGATGATTAAATAAACCACATATTTCACATGGTTTCTTCTTCATCTTAATTTGATCATCTGCTGAAGAAGATGAAACTACTGAAGACTTGTTCTTCAGCAGTTTGCTATCAGTACTAGCAGTTTTCTTCCATTTAGTACCTGCTTTCCTGATATCTTTTTCAGTAGTATTCCCACCCTTTGTACTTGCAATTTTCTTCCCTTTAGTACCTGCAGTAGATTGGGTTTGTCCACCAGGTGTGATGACATTCACTTTAGTACTTTCAGTACTTTGTGAAATACCACTTGGGGTGATCAACTTTTTGATCATGTGAGTGTCAGCGTTTGAACCATTAACATTAGCTGATAGGTTCTGAGAGGACTTAATGCTGACTTCAACCTCTGATGGTGCTGTATCAGAGAGTTGATCACATGATGAAAAGGATTGGTTATTGCTTTCTCCATCAGATTCTACTTCTGCTCTGGGAGTAAAATCTGTAGGAGGAGCAGTGTGATTATAACCAATTCCAAACTTCAGATTGGAAGCTGATTGCTTACTAAGAAGCATTTCAAAACCTTTGCATGATTGTACCCATCGATCACACTCTACTTGGGTGACTGCAAGGGTTTCTTTGAGATCTTTGTACTTCTCTAGAATTACCTCTTCCCTGGCCTTATAATCTGTGATTTGGCATTTAAGTTTGTAAATCTCATCATTCTTTTCATTAAGCACAGACTCAAATTCAGCTTTTCTTTTAGAAATTGTTTGTTCTAGCTCAATGTTCTTGTTAATCAAAGCTACATTTGCTTCTCTAATAGATGCAAATGTTGCTATGCATGTTTCAGAACATATTTGGCTTTTGCCTCAGAGGATACCTGTGATACCTGAGGTGTAGAGGCATTAGAGGATGAGTATCAGTAGACTCCAAAGCCATAAGAGCTAGATTTCCAAAAGGACTTTCACCACCATGTTGACCAGCACCTGAGAACAGTTGTTCATGACCAGACAAGTCATCTGGTAAACTGCTCCAGTCAACAACTCCTAGGGTGAAGAAGCTGTGTTGTTGAGGTTGAGTTTGTTGATGAGATTGGGAAGGTTGTGGTTCAGGAAATGCTGTGGTTGTTGTGCAATTGGAGCTTGAACAGGATTTGGTTGAGGCATATAATAGCAGGATAAGGATATGACATTGGACCCTGGGGAACAAAATATGAAGGAGATACAGGTGTGAATGATGACCAGAACCAGCAGATGTTGCCCTCTGTTTTGTTGACTATTGCTTGGAAAAGTCACAAAGGTGCAGAGTTAGATCCAGTTGATCTACACTCTCTTGCAAAGTGTCCAAGCCTTTGGCATTTATGACACCTCAACTTACTCTTGTCAAAACCAACTTTGGTTTTGCTAGAGAGTCCAGGAAATTTTCGGCCAGTTCTCTTGTAGAATTTCTGAGATCTGATATTAACTAAGGCCATTTGGCTTAGAATATCCATCTCTTCTAAATCATCATCAGTAATTCCCTTCAGATCATCCATGATGAAGCATAAATTGTCACTATTACAGCCAGATAGACTATCAATACCAACAAATGCATGATCAGAACTGTTTGAAGAGAAATCTATATGCTCATAATAATTGATTTCAGATGAAGCATATTCTGACTCATGACCAACCTAGGCAGTGTTGCCTGGTACAAAGTCATGAGTGAGCTTTCCTAAAGATGACAGTTTCCTTTTCTGCTCTATCTCTCTTTCAAATGTAAGCAGTTTCCCATGAAGTTGGGTGAGAGATAGGCTATTCAGATTTGCACTGGAGCGTAGGACAATGGTGTATGTGTCCCATCTCTCGGGCAGTGATCTGAGGAATCTGTTATTCATCTGGCTGTTTGTGTATTCTTGTTTAACCATTTTCAGCTCAGAGATCAAGCAGGAGAAACGCTCAAACTGTTGAGTCAGTGTCTCACCCTTCCTATGAGAGAATGTCTCATATTGTTGGGCGAGGATTTCTCTGTTTTTTGCTAAGACCTCATCTGTGCCACCGAATTGTTCCTTCAGTGCATTCCAGAGGTCATGAGCAGTTTCATGATGCATAAGCCCTGAATAGATTTCATTAGGCAGTGCCATGGCCAGAATTCCATGGGCTTTTGCATCAATCTCAAACAGTTTCCGATCTTCATCTGAGTATTGCTCCTTCTTCTTCGGAACCATTTGATTGGTTTCCGGATTGTTCACCATAGGCTTATGTGGTCCATGTACCACAGATGTCCAACAACCTGAACTGTTAACAGACAGGTGATGAAGCATCCTTCGTTGCCATATGTTATACTCATCCTAACCAGCATCGGAGGCTTGGTTGAGGAACCGGTATTGTGAGGATCATTAGAAGGAGTAGTCATCTCAGATTCAATCAAATTCAATTAAGCTATAACAGATTTAGAACAAAAACACAACAACCAATTGAACCAAGAGAGATCTCAAAATAATGAACGAAAGCGTCAGAAATTCAATAATCTATAACCAGTTCTTGCGAATATGCTAATTCAATCAAACATAGATATCAATTAGCAGTTTCAAAGATCAATTGTTAGATCGATCAATGATTAACCTGCTCTGATACCAATTGTTAGGATCAGCGATCTACGTTGATTGATTTGATGAGTATAGCAGCGGAAATCAAACACTGAATTAGCAATCTCACAAGAACTCAAATGATATTCAATGATAAAAGCAAACGATTATAGAAGAAATTCTGCGAATCAAATATTTCATTCAGAACGCACTTTCGTGGTGGCAAAATGTCACACATACAATCAGGTCAATCATCCCTTATATAGGAATGTCGTGGTGGAACATTCCTTATATAGGAGATGTGACGTCTACTGATGTCACTTGATAGTGACATCTAACAGAATTATTAAGCAACTGAAACACAACTACTAAGAAGTCAAAACAGCTGACATCTTCTTACAAAAATACTAAGTGTTATCAGTTACTACAACTACTGAAAAGAAACTACTGAAACTACAACGACTGAAGAACAAGCTCTTCAGTCATTTTACACAAACTACTGAAAGTAAAACATAAAACTACTGATATCATAACTACTGAAGAGTACTCTTCAGCTGTTGTGACAAACTACTGAAACTTCAGCACTTGGTCTTCAGACTTGAACTTCAGACGTTTCATCAGCTGATGACTTCAGTAGATGTCATCAGCTGATGCCTTCAGTCTTTGTCTTCAGACTTTGTACATCAGTTATTGATCTTTAGCACTTGTGGACTCTTCAGCTGTTGTACTTCAGTACTTTGGTCTTCAGCTGTTGAAGTCTTCAGTACTTGATCTTCAGCTGTTGATGAAGCCTTCAGCAGTTGTTGTGATATCATGTGGGACTTAGAGGTTTTCTGATCTTGGCTCATTGGTTCTTTTGGTCCAACACGTGCCATCCTTCTTTTTAACAAAAAGAACAAGAGCTCCCCAAGGTGAGGTGCTAGGTTGAATAAAGCCCTTATCTAAAAGCTCCTAAAGTTGTGATGACAACTCTTGTAGCTCGTTTGGTGCTAATCGATAAGGTGCCCTAGCAATCGGAGCTGCGCCGGGAGTCAATTCAATCTGGAATTCCACTTGGCGGTGAGGTGGTAATCCAGGAAGATCCACTAGAAACACCTCTGGAAAGTCGCACACTGTGGGAATATCCTCCATTCCCCTTTCTTCTGATTGCTTATCGGTTACGAGTGCTAGAATAGCCACACGACCCTTTCGTAATAACTTTTGGGCTTTCATGTATGAGATGATGCCTATCACAACACCACTCTTATCACCTCTGATTGTAAGGATTTTGTCACCAACAGGATTCGTATGATCTTTTCATGACATATGACTTCTGCTTGCTTGCTAGAGAGCCAATCCATGCCTATCACAACATCAAACTCCCCAGTGTAACAGGCATAAGATCTATAGCGAAAGTATGACTAGCAAGTTCTATCTTACAGTCTTTAAGGATATGCGTTACATGGATCTGTTTACCGTCAGCTAATTCCACGGTGTATCTAGATTCTAAGGCAGAGGGTATATCACTTAAAAGACTACAGAACTTTAAGGACACAAAACTCCTATCGGCTCCAGTATTGAATAGTACCATAGCAAAACAACCATTAACAGAGAACCTACCAGTAACAGTTGTGGGATCATTTAGAGCCTTACCTGAGCCAATGACGAAGGCTCTCCCCTTAGCTTTATCTTATTGCCGCCATTACCAGTACCATTACCACCGTTGTTGTTGTTGTTGTTGCTTCCATTACCATTTCTCCTTAGTTGTGGGCAGTTTCGCCTGTAATGCCCTTCTTTCCCACATTCAAAACAACCTTTGGGAGTTTCCTGAGGTTGTTGTGGCCTCCTTACCACAGCGTGTCTAATTTTTCCACAGCGTTGACACTTGAAGTTATCACACCTTCCCACATGATGGTAATTACACCGAGTGCACTTCGGATGTCTACCACCATAACCACTGGGTCCTTGATTATTTGCAGCTGTTTGGTTGAAGTTACGGTTATTGTCGAACCTCCGTTGCTGCTGAACTGGCTGTTGTTGTTGTTGAGGTTGAGGTTGACCGCTAGAAGATGATGATGATGCTTGGTGTCTTTGGCATTATCCCACTTTCTTTAGTTGTCGGGCACACTTGCCACAGCGCCTCGCTTGGGTAGACGTCCTTGCTCCACGGCTTGGTCAGTTAGCTTATGAGCCAACTGGATGACTTGCTGAATTGTGGTTGGGTTGGAAGCAGTTACCATACTTTGGATTTCGGGTACTAATCCCCGTATGTAATGCTCCACCCTCTTATGCACCTCATTCACCATTCTCGGGCACAAAGTTGCTAGTTCATGGGTTCTAGTGGTGTAGGCCTCGATTTCCGAGCCCTGCATCTTCAGTTTCCAGAACTCCATCTCTAGCTTCTGCACTTCATTGCGAGGACAGTACTCCTCAGTCATCATTGTTTTGAACTCATCCCATGGAAGTCCATTCGCCATCGCTTGTCCTAGCATCTGGACTTGCGCGTTCCACCAAGACAGAGCGGCACCTTCTAAAGTCCCAGTGGCATACTTCACTTGATCAGCTGGTGGACAGTTGCATTTAGAGAAGATAGACTCAGTCTTCTCGAACCATCGTACAAGCCCTAAAGCACCCTCAGTACCGCTGTAGGTGTGTGGTTTACAGTCCATAAAGGACTTGTAGGTACACACCGGTGGTCCTGTTTTAACACAACACACATCAATTAGACATCCCATACAGTTATGAAGGATATCAGATTTATCTTTCTATCATTGTTTACCTGCTGGCTGACCCGCGTGGGCAATAGCCACTTCCGCCTGAACATGCTCATTAATTAGAGCAGCTAATTCTGCGGGGGTCATGTTAATAGCACCACCGCCCTGTTCTCCAGTGCCACGTCCACGTCCGCGTCCACGTCCACGACCACGACCACGTCCACGTCCACCGGCGTCCATTCTTTTCACTTTACATTCACGAATACAATAATGAGTAACATCAAACACATTATTCCTTGAAGCACAATAAAGAGTAAATTAAAGAAATAGAATCATCACAACCACAACATTCATAACAAAATAAAACCAAAGTAATAATTGTAAATGGGTCCACAATGTATTTATCAATGTCAAAATTTAAGTTTGCCATTCTGTGGGGAAACAATCCTTCCCACATAGGTTTCAAAAAGAAACACTACTAGTCTAAGTCATATAAAGAAAATCAATCGACAACATCTGACCCATCACTGTTCTCCATCTCCACCGTTTCCTCCTCCTCGGGATCCTCATCCTCAGGGTCTACTGCAGGAGCAGGAGCTATAGCAATCTGAAGTGCTGCTAGTTGAGCTTCTAAAATAGCAATCCTATAATCGGCTACCGCGTCCCACTGTCACGAGCATCACGCGCCCCTCGAGTGCTATGAGACCATCTTGCATATGGTGACAACCCGTTTAGGGTCTTCCTGTGTTGCTCCTCGAGTTTCATCCTTTGATGTCTAGTTTGTGCACCTCATGCTGTACTGTACAGACTCACCCGTGACCCCTGACTGATGCTGCTGACATGTCCATGCAGCCACCATGCAGCAATCAGTTGCTTGTTGGACTGCACCTCCGTGGGAGTGAAGGCATTGGTTGGTTGGCATTGTCCTAGTCCTGTGCCTCGGGACAAGTACACGCTCCCTAACATAATATGATCAACGAATCTAGATAAAACACTAGTGTCATGGAGGGTCACACTTCATCAATGCAAAATGTTGATCCCATCAATCTCCTCTCGAGATAAGCTAGTCGGGGCCAATCGAATCCATTGTCAGCACAGGTGCGGGAGGTGGGGATTCAGATCATGAGGTGATTCAAGCTGCTTACACGGAGCCTCTCGATGATGAGCCATGCTGCAAGAGTGTGACGTGTATGGCAATGTGTTGATACATGTATGTCCTAGATCATGATATGTGATGTAATAGATCTTGTTTGGTATGATTAATGAAATGATATTGATAGTTTGTTAGTTATAATGTTTAATGTTTCATTAATGAGTCGACATTGATTGGTTAATTAGGTTAGTGATTGCTTGAATGATTACATATAATGTTTATTAATTAATACATTTAAACTTAACATAATAAGTTCTCATGCGAATGGCTCATGCGAATGAACCATACGCATGAATAACTTCACACGATTGACTCAGTCGCACGACTGAACCAGGAGACTGGATCAGTCGTACGATTGTAACATAAGATTGCTCAGTCGCACGACTGAACACTCAGTCGTACGAATGAAACCGCATGGTTCAATCGCACGACTGAACATACTAATGGTTCAGTCGCACGATTGAATAGTACCAACCTATAAATACAACTCAATTCGTGAAAAACAGTGACTCTCGATCAATTACGATTCCAGACGTACCCTAGCCGTCCAGAAACCTCCAATTCGTTCTCCAAGTTCATAGAACACTTAGATCGATTCCCAATCGATTTCTAACGTTAGTTTCAATCTTTGATTGATTCTTCGTGTGTTCTCACTGATTGGATCGCCAATCAAATAGGATTCCGCACTATTTGATCTGGTTTACACGTTATCTCTAGGTATTTCGGTCAAATACCAGGTCCTAACAAGTGGTATCAGAGCTATTGGCTCTTGATTACGTGTGATTCATCAGGATTGATAAAAAGTTTGTGTTTTTGCACTAAACGCAATCTTTTGTGTCAAAAGTGATCTTGGACGTTCCCTGCTCATCAAAGTTTGGTTTCTACGGACTTAGGCAATTCAACCTTGCGAAAGTTCGAATTTTTACGGCTAAACACGTTTAACCTAGAAATTTTCGCATAACAGCAGCTTCAGTCGCACGAGTGAGCCATTCGCACGACTGGACTCATTCGCATTGCTCAGTCGCACGATTGGACATAGTCGTATCTCCATTCGTACGATTGAACCGTTCGGTCGCACGGTTCATCATACGCATCAGATTCATTCGCACGACTGAGCTAATCACTTAGTTCAGCCGCACGATTGAACCAGTCGTAGAGTTCATACGCACGACTGAGTGTTCATACGCACGCCTAGTCCATTCGCACCCTTCAGTCGGCCGATAAAATTGCTTATTAGACTTAAAGTTATTTACAATGGAAGATCAATTGTCAGCCTTTACTGCTGGGGAGGACTCTAGGATCCAAAACCTGCTGCTACTTGAGAGTGAGGTGGGTAATCATAATAAACCACCAAAGCTTTTACGTTAGATGAGTTTCCCCACTGGAAACACGTTTTGAGATCTACCTCAATGGAGTGGATCCGAATCTATGGAGGCCATCGAGATTGGATATAGTACACCGGTGGGAGCAATGGAGTAAAGTTAACCTTAGGAGGGATGACAGACGCGCAGAAAGTCAAATATAATGCAGAGAAGAGGGTCTATGCATTGATTACACAGTCTATCCCTAAAGAGATATTCCACCAGTACTCAGAGAATAAGCATCCAAGAAACTATGGGATGAGCTAGAGAAGAGGTACGACGGAATGCCTCGTTGAAGGCAATCAAGGCTAAGGAGTTAAAGAAGGAATTCGACAACTTCTCATCGATGGGAAACGAGAGTTTGGACGATGTTATAGATAGATTCTACCATCTGATGAGTGAACTGCATACACATGGGTGGTTACTACCATGGAAGAGAAAGTTAATAATTTTGCAGACGGATTGCCTGAAAAATGGGTTTCATTCATGTCTAATCTTAGACAAATGGAATGCTGTCAAACTGGATATTAATGACTTCATTCTTAAGTTACGAGAAGAATCACTTAGAATGAAGTACAGAGCTCAGAAGTCTACGTACAATCAAACCAGCTTTATATAATGCCACGCCTCAAGCTAACATCTGGAGCACCCTCCAGACTGCATTTGTGTCTAGCTCATCGAGTCCTACACATGCACCTGCTTCAGGTTCAGAAATGTCAGGGTCTTCTTGTACCCAATACATTGGATCTGAAGCGAATGCTACTAGATTGAAGACCGAGAACCTCGGTAATGTGACTGTAAAGTAGCTCGAGAGCACATGGATCTATTGGCAGCTATGGTCCATTCCTATGATGAACTTGTTGTTGGAAAGATTGGAAACTGCCATCTGGCAGACGAGGACTACGAGCAGGTGGACGAAATGGAGCTTGAGAGAATGGACATAATGTGGGCCTTAGCAAGTGCTGTCCGAGGGAAAGAATTTTGTGAAAAAGACTGGACAGAACTTAGTTGCTACTAAGGATACCACCTTTGGCTTCGACAAGAATAAAGTGACCTGCTTTAACTGTGGTGAAAAGGGGCACTTCAAGAGAGAATGTGTGAAGCCAAAGAAGACTGGGAACGGGAACCCGTTCTCATCCTTCACTCGTCTAGACAAGCAATTACCAGCTCTACTTCCTCAAACAAGGACTCAAAGCCTTGACTGCTCATGATGATGAAGGACATGATTGGAGCTTTAGGTTTGTCTCACCAGGGAAATCAACATTGCAAATGTAGAAGATATTGACAATGATTCAGCTAGTGAAGGAGATCTAGCAGTTGAGATAGCAATGTCACATAGTGAGAAGCAACTGCAACCGAGGTCAGTTACAAGCCAAAGTGGAGACCATGTCAGAGACAGAAAAGACAGAAGCAAAAGAATCAGAATCATCTGATACTGCATTGATGGCAAACGCTTCTGAATCAGCTCAGGTAAGTACTACTGACACAATGTTGAATAATCATGCTTGTTCTAATTGTGATGCCTTTAGGAATAGCATAGATGCTAAATTTGCTAGGTTATTAGATCATAATGATAACTTGATAAAAGATTTGCATCTATGCACTGAGGCTAATAGGGTATAAAACAAAATGACTCAGTTATAAGCTAAGATAGACCTTTTGACTAAAGTATAAGAAGAAACCGAGGTCAGTTACAAGCCAAAGTGGAGACTATAGGGAAAAGACCGAATCGTCAGAAAACCAAGTAGTTGCCTTTAATCAAGCTAATGACATTAGGTATTATCTAAACTCCCTAGAAGACACTAAGAAGCAAAAGGCAGTTCTAGAAGTAGAAGTAAATTCACTAAAACAGAAACTGCATAGTTGGACTAGTTCGTCGCACATAGTCCAACACTTAGTGAAAGAAAGGAACAACGGGAGGGACTGGGTTATAAAGTGGTTCCGCCACCACCTGAGACTTTGATGAACACTAAAACTAGACCTTTAAATAGTAATCCCATCAAGGATCATGTAGTGTCTACTCCTCTTGTTAGTGATCCAGATTCCTTATGTTCATCTATTGACACTGAAACAAACAAAAGGAGACCACTTCAAAGGCAAAGGGTAAATTGCCTTGTGTTAATCTGGAAAAGGAATTTGAAAAGGTTGACTTAAAGTCAGGTTCAAACAAAGTCAAATCAGAACCTAAAAGGGCTTTTAAGGATAATCTTTCACATACTTCAAGTCAAAGACCAATTAACCAAAAAGAAAAGGATGTCAAACAGGTTAAATCAGTTAATTTTGTTAAACCAGTAAACACATCAAAAGAACCAGAGTCAAAACCTAAAGTGAGTGATATTACTAGAGTGTCACACACGTCTCCACAAAGAAAGTTTAATCATAAAGTTGATAGCAGGGCGTGCTACAACTGTGGAGAATGTGGACACATTGCTTCCTACTGTCTTATTATCAGACCCTAGGAAGAAGATGAACTTCAGGACTCAAACCTAAGTCTTCTAAGAGGAGCTCTTTAACTCCACCTAGAAGAACTAGTGAACAGAAAGTTCAATCTGTTAGCCAGTCGACTGTTTATCACAACACACACAAACAAATCTGGCTTATGGAAAGAGAAGTCAATCTCTATGTCTGGTAATGATGACAAGAAGGAACCTGAGCTACCCTCACCTTCTAGGGTCAATGGGTTGAATTTCTGATGTGTGATGCCTCTGGGAACCCAAGCCAGTAAAGGCTTGGGTTCCTAACCTAAACTAATCCTTTACCTTGTATGTGCAGGTTGTTCAATACAGTGCTGAAACTAACACGTGGATAGTAGACAGTGGAGCATCCAGGCACATGACAGGAAACAGAGCTCTTTTATCAATGTCAAACAATAAAAGGAGGGCATGTTTTGTTTGCTGGAACAAGGGAGGATATATCACAGCTCAGGGAGAAGTTGGAAATCAGAAAGTTAAGTTTGATAGGGTGAACTACGTCCAGCAACTTCAAACAACTTACTCTCTGTTTCTCAAATATGTGATAAGGAATTTAAAGTCATCTTCGACAACAAGAGTGTTACGTACTGAAGAAAGACTACGTGATCCCAGAGGACCAAGTTTTGATGACTGCTTCAAGATATAAAGATCTTTATGTCTTGGATCTGTCAACAGCTTCTACAATGGATCATGAGGTTCAGTGTTTTCTATCCAAAGCTACTGAAAAAGACTCCATCTCCTGGCATAGGAGAATGGGACACATCAGTCAAAGGAAGATGAATCACTTGATTCAGAAGGATCTGGTGAGAGGTGTAATGTCAAGAACTTTCAGCTTCCTGATTTCTGTATAGCTTGCAAGAAAGGTAAACAACAAAGAAGTCTCATAAGGAAAAGAAAGTTAATTCAATAGAACTTCCTCTTGAACTTCTACACATGGATCTGTTCGGTCCAGTCAGTACAAAGAGCATTGCAGGCGACTTGTACTGTTTTGTGGTCACCGATGACTACTCAAGGTTCACTTGGGTAATGTTTCTGAAATCCAAATCAGAAACATTTGAATCATTCAAGGAGTTGGTAACCACACTGGAATCTCTCTACAAGCTGAAAGTTAGACAAGTACGCTCAGACAACGAACGGAATTCAAGAACCAGGGGATGGAGGAATACTGCAAGGAAAAGGGGATTGTGCATCAATTCACTTCTGCTTACACACCTCAGATGAATGGCGTTGCTGAGAGAAAGAACATGATTTGATAGAGACAGCACAGACTATGCTGGCAGACTCGAAACTGCCTATCCAATTCTGGAATGAGGCAGTGGCAAATGCATGTTATACACTGAATCGAGTCCTGATAGTCAAGCGCCACGGAAAAACATGTTACGAGCTACTACAAAGACGCAAACCGAACTTGGAGTATCTCGAACCATTTGGGGCGCCGTGCACACTTCTGAAGAAGACACAAGAGGGTAAATTCAGCGAGAAGGCAGATGAAGGCATCTTTCTAGGATACAACATACCTAACAGGAGTTTACAATAATCAACAGGTCTAGTAGAAGTTTGGTGTAATGTTGATGTTCAGCGATTCACCACACCACCTACTGGCAAAGGACCCGCCTACTTCTTTGACTATGATGGATTCTTCAAGTCCTTCAACATTCCTCTCTCTCCCTCGGATGACGAATTAGCTACACGAATGATGTATGATAGCTGAATCCACCAACATCTAGCTCACAGGGAGAATCATCTACTCATTCAGGGGGAGTAATCGATGACAGTGACACCTCCTCTGAAAATGAAGCTGAAGAAGCTAACCAACAATCAGGAGGAACAGGTTCCAGTTCCTGAAAGTCCACAAGCATCTACCAGTGGTGCACCTTCGACGTCAGAGCCTCAACTCCAACTACCTCAGATGAAGAACCAAATGTTCATCATCTTGGCTTGAGGTAGCTGTTCCTACTACTCCAGGATCACGTCTAAACGTTTATCATCCCTTAGACAATGTCATTGGGGATGTCCGATCAGGAGTACAAACCCGAAATCAGCTGTACTCAGCTGATTATGCCTCTGTTATGGAAAAGGATATATCCATGATGGTGCCTATCGTGTTTTGTCTCACAGTTGAGCCAAAATATGTCAGTGAAGCACTAATGATGAGGCGTGGGTGAGTGCAATGCAAGAAGAACTTCTTCAGTTCAAGAAGTTAGGTGTATGGTCTCTGGTTGATAGACCTAAAGGTGCTAAGGTCATTGGCACCAAATGGGTTTTAAAATGCAAGAAAGATGACCAAGGATCATTATCGGAACAAGGCTCGACTGGTTGTTCAGGGATTTCGCCAGTCGAGGGAATTGATTACAATGAGGTATTTGCACCCGGGCAAGGATGGAAGCCATTCGTATCTTCCTTGCCTATGCATCGTACATGAAGATTAAAGTCTATCAATTAGATGTGAAGAGTGCATTTCTTCATGGGGAAATTAGAGAAACAGTTTATGTCAGTCAACCCGAGGGATTTGAAGATCCTTATCATCGGATAGAGTCTACAAGCTCGACAAGGCTTTATACGGGCTTCATCAAGCTCCAAGAGCTTGGTATGAGAAACTCTCGACTCATCTTGTGAAACACGGCTTTCGCAGGGGAGTCATTGACTGCACGCTGTTCATTAAAGAAAAAGATGGCGACCTACTGCTCGTACAAATCTATGTTGATGACATAATTTTCGGTTCAAAGAACGAAGAGTTATGCAAAGAATTTGAAGCAGTTATGCAGAAAGAGTTTGAGATGAGTGCTATGGGGAGATGAAGTTCTTTCTCGGCTACAGGTGGATCAAACACCAAATGGGATCTTTCTACATCAGACCAAGTACGTAAGAGACATTCTAAATCGCTTTGACATGGAGAATGCATCTGCTGCCGGTACTCCACTGGCTACGATCACGACATTGCACCTGATGAAAATGGAGATCTTGTGGATGCCACGATGTACCGAGGAATGATTGGATCCCTCATGTATCTCACTGCCTCTAGACCTGATATCATGTATGCGACATTTTATGTTCTAGATATCAGGCTAAACCTAAGGTCAATCATCTGATCGGGGTCAAAAGGATTTTTCGCTATCTAAAGGGTACACCCACACTTGGGTTGTGGTATCCTCATGATGATGATTTTGAGCTCACGGCGTATAGTGACTCGGACTACGGAGGCTGCAAGATGACTACAAGTCTACATCAGCAGGTGTCAATTCTTTGGGAGAAGATTAATTACCTGGCAGTGTAAGAAGCAGACATCGGTTGCATTGTCAACCTGTGAAGCCGAATATGTTGCTGCTGCAAGTTGCTGTTCACAAATCATCTGGATTCAACAGCAAATGCGGGATTACGGTTTAACGTTCCATTCTACTCCTATTTTTGTAGATAACTCTGCTGCAATTGCAGTAACTAAAAATCCGGTCCAACATCCTAAGACCAAACATATCGGTATTAAATATCACTTCATACGAGATTGTTTCGAAAAGAACTTAATTGTGGTAAAAATTATACTGATTTTCAACGCGCTGACCTCTATACTAAAGCCTTTGATAAACCACGTTTTCAATATCTGCTAGAGGTCAACGGCGTTAAAAAGAGAAGTGATGTTATTCCTGATGATGATCATGTGTAGTCCGATGTAGTTTAGTTAATTTTTTTTTTTATTTTATTTTATTTGTTTATTTTAGTCTGTTTAAATTAAACTCATGTTATTCTGCTGTTTATTAAAATCCTAAAATAATTAAACCAGTTTGATTTTAGTATTTTAGGGGGAGAATAAGTCAGCAAGCAACATTAAAAAAAGAAGAAGGGAAACCGAGGGAGAAGGAGTAAAAGCTGATACAAGGTAGATCGTATCTGTGATACCGATTCAAACCCTTTGGAATATGATAGTACACATAGGAACAAGTCAAGAGGGACTTTAAAATCATAATTTAGAAAAGATGAAAAATTCAAAGTATAAGTCTGTGTAGTCTAAGCAATATAAAGGGAATTGATAGAAAAACTGGTAACTCCTAAGGTAACACAATGAGAGTAGACCTAGAGGTTGCTAGACCACAATTGATATGTCGGTAGATTCAACACAATAGATGATTAGACCGGACTGGTGATCTCAAGATCAAACTAAGGTTTCAACTGACTGTGGGTTCCATCTTATCACTGGTTAACACAATCAAATATTCCAATAAGGGTAATGAGCATGTAAACGCCACAAATGTGTGCGGATGACCATAAATAGAGCAAAGCACGAAAAAAAAATGAAAGAAAAATGCTATCAAGCTAATGACCTATGTTGTTGGTGCATTTGGTGCAAAATAAAAGCTGCTCTAACAGGAGATAGGTTGTGTGCCTCTCTGCTGTGCGATGGCACTGACCTGAGGATAAGCATAACCTAGATATTCTAGAATTCATTGTGTTTGCCGCCTCTCTTTGCTGTGCGATGGCACTGACCTGAGGACTGGTTTCTCTATGAAAGCTCTAAGAATAGTCTCTTCTTGTAACAATACCCGTAGACCGCTCAAAAGCTCCTGAGGGATGTTGATTACCATATAAGTGTGGGATCCACAAATGTTCGTTGAATTAAATACCAAAAACAATCACCGGTTTGAGTCAAGAGTCTGTGTATGGATTTAAGTGGACAAACATATTGACAATCATTGTGGCTGCAATTCTTGAAAGTTCAAATCAATGTGGTAATCTAAGAGTTCCAGTATGATTCCCTAAAGCTGCTGATGACTCTGGATGAACACCAAGAATTGAGCATCGAAAGATTTTGATAACAAGTCCAAATGATTTGATGTTCCTGTATGATTCCAAAATTGAATTGGTCCAGGTGTGGTCAATCTAAGTTGAAGCTTTCGATTCCGGAACCAAATCCTGAGATTTCCATCTTAGGGTTTTATCTCTCACAAAATCCAAAACAAATTTTATTTGTGTATTTAGTTTAAGTTTCTAGTTTAATCTTTTAGTGTGTGTGTTTGTCGGACTACATCAGGAAAATCAGAATGGAATTAACTCACCTAAAAAAGGTCATGTCTGAGATGGCCACATGTTTTTCAAAGTTTAAAGAGTCACGTCAGAGGTGACAACGTGTTTTAAAGAGTCACGTCTGAGGTGACTGAATTGGTTAAGAGCTTATAATGTTATTGTCAAAAGTTAAAAGGGTCTTAAAGTAAAATGTTCAAAATGACTGTAAACTCACTAAGTGTGACCCATTCGCACGATTGGATCATGGTTATGGACCAACTATGCGAATGGCTCCAAATCGGCCGAATGGACATGAGAATGATCCATTCGACCGAATAGAAGGGGGAGAATGAAGCAGTCGACCGACTGAGGCTCAGTCGGTCAACTGAAGATGCGAATGAAAGAGACCGAATGAGGAAGTCGACCGACTGAGACTCAGTCAGCCGACTGAATGCGATGACTAGGCCAATCGTACGACTGAGACTCAGTCGCCCGAATGAACTGAGCGAATGAGGCCAGTCGGCCGATTGAACTTAGGTTCAGTATTTAAGGGCCTCAGTCGATCGCATGTTCCTCATCACACCAAAATCGCACCCAAATCGCATTCTTCCCGTTACTCTGCCATAAATTGCTACAGATCCTGATTTACATTGCTGTTGAGTTTCTTACATTCGAGCACGATTTTACAGGTACATTACTCTTGAATCTTACCAAAATCAGAAGATTAAAGAACCTACATAAGAGACACTCGATTGAATCAAGAACCGAACTGTGAAATGACCCAATCACCTCCGTAAACTAAGCAAAATGTTAAAATTAAGTTTAATAGGTTATTAGTGACAAGTAGGCGAGTCTAATGGACCATTAAACACTGTTAAATGACTTAAATTGGTCAAGATTCGACCCACAGGCGATCGAACAGTGGGGCAAGCGACTGGTCGTTCGAATGAACTCCAATCGCACGATTGAACCTTGCGATTGGGTCATTCGGCCGAATGAACCACCCGAATGAGTTCAGTCGGCCGACTGAACCAATCGAAGACTCAGTCGGCAGATGGAACTCAATCGCATGTCTCATTCAACCGAATGAACTCATCGTACTTAAGAACAACCGAATGACTCCAGTCGCATGATTCATTCGCATGAATGAATCATAATGGAAGTGAAACACTACACTTAGAACTGAATTCTGATGTATTGTACTAATGATCATGTGTTTCGTGTTTCAGGAAAATGGCTGACAGATGGTCTCTTAATCCAAGCACAACATATGTGCCCATTTGGACCACACAACTCGGAACGGGGACAAGTTCTCCGAGATTATAGCCTTCCTCAACCCTCACGGATACATAAGGCTATATCTACACCGTGCACGCCTTACAAATCACTACACCAGGCATTCTGGGAGAATGCCTCAGTGGATCGCTCTCGTGAGCCATACAGCATCCGAAGCACCATTATGGGTCAAGCTATCGACATTACTGCTATGACATCCAGAGAATCCTTGAGTTTGGGGATGACTCCACTCACCCCACTAAGTTACATCCTTTGACAGTGAGAGGGTGTTTCCTCCGAATCAAGTATGCGGGGGACATTAACTCGGGGTGCTAAATAAGAGCAACCTGTGCCCACAATACAAATATCTGGCACATGTGATTCTTAAGTGCATTGCTTCGAGAAGGGGTGGTTTCGATGACCTATAGATCAATACAACATGCCTTCGGGCTCTGGTGCTGAACCACCCTTTCAGCTTCTCGAATATGATCTTTGCTTATTGGTAGAGAACATTGAAGCAAAAGGGAAAGAAGGTTTTGTATGTATCCAAGGTTTCTTCAGATGATATTCAATGAGAAGCTGCCTCTGCTCCCAAGGAAGTCACGATGCAGTGACTTTGGAACTTATGGATGACACTACTTTGGGTAGGATGGTGGTGTACCGGGGCAAGCAAGTGAAGCCCCAGGCAAAGAGGCTGATTGGCCATTTAGCAGATGAAAGTTATGTGGCACTGGGGAGACCCAATGGCGTCACGAGGATAGTGACTCCGACTGGGAGCCAATTGTCCTACCCACTGATGATTCAGATGATGATGATAGTGGGGTGCCAGAGACAATATGACTGTTCCACAGAGAGGCACTACGTCTGATGTCGTGCCTCCAGCATCCGCCCCGACTGCAGAAGTTACCGAATCAGCTGGGTTTCATCATCATTTTGTCCTTGAGACAGAAGTAGAAGAAGAAGAGTCTGATGAGGAGCCCCTCACCAGGACTGTGGGAAGAAAGTGGTTCCCACAGTACATGGGCTTCGGGTGGTTGGTGAGCACCCAAGAGACTCTGGAGAGACAGAGACCGACCGACCTATGCTCCAGGGTCAATCGGCAGGGTAGGAGGGGGAGCATCCACCTCGAAGGGTACGAGGAGAAAACGGATGGCTCAACCCCATGGGCAGAAACCAAAGAAGAAGCGTCGTTTGACCTTCATCACTACTACCTCAGCCACTACAGCCACCACCACACCACTACCACCTCTTCAGACACACCATCCACCATAGCCACCACAGCCCCCACAGCCCCCACAACAACCATAGACACCACCAGACCGACCACCACAATACAGATCCCAGCCACCACTACATCATTCACCCCTCACTCACCAACACTATCATCCCGACCTGACCCGATATTCACCACAGCCACCACCACCACCACTAGCCACCAAACCGAGCCCTCAGCCTATCCCTCATTCACTTACAGATCACCTCTACCTACAGTTGCGGTAGAAGAACAGTTGTCGCACTAAACAGAATGGTAATGCGCTTGCTGGCTGCGATGAGGAAAAGGCCTCCCAAATCCGCCAGCTTACTGACCTGACTGCTGCACAAACTCACCAAATTGCAGAGCAGCCAGAAGGCTCAAGTGATAGAAAGGCAGGCCCGACAGATGACTGCACAGAGCAATGAGATAGCCCTTCTCCAAGCTCAAAGTGTCACCTCAAGGAAGAAAATAGAGGAGTTGGAAAAGGCTAAAAAGACCATTTTGCTAAAGCTGAAAGATAAAGGACGAAGGAGAAGCCATTAAAGATAAGGGATGGGGACAGAAATGATGATGATGATGAAGATGATGATGATGATGATGAGAGTGAAACTGACGAAGAGAAAACTGAAGAATGGCACGAAGATGATGACATGACGGAGGAGAAGCAGCTGAATCTGTCTCAGCTCCAGGGCAAGAAAAGATCAAAGAACATACAAGATCTGCCAGCTTCTGCTTCTGCACCTCCATGTGAAGAGCGAGTATTCAGGATAAAAGTAAATAGTAGATGTTTTATGTATTTATTTACTTTTGTATTCTGTATTGAAAAACCATGTATTAAATGTTTATATAAGTTAATGCATTTCGTTTGATAAATTACTAATGATTTGAGTGTGAAATGTGTAAATCAAACAGATCCAAATAATACAAAAGAGATAAGTTTGATATGCTGCCCCCTTCAGCAGGTCAAGTCAAACTCACAAGGTCTTGATCTGCAAGGATTGTCAGAAGGTCAGTGAGTTTACCCTGAAGAAGGGGAAATAATTCATGATCTATCAAACGAGCAACTGGCAGAAATTTCAAGCTCAATCTGATGAATGTAAGATGCTCGACATTAATTCTACCTGTGAGAAGAGCTAAATGACGTTGATGAAATAGAGATAGAAGATGTAATGCAGAGCACTATCATCAGTATGCTGACAATGAGGGCAATGTGTTTCCAAGGGGTGAATCCCTTGTCGGTGGTGATAAATTTGAGGTGTTAAGACAAAATGGGAGCAAGAGTCAGCAGGAGACAGAGGAAATGGCCCAAGCCTCAAGGATGATGTGAATCCGTAGCTGGCTGAATGGGCTGATGTTTTAAAGAATTAGAGCCCACATGCTGCACCGAAGAGGGATGCTTACCCCAAGCTCTACAGAGTCAAGAAACATCTTAGGTGTCAGGCAGGATTATAGCATGGGCAATTTTGAGGACCTTAAGTCTATGCAGTTAAGAGGGAGAAGGGCATAGAGTACTTTAGATTTCAACATGATCTAAAGACTCTACAAGGTTTTTGTTGGGATTTTAACATGTTTATCAAAGCTTCATACAACATGATTTATATGAAAACGCAGCGGAATAATATTTTGAAACATATTAAGATCTGATTAAAAACCCTTTATAATAACCCCAAGCCATGGATCTTTATACATAATGCATACAAATGTAAAACAACAAAAAACAAGGAACTACAACCTTTGTAGCTACTTAACCCGAGCTTTAAGATGAGAAGGATGGTGATGATCTTGAAGGCTAGATTCCAACAAGCAATCCTCAAGAAGATGATACCCCAAGCACGTGCAAAACACCTCTCTTTGCTAGGATTGAACACCAAGTTGTAGTCTCTCTTCCTAGTGAAGTTTTTCAGCCAAGAACCAAAACTTGAAGCTGAAAATCCTTCTTCTCTTGTTCAAATCCGAAAATCTTGAAAAGAGAGAGAGAGAGAGAGAGAGTCTCTTGTGTAGGTTGAGTGTGTGTGTTAAAAATGAATTGATTAGGAGCTAATGCATGTGCTTGGAACAATAAAAGGCATTCCCAAGACATACATAAAGGGGCGGCCGAATGGCTCCCTTTTCTCACCAAAATTCAAATTAATCCTTTTAAAGGAATACACTAGTAATCAACCCTTTTATAAAATTGAACCACTTTAATTTTATAACACAATACATATGTTATTTGTCATTCTTTAACTAATTTAAACAATGAACAAATAATCCCTCATGAACAAATTAATACATATAATAATGTTCATCTACAAAAGCAATAATTTAGAAAATCCAATTTTCTAAATTGGTGTCACTTATTATTTGTATGATCTTATCAACAAATAAATTTTCTTTCGGTGTTTGTTTGGCTTGTTATTGGGTATGACCCGACTTGGATCATATCACACTAGCCACATCAATTTAATATGAATCTTGGGCAGATCAAATCTTTTAATCTCCCACTTGCACAAGATTCATAGTAGATTGATGCAAGCAGCAAATAACGCCTAGCAACGGTTTGCTACCCCTAATGTATATGACTAAGTGCCATTCAATAACATCATCCTTTTCAAGTACCTTACTTGAATATGTTTTAGGTGAACTAATCATTTATCCTTTTGTTCAGATGTCATGTTAAATCCAAGAGACACAGAATTGTCATTCTCTGATGATTTAACTTTAATAGGCCTTAGACATCTAACTCTCAACGAATAAGAGGAACAAATCCCATCTTGACTACATACGTCTCTCACAATCACTTCGTATCATACCCGAACTCAGCCTTATGTACTGCCAATATTTCAGAACAGCAAAGTACTAAGTCAAAATACAATATTCGGTGAATATCAAGACCCAATATGTATCTCAGGTCTGAGGATACTATGATATTCGCCTTTACTCAATATTTCTTATGACTAATCACAAGGATTCCATGCAGAAATAATTGAGTGCGGGTCAGTCCAATATCTATATCCCATAGATATCAATGAACCTTGCTAGCAACCTCTTGCTCTATATTCATACCTTATGAATATCAACCAATCCAAGTTCATTATAGTCTTACATTCATAATTGTTCCCACAAGTATGATCGACTACGAACGTTTAGAATAACTTATTTATTCACGGATTTAAACATGCTAAAATAGAAGAACAAATGAATATTATAACCATGTAATTAAGTCAAATAACATAAGTTCCAATATTCAAATATAAAGTACAACATTAAACCCAGTCACTAGAATATCTAAGTCCCATGGCACAAGCATGACCTTCATGCTTTGCCTTTTCAAGGAGTTTTGTGAGTGGATCCGCAATGTTTTTATCAGTGTGGACTTTGCGAATACATATCTTTCCCTTTTCAACTTCATCCCTTATGTAGTTGAATCTCCGTTCAATGTGCCGAGTCTTTTGATGAGCACGAGGTTCCTTGATTTGAGCAATCGCACCTTCGTTGTCACAAAAGATCTCTAGGGGATCCTGAATGGAAGGGACTACCCCTAGGTCGGCTATGAATTTCTTCAGCCATGCAGCTTCCTGTGCTGCCATTGAAGCGGCGACATATTCTGACTCTGTAGTGGACAACGCTACGACTTCTTGCTTTGAGCTTTTCCAAGAAACAGCTCCGCCATTTAGAATAAAGATGTACCCTGATTGAGATCGTGAATCATCTCGATCGGTTTGGAAACTCGCATCCGTGTAACCTTTTACTACGAGTTCCTCTTCACCAGACCCGTAGATCAAGAACATGTCCTTAGTCCTCCTTAGGTATTTCAGAATGTTCTTGACAGCCATCCAATGACTATCACCAGGATTTTGCTGGTATCTACTTGTCATGCTCAAAGCGCATGACACATCTGGTCTAGTGCATATCATTGCATACATGATGGATCCTATAGCAGATGCATATGGGATTGCCTTCATTCTATTTTGCTCCTCCTTCGAGCTTGGACATTGAGTCATACTCAATATTGTCCCTCTTTGAATAGGTACAGTACCTTTCTTAGAGTTTTCCATTTTGAACCTTTTCAAGATTTTGTCAATGTATGCACTTTGATTCAAACCTATCAGCCGCCTAGATCTATCCCTATAGATCTTTATTCCCAGAATATAGGTGGCCTCACCAAGATCCTTAATGGAAAAACAACTTCCAAGCCAGGTTTTTACACCTTCCAAAGTTGGAATGTCATTTCCAAATAGTAGTATGTCATCGACATACAATACTAAGAAGGTTATTGTGCTCCCACTAGCCTTCTTATACACACAAGCCTCATCAGCGTTTTTGATGAAGCCAAATTTCCTTACTTCATCATCAAAACGGTGATTCCAACTTCTCGATGCTTGTTTCAATCCATAGATTGATTTCTTTAACTTGCATACTTTGTTAGGATGTTTTGGATTGACAAAACCTTCAGGCTGAACCATATAGACATCTTCCTCAAGATATCCATTTAGGAATGCGGTTTTGACATCCATTTGCCAAATCTCATAATCATAATGAGCTGCTATGGCAAACAATATCCTTATAGACTTAAGCATTGCAACAGGTGAGAAGGTTTCATCAAAATCAACCCCTTGAGTTTGAGTGAAACCCTTTGCTACAAGTCTAGCTTTGTAAGTATCCAAGTTTCCATGCATATCGGTTTTCTTCTTGAAAACCACTTACTTCCAACTACTTTGGAATTAGGAGGTGGTACAACAAGTTCCCAAACTTGATTGTCATACATGGATTGCATCTCAACGTTCATGGCCTCAAGCCATTTGTCACAATCCAAATTGGACACTGCATCATGATATGTGGTTGGTTCATCAGAGTCAACCACGTAGCATCCATCCAAAAAAATCCATATCTTTCAGGTGGATTACTTGTTCTACCACTTCTGCGAACGTTTTGTGTGTATTGATCAACCGCTTGATCATCCTCAACATCCTCATGTTGAGTGCTAGTTTCAACCAAACGTGTATTAGGCTGTGGTTCTTGTTCCTCCTCAAGATCCACTGTTCTACTACTAGCTCCTTCCATAAGGAACTTGGCTTCTAAGAACTCACCCTTTCTGGAAACAAACACCTTTTGTTCCAGTGGATCATAGAAATAATATCCCATAGAATCTCTAGGATATCCAACAAAGATACACTTGGTGGATCGGACTTCTAATTTGTTTGGGGTGGGAGTCTTAACATAAGCCTCACAACCCCAAACCCTTAAGTATGATAGGGATGGAACTCTTCCATGCCATATCTCAAAAGGTGTCCTTTCCACCTTCTTGGTTGGGGCCATATTCAGAATACGAGCCGCGGAGAGCAAAGCGAAACCCCAAAATGATAGAGGCAATGTGCTTCTAGCCATCATAGATCGGACCATATCCAATAAGGTTCGATTCCTCCTCTCAGACACACCATTATGTTGTGGTGTTCCAGGTGGAGTGAGTTGTGAGACAATCCCACAACTCCTAATATGATCTTGAAAAACATCACTTAGGTATTCACCACCCTATCGGTGCGGAGAACTTTAATTGATTTGTTGAGTTGATTTTCTACTTCATTCTTGAAGATTTTGAACATTTCAAAAGCTTCATCTTTGTGTCTTAATAAATACACGTACCCATAGCGACTATAATCGTCGGTAAAGGTAATGAAGTATCTTTCACCATTCCTAGTCATTGGCTTAAAAGGACCACATACATCCGAATGTATGATACCTAATAAATCTTTTGCCCTTTCGTTAGTTCCACTAAAGGGTGCCTTAGTCATTTTTCCTTGTAAACAAGATTCACATACATCAAATGAATCACATTCATTTGTTTTTAAAAGACCATTCTTTTGAAGTGTTTGTATGCGTTTCTTGTTTATATGACCAAGACGACAATGCCAAAGGTAGGTATCACTCAAATCCAATTTAAGTTTTTTGGTGGTTGCTTGGTATATTGAGCTATCATATGTTGCGTTTTCATGAACCAATTCATAAATACCATTACAAGGTATAGCTTTAAAATAAAATACATGATTTAAAGAAACATGAATATCATTGTCAACAAACTTGAAATCATAATCATATTGTCTTAAACGGGAAACAGAAATTATGTTCCTAGTCAAACTAGGAGCATATAATACATTACTTAAAATAACTTCCAAACCATTTGGAAGTTTCTGTCAAAATGTAGTCTCCTTGGGCTTCCACATGAACCTTTGCACCATTGCCCATGAAGAGACTTATTTCCCCTTTCTCATAATGCTCATTTCTTTTGAACCCCTGCAACAAATTGCAAATGTGAGTTCCACATCGGTATCTAATACCCATGTGTTAGAAGAAATAACATTTAATTCTATATGTATCATGTATATTATACCTGAGGTTTGCCCCGCATCCCTCTTTTCTCTCAACTCTTTGAGATAGACTGGACAATTTCTCATCCAATGCCCTATCTCACCACATTTGAAGCATGGGTCGTTCACAGCAACCTTTTGCTTCTTCTCCTTGGGTTTTGGAGGTTCCGCCCTAACAACCATCTTCCCCTTTCCCAAACGTGCCCCCTTTCCTTTGGCAACAGTTGCCTTGGGAGGGGGTAGAGACCTTCTCCTTCTCCCACCTTCATTAATGGTGAGAACGGGTAAAACCCTTTTACCCATTCCCGCCTCAGCTGATTTGAGCATCGAATGAAGTTCATTTATGCTCTTGTCCCATCCGTTCATGTTGTAATTCATGACGAATGCCTCAAACTTTTAGTTAGGCCATTAAGGATCAAATCCGTGGCCAACTCCTTTGAGAGGGGACAGTTCAGCCTTTGAAGGCGGTCGATGTGGCTTTTCATCTTAAGAACATAAGATGAAACTGATTGGGATTCCTCCATCCGACATGCATGAAGCGCTCGAACCGTTTCGAAGCGCTCCACTCTAGCTTGTTGCTGGAACGTTTCCCGCAGCTGAGTGATCATGTCATAGGCTCCATGGAGCTCATACTCTTTTGGAGTTCGGGTGTCATACTTGCCAACATTAGACAAGAGACCTGGATGGAGTCCTCCACATATCTAACCCAATCATTATAGGCTTCCACATCCTCCTCGTTAGGTTCATCGGGGATGGGATCATCAAGGATATAGGCCCGCTTTTCTTGCTTGAGAACAATTCTCAAGTTGCGGTACCAATCCATGAAATTGTTAGGTGTTAGACGATCCCTTTGAAGAATCGCCCTTAGGGATTGGTTGTTCTGGTTTGGTACATCATTATTAGCGTTGTTGTTGTCGGCCATCTACAAGATGTTACAAAGTTCTATTTTAGTAATCGTTGATAATTATATTTCATTTATTAATACCCTTTATGTCTCATAGACTATTAAAAAAAATTTTAGAATCCAACGTTATATTTAAATATTGGTTAGGTGACCTTTATCCCATTATTCAAATAAAACAAGGTAGTCATAAATGACAATTGCAACCTATTGCAACTTCTAGTGGTATGGGATCGTTTAAACATCATATGTTTATCACGGCATGTTTATCCCATCAACACCTTTTATAAAACATATTTTAGGTGATCCATTCAATATATTTTACAAATCAAGTCGTCCTACTTACACACACGTGTGAGTTTACTATATAAGTGGTTAGGTGACCTTTATCCCACAAACATGGTATTCTCACCTCAAATTACAAGTTCCCTCAAAGTGGTTAGGTGACCTTTATCCCACTAAGAGTTTGCAAGTAACCTAAGTGTTGTGAAAAAGGATGGTGTTTAACTTGTTTTCAAAAGGGATATACGATTTCACAATTCTTGTTAAGAAAAGTCTATGTACCATATGATTGTATGCATTCAACCATATGGTACCCTATTGGTTCTTATGAATAAAACCCATTTTATTTTGCAAACCATTAATTCCTTTTGTAGAACCATTGAATTTTGCTTAATGATTTGAGAACCAATTACTGTTTATAGTTTGTTTTAGTTGATGGTTTGTTAATCACATCCAAATATTCAAAACAAACATCATCATATGCATTCAACCAAACATTAAACAAAACATTCAAATATGCATAACAAAGCATACAAAGTTGAGCACACTTGTTTAGCCAAAACAAGTGTGTCAAATGGTCTTGTCCTAAGGGTTAAGAACATGACACATGGTTGACCCAAAAAGGACTCCCACTTGAATCCATAACTTCAAGCATCCTCTTTGTCCATCTTTTCTTCAAGTCTTGATCTTGAGCTTCCTTACAAGATATGTATCCTAATACATTTTACTAGTAAAGATAAACTCCTAATCTATTTATTACAAACCATGTGAATAAATAAATTACAAGACTAGACTTGAAACAAAATTAAATTATTACATGCCCAAATGAATACAACATGACGATCAATCATACAATCCAAGTGGTCTAGGCTTTGTTATGCATAAACAACAACAATATATCCAAACATACATAAGAAGTCGATTTTTGGCAGCCCCTTAAAACCCATGTTTTTGGCCAACATAAACCAAGAACAAATGGGTTTAGTCCAAGCAAACAATAATCTTATAAACTAGAGTTTTAAAGATCCTAATATGCATAATATAGCATCTTTAAAACATCAAAAGGGGCACCAAAATAGCCCTTAAACCCACGGTTTGGGCTGTCCAAAAGAAAGCAAAGTGTAATACATGTATGCATATGTATAAGTGGCTCTTGATGCCATTGTTGGGATTTTAACATGTTTATCAAAGCTTCATACAACATGATTTATATGAAAACGCAGCGGAATAATATTTTGAAACATATTAAGATCTGATTATAAAACCATTTTTTATAATAACCCCAAGCCATGGATCTTTATACATAATGCATACAAATGTAAAACAACAAAAAACAAGGAACTACAACCTTTGTAGCTACTTAACCCGAGCTTTAAGATGAGAAGGATGGTGATGATCTTGAAGGCTAGATTCCAACAAGCAATCCTCAAGAAGATGATACCCCAAGCACGTGCAAAACACCTCTCTTTGCTAGGATTGAACACCAAGTTGTAGTCTCTCTTCCTAGTGAAGTTTTTCAGCCAAGAACCAAAACTTGAAGCTGAAAATCCTTCTTCTCTTGTTCAAATCCGAAAATCTTGAAAGAGAGAGAGAGAGAGAGTCTCTTGTGTAGGTTGAGTGTGTGTGTTAAAAATGAATTGATTAGGAAGCTAATGCATGTGCTTGGAACAATAAAAGGCATTCCCAAGACATACATAAAGGGGCGGCCGAATGGCTCCCCTTTTTCTCACCAAAATTCAAATTAACTTTTTAAAGGAATACACTAGTAATCAACCCTTTTATAAAATTGAACCACTTTAATTTTATAACACAATACATATGTTATTTGTCATTCTTTAACTAATTTAAACAATGAACAAATAATCCCTCATGAACAAATTAATACATATAATAATGTTCATCTACAAAAGCAATAATTTAGAAAATCCAATTTTCTAAATTGGTGTCACTTATTATTTGTATGATCTTATCAACAAATAAATTTTCTTTCGGTGTTTGTTTGGCTTGTTATTGGGTATGACCCGACTTGGATCATATCACACTAGCCACATCAATTTAATATGAATCTTGGGCAGATCAAATCTTTTAGTTTGAGCTCACCAGCTGCCAAACTAAAGCTGTTGTATGCTGACCCGAAGAAAGATGTCAGGCTGGTTTGAGGCTGCCCTAAGAAAGAGTATCACACCAGGGATTAACTTCAGACCTCAACAACCTACAAGGTATTAGAAGGTATGAGAGGATGCCATTACTAGAAAACAAAGATAGTATTGAAGTGGGAATCCTCAGCGCACAATGTCAAGAATCCACTGGGAATGACAAGGATTTTCCACCACACTTTAAGTGGTGGTACTACGATTGGAGAACAGCAGAAGCGGTCATAGTTCTAAATAAAGAGGGCCAATGGATACAATTAAGATTATTCGACCCGATGTGCTTACCAACTTGTCTGAAAAGGAGTTTACAAAACTATACAAGTGGCCACTGTTCTATGATACGCAAGATATTATACAGGCCCTCCAGTCCAAATGTCATAAGACTTTGCTTCACGTTTGATATTCACGCGGGAGTCCAAAGAGACAGTAAGAAATATGAGGAGGTAATGAAGAAAACAAGACATTAGAGAGATCTAGGTCCAAGGGGGAGTTTGTTGATACATGTATGTCCCTAGATCATGATATGTGTGTAATAGATCTTGTTTGGTATGATTAAGAAATGATATTGATAGTTTGTTAGTTATAATGTTAATGTTTCATTAATGTGTCGACATTGAATAGGTTAATTAGGTTAGTGATTGCTTGAATGATTACATATAATGTTATAAATTAATACATTAAACTTAACATAATGAAGTTCTCATGCGAATGGCTCATGAGAATGAACCATACGCATGAATAACTTCACACGATTGACTCAGACGCACGATTGAACCAGGAGACTGGATCAGTCGTACGATTGTAACATAAGATTGGCTCAGTCGCACGACTGAACACTCAGTCGTACGAATGAATCAACCGCATGGTTCAATCGCACGACTGAACAATACTAATGGTTCAGTCGCACGATTGAATAGTACCAACTATAAATACAACTCAATTTGTGAAAAACAGTGACTCTCGATCAATTACGATTCTAGACGTACCCTAGCCATCCAGAAACCTTCCAATTCGTTCTCCAAGTTCATAGAACACATTAGACCGATTCCCAATCGATTTCTAATGTAGTTTCAATCTTTGATTGATTCTTCGTGTGTTCTCACTGATTGGATCGCCAATCAAATAGGATTCCGCACTATTTGATCTGGTTTACATGTTAATCTCTAGGTATTTGGTCAAATACCAGGACCTAACACAATGAGTATATAGTAGATGAGAATAAGGCACAGGTAACTAACTAACTATGTTCGGTTATAGTCTAGTGTGTATGCAACCTAGTTCCCTATAACCAATGGCTCTGATACCAATCTGTCACACCCTTAAAATCCACATGCGGACTTTTACCGCGAGGCGTGTGAACAAACCAGGATCACAGTCAAGAGTTTAAGAACGACTCTATATGCCATAATTAAAATAAAATCAATCAAAGTATAAACTTTAACCTGTGCGGAAGCGTTTTGTAAAACAACCAAAGAAATAAAATTGTATACTATGGCAAAACATGTGCCAACCCAAAAGAGTAAACATTAACCATTAAAACAATAAAGATGTCTTGAAGACCGAGTCTTAGAATGCAAGTGAAACCATGTAGTGCTCCTAATGGCAAGCAAGATAATGACGTGAGAATAGCATACTAAAATGTCAACACAATGGTTGGTGAGTTCAAGAGTGATATTCAAACATAAGCAGTTTAATAGTAGAGATATAAAAGTAGTGCATTGTAATAGATAGCTAGTCCATTAACATAAATGTCAACTCATAGTGATTTCGCAATTGAAGCTGACTGTGTTACGTTGTTGCCTCCTGTCACGATTTAACAGGCTGTGACAATGTTCAATATGACAAATTGCACCCGGTTGACCTCGAGTCACACAGGTGGGGCTCGTCAGACCCAGCAGTACTACCCAAATTTCCCCGCTATTCAATATTAACAATTTTGAAAGTGTGAGGACTTTTCCATGACATCAACACTATATTAATATTATACACAACTTGTATATATAAAGCGTTGTGATTTACCAGTATGCTATCTCCCCAAAAGAGATTAAGTAAACAGTGGGGCATGAACTCACCTGATATGCGTGATAGACACTTAGAGTTTACTTGACAGACAGAATGGACAGACAACCTTCAGAGGTTACCTGTATCATATAAGTATATGAGTACATGCAAATAGAGAACATGTGAAACCCTAAGTACACTACAACCAAGGACTCAAGGTTTCAGAAAAACAGACACGTTTGACCCATTTGACCCCTTGGTGACTTTATGTGTTGTAAACCATTCAAGCAATCATACACATATATCATACATGGTTAACATTCAAATGGATCATATGTATGTTATATTATCCAGGTGTATCACTTAAATCATCATACAACCAAGTATTATACAAGTCATGCGAATCTAGAACATTAACATATCCAATAGTTATAACACAACTAATATGCCACACAAAGATCAAATCACGCACCACATGCCATGTGAAGCCACTCACGATTTCACATCCTAAACCCTGCCAATCCTACTAAGTAGGGGCCTCAGATTCGCACGCGTGTATGATGATCACATTCACATTCATTAACCATGTTCATGCATTCAACATACACCACAACAATCAGTTTCCAGTCCCAACATGATGTCTTAGCTACTAACCAACATCAACATCATATATGCTAATCAAAGCCAAACATCACCCATGATTATCCAAGCATCCCATACAACTAAATTAACATGTTCTATCACATTAGAATTCATCCATGAACTTACTAACATGCTCCTAACATCCCAAACATGTTCAACCTATCATCCTTCAAACATTGTGCAAATAAATTTTCCTTTTTAGGAAAATACTTTTCAACATCTATCAAACACTCAATGTATTCATGAATTAATTACAATATACCATCTCAAGCTCATAACAACATCTAGACATGATTAACAATACCTAATAATCATAATTTATTAATCATCATGAACAAAAGTTTCTACTTTTGGCAAGATATGAACAACAACATTCATTCTAAGATTTCTAGCATTCATATCAACAATCTAGCATCTAATTATCATCATGAACACATCAAAAACATCAATCCATCACTAGATCATCATGTCATGAAAATAAAGTTACTATTATTAGTAACCTATGAACACCAACTACAATTCATCAATTTCTTGCAAGATCAATGTATCCTAGCATTCATACAACCTACTAATCATCATACATTCATCAAACAATCATCAACCTCACATAATCACACTAATTTCGAATTAGGGTTTGCCTAAGATCAAAGTTCATGATCAATCCATTAAAAACATACAATTCACGCTTAATCAACATTAAACAACATGTATTCAATCAACTAACATACTAACATCATCAAACAACATCAAATTCGACCCCATGAGCACCCATAAATGAATTAGGGTTCGGCCCTAACAAGAATTCCATAAAAACTTGTAAAATCTAACCTTTAAACGTGTGTTAACATGCAATTGATGATTCCAACGTGTTGTAGTCCTTGAAATCGAACAAACCGATGCTTTGATGCTTGTTCTAGGTTGAAATCACAAGGGAGGGGGGTGTGTGAAGGGTGATTGCGGCCGATTTGGGGTGAGAATTAGGGTTTTTGTGTTTTAATTAAGTTAATTTACATAATTACCATTTAAACCCTTGTGTTTTGTATTTATAAAAAATTAAGCTTTAAATTCTTTGTAAAGTGTTTTTAAGTTATTAATATAAGGATATAAACTAATGATAATCCTTATATACTTTATCTTTATAATAACACAAGACATACGAATAAATAGACACGTTTTCGCGTTACGCGATAATTTCCTAATTAACATTTAAAACATGCAAACACATAAACATGATACCATAATCACATAATCAACTAATTATCAATAATGTAACATTATTAGTTATTATTAGGTCACCAATGTTAAACGACAACTAGTGTGTTTACGACACGTGTATGTAAGACTTAACGGAACTAACGGAGTTTGATAACGGAAATTTACCGGATGTCACATTATCCCCATGTTGAAAGAATTTTCGTCCCAAAAATTGCGTTACATGGTGAGAGTGTTCAATCACTGGTCTACTGCATTGGCACACAGAAATCGAAATCAAGTGACTTTTTGGATGAGTTGTCACATGATCCCCATGTTGAAAGAAATTTCGTCCCGAAATTTAAATCAATACCTTCGTCTGCTGGCATCGTCTTTCGAATAGTTGAGGGTACTTAAGCTTCATTGATCTTCTCGTTCCCATGTGAATTCGGTCCACGTCGCGAATTCAAACGGATTTTGACAATGGGTATCTTGCTTTGCTTAAGTGTTTTCACCTCACGGTCCATCACCTCGACTGGTTCTTTGATAAAACGCAATTGTTCATCCACTTGAACTTCTTCTAGTGGTACGACCATTGTTTCATCGGTTATGCACTTCTTCAGGTTTGACACGTGAAATACATCATGGATTCCACTTAGCGAATCAGGTAGGGCTAGTCGATAGGCCACTGGACCTATTCTTTCCACAATTTCAAATGGTCCAACGTACCTCGGATTTAGCTTCCCTCGCTTACCAAACCGAACTACGCCTTTCCATGGTGAGACTTTCAACAAAACCTTGTCACCAACCTGAAACTCTAAAGGTTTCCACCTCTAATCAGCATAACTCTTTTGTTTGTCTCGCGCTGCAGCCATACGGTTTCGTATCTGCACAATCTTCTCGGTTGTCTCATGAATTAACTCGGGACCTGTTAGCTGACTATCACCAATTTCGACCCAGCAAACCGGTGATCTACATTTTCTCCCATACAACGCCTCGAAAGGTGCTGCCTGTATGCTAGTATGATAACTGTTGTTATAAGAAATCTCCACCAATGGCAGGTGAATTTCCTAATTATTCCCGAAGTCAATCACACAAGCACGTAGCATATCGTCCAACGTTTGTATGGTATGCTCACTTTGACCATCCGTCTGTGGATGATATGCAGTACTCATATCTAATCGTGTACCCAAAGATTTCTGGAATGATTGCCCGAAATGTGACGTGAAACGAGCGTCGCGGTCGGAAATAATTGAGATCGGTACACTGTGTCTCGAAACGATCTCTTTAAGGTACAGTCGAGTTAATTTCCCCATCTTATCCGTATCCTTAATTGCAAGGAAGTGAGCAGACTTTATCAATCGATCCACAATAACCCATATCATGTCACAACCAGTATTAGTCCGGGGTAACTTAGTAGTAAAATCCATGGAGATCTGTTCCCATTTCCATATTGGTATCTCAGGCACTTTTACTTTCGAGTAGGTCAAACACTTGCTCACATACATAGCTACATCTGCTTTCATGTTAGGCCACCAGTAGTGCGCCTTTAGATCATGATGCATCTTGTCGGATCCAGGATGTATAGAATACTTAGATTTGTGTGCCTCGCTCATAACTAAATCTCTTAGATTTCCATAAACAGGCACCCAAAGTCTATCCATGAAATACCGAATTCCATCCTCTTTCTCCAGAAGCTGTTTATCCATTCCCCTTAACGACTCAGAACCAACATTTTCTGCTTTTAAAGCTTCTATCTGCGCCTCCCTAACCTGTTCGGGCAGTTGGGTACTGATAGTAAGCTGTAAAGCTCGCACCCGTCTAGGTTTAGCTGTTTCATTCCTGCTTAAGGCATCGGTAACTACGTTCGCCTTTCCCGGATGGTACTTAATAGCGTAATCATAGTCGTTTAGTAGTTCCACCCAACGTCGTTGCCTCATATTCAACTCTTTTTGCTCGAAGATATGTTGAAGACTCTTGTGATCGGTGTAGATAGTGCACTTGGTACCGTACAAGTAATGTCTCCAGATCTTTAAGGCAAAAACCACTACACCCAATTCTAAGTCATGGGTGGTATAGTTCTTGTCATGAACCTTTAGTTGTCTCGAGGTGTAGGCTATCACCTTTTCTCGTTGCATCAAGACACAACCCAATCCTTGAATGGATGCATCACAATTGTTGATACATGTTTGTCCCTAGATCATGATATGTGATGTAATAGATCTTGTTTGGTATGATTAATGAAATGATATTGATAGTCTGTTAGTTATAATGTTTAATAGTTCATTAATGAGTCGTGACTGAATTTATTGGGTTTTTGATTATTTGAATGGTTGCACATTATGTTATATTACTTAAAACATTCAAACTTAACTTAATGAAGTTCTCATGCGAATGGCTCATGCGAATGAATCATACGCATGAATAACTTCACACGATTGACTCAGTCGCACAACTGAACCAGGAGACTGGATCAGTCGTACGATTGTAACATAAGATTGGCTCAGTCGCACGACTGAACACTCAGTCGTACGAAGGATTCAACCGCATGGTTCAATCTCACGACTGAACCAAACTGATGGTTCAGTCGCATGATTGGATAGGACCAACCTATAAATACAACTCAATTCGTGAAAAACGAGAGGAACTCGATCAATTACGATTCCAGACGTACCCTAGCCGTCCAGAAACCTTCCAACTCGTTCTCCAAGTTCACAGAACACATTATATCGATTTCCAATCGATTTCTAACGTTAGTTTCAATTCTTGATTGATTCTTCGTGTGTTCTCACTGATTGGATCGCCAATCAAATAGGATTCTGCACTATTTGATCTGGTTTACACGTTAATCTCCAGGTATTTCGGTCAAATACCAGGTCCTCACAAGTGGTATCAGAGCCATTGGCTCTTGATTACGTGTTGATTCAATCAAGATTGCATAAAAGTTTATGTTTTTGCACTAAAAAGGCAATCTTTGGCATCAAAAGTGATCTTGGAAGTTCCCTGCTCATCGAAGTTTGGTTTCTACGGACTTAGGCGATTAGAACTTGTGAAATTTCGAATCTTTACGGCTGAAACCCGTCAAACCTAGAACATTTCGCAAAACAGCAGCTTCAGTCGCACGAGTGACTCATTCGCACGACTGGACTCCATTCGCATTGCTCATACGCATGATTGGACATAGTCGCACCCTCATTCGGCCGACTGAACCATCCGTTCGCATAGCTCATACGCACCAGATTCATTCGCACGACTGAACCAATCGCCCAGTTCATCGGCACGATTGAACCAATCGCAGAGTTTATATGCACGATTAGCTCATTCGCATCCTTCAGTCGTATCGGTGAAAGTTTGTTTGATTAGATTATAAGTTTATTAGTCATGGAAGATCAGATGTCAGCCTTTACTGCTGGGAAGGACTCAAGGATACAGAACCTGCTGTTGCTTGAGAGTGAGGTGGGGAATCACAATAAACCACCAAAGCTTTTAACTTTAGACGAGTTTCCACACTGGAAACAACGTTTTGAGATCTACCTTAATGGAGTAGATCCTAATGTGTGGGAAGCCATTGAGATTGGTTATAGTACACCGGTGGGAGCTGATGGAGTTAAGCTAACATTAAGCGGGATGACAGACACACAGAAAGTAAAGTACAATGCAGAGAAAAGAGTTTATGCATTGATCACTCAGTCTATCCCGAAAGACATATTCCACCAGTATACAAAGAACAAGCAGTCCAAGAAACTGTGGGACGAGCTAGAGAAGAGATATGATGGGAATGCATCATTGAAGGCAATCAAGGCAAAGGAGTTAAAGAAGGAATTCGATAACTTCTCATCAATTGATAATGAAGGTTTAGACGATGTCATAGACAGATTCTACCACTTGATGAGCGAATTGCATACACATGGAGTGGCTACTTCCATGGAAGAGAAGGTAAGCAACTTCGCAGACGGATTGCCTGATAAGTGGGCTACATTCGTGTCAAACCTGAGACAGAATGGAATACTTGTAAAGCTGGATATAAATGACTTCATTCTTAAGTTGCGAGAAGAAGCACTAAGGATGAAGTATAGAGCTCAGAAGTCTTCGTACACACAAAATCCAGCTTTATACAACGCCACGCCTCAAGCTAAGACATCTGGAGCACCCCTCCAGACTGCTTTTGTGTCTAGCTTGTCAGGTCCTTCACATGCTTCTCCTTCTGGATCAGACACGTCTGGGTCATCATGTACCCATTATATTGGATCAGAAGCAAGCGCTACCAAACTGAAGATCGAGAACCTCGGTAATGTGACCGTGGAAGTAGCTCGAGAGCATATGGATCTTTTAGCAGCAGTGGTTCATTCATATGATGGACGTTGCGGGAAGATTGGAAACTACCATCTGGCAGATGAGGACTACGAGCAGGTGGATGAGATGGAGCTTGAGAGAATGGATATAATGTGGGCCTTAGCAAGTGCTGTCCGGAGGGCGAAGAAGTTTGTGAAAATGACTGGACAGAACTTGGTTGCTACTAAGGATACCACCTTTGGCTTCGACAAGAGTAAAGTGACCTGCTTTAACTGTGGTGAGAAGGGGCACTTCAAAAGAGAATGTGTCAAGCCAAAGAAGACGGGGAATGGGAACCCGTTCTCATCCTTTACTCGCCAAGACAAGCAACCCTCTAGTTCTACTTCATCAAACAAGGATCCAAAAGCCTTAACTGCTCATGATGATGAAGGACAGGATTGGAGTTTTAGGTTTGTCTCACCAGGAGAATCTAACATTGCCAGTGTTGAGGATATTGATGATGATTCTGCGAGTGAAGGTGATCTAGCAGTTGAGATAGCAATGTCACATAGTGAAGAAACAACTACAGCTGAGGTCAGTTACAAACCAATTGAGGAAGTTTCCACGTCAGAGACAGAAAAGTCAGAATCACCAGAACCAGAACATCTGATGCTGCACTGATGGCTAACTCTTCTGAACCAACTCAGGTAAGTACCACTGACCAATTTTTAATAATCATGCTTGTTCTGATTGTGATACTTTTAGGAATAGCATAGATGAAAAATTTGCTAGGTTATTAGATCATAATGATAACTTAGTAAAAGATTTATGTCTGTGCACTGAGGCTAATAGAGTACTAAAACAAAATGAGCATAGTTATAAAGAAAAAATAGACCTATTGACTAAACAACTTAGGGAAACCGAAGTAGTGGCTTATAACCAAGCAAATGATATTAGGTACTATCTAAACTCCCTAGAAGACACTAAGAAACAAAAGGCAGTTCTAGAAGTAGAAGTCAATTCACTAAAACAGAAACTGCATAGTTGGACTAGTTCGTCGCACATAGTCCAACACTTAGTAAAAGAAAGGAACAACGGGGAGGGACTGGGTTATAAAGTTGTTCCGCCATCACCTGAGACCTTGATGAACACTAAGTCTAGACCTTTAAGTAGTAATCCCATCAAGGATCATGTAGTGACTACTCCTCTTGTAAGTGATCCAGATTCCCAATGTTCATCTATTGACACTGGAAACAAACAAAAGGAGACCACTTCAAAGGCAAAGGGAAAATTGCCTTGTGTTAATCTGGAAAAGAAGTTTGAAAAGGTTAATGTAAACTCAAGTTCTAACTGTTAGGACCTGGTATTTGACGGAAATACCTAGAGATCACGTGTAAACCAGATCAAATAGTGCGGAATCCTATTTGATTGGCGATCCAATCAGTGAGAACACACGAAGAATCAATCAAGGATTGAAACTAACGTTAGAAATCGATAAGGAATCGATCTAATGTGTTCTATGAACTTGGAGAACGATTTGGAAGGTTTCTAGACGGCTAGGGTTCGTCTGGAATCGTACTTGATCGAGCGTCCTCGTTTTTCACGAATTGAGTTGTGTTTATAGGTTGGCACTATTCAATCGTGTGACTGAACCATTAGTTTGGTTCAGTCGTGCGATTCTGAGTGTTCAGTCGTGTGATTCTGAGTGTTCAGTCGTGCGACTGAGCTAATCTTATGTTACAGTCGTACGACTGATCCAGTCTCCTGGTTTAGTCGTGCGACTGAGTCAATCGTGTGAAGTTCTTCATGCTTATGGTTCATTCGCATGAGCCATTCGCATGGGAACTTTATTAAGTTAAGTTTGAATGTCTTAATTAATTAATATAATATTATATGTAATCATTCAAGTAATCATAAACCCAATCAATTCAGCCACGACTCATTAATGAACTATTAAACATTATAACCAAAGACTATCAATATCAGTTCATTAAACATACCAAACAGATCTATTACATCACATACCATGATCTAGGGACATACATGTATCAACAAACTCCCCCTTGGACCTAGATCTCTCTAATGTTTTGTTTTCTTCATTACCTCCTCATATTTCTTGTACTTGTCCTCTTGTGTGACTCCCACGTGAATATCAAACGCGAAGCAAAGTCGTATAACATTTTGGAACTGGAGGGCTTGTACAATGTCTTGTGTGTCATAGAACAGTGGTCACTTGTATAATGTATAGACATCATTAGCAGACAAGTTGGTTAGCCACATTGGGTCGAATACCCTGACAGTATCCATTTGGTCCCCTTTGTTCAGAACTATGACAGCTTCAGCAGTTCTCCAATCATAGTACCACCATTTGAATATGTGGAGTGAAGTCCTGTGGCATTTCCCTGAGAGGGATTCTCGACATAGTGGGCGGAGGACTCCACTTCAACACAATCTTTGGTTTTCCAGTAATGGCATCCATTTCAGACCTTCTAATATACCTTGTAGGTTGTTGAGGTCTAAGTTAATCCACCTGGTGTGGTACTCTTTCTTTAGGGCAGCCTCAAACCAGCCTGACATCTTTCTCAGGTCAGCATACAACAGCTTCAATTTGGCCAGCTGGTTGAGCTCAAATCCTGGTAGAGTCTTTAGATCATGTGGAAATCTAAAGTACTCTATGCCCTTTTCCCTCTTAACGGCATAAACGTTAAGATCATCAAAATAGGCCCATGCTATAATCCTGCCTGACACCGTAGGATGTTTCTTGACGCTGTAGAACTTGGTGTAGGCATCCCTCTTCGGTGCAGCACGTTGGGCTCTGACTTCTTTAAAACATTCAGCCCACTCAGCCTTTCGAATGTATACGTCATCGTTTGAGGCTTGGGCTGTTCCTTCGGTCTTTCCAGCTTCCTGCTCCATTTTGTCTAGTACCTCAAACATATCACTGACTAGGGACTCACCCAGATTTGGGACCACATTACCCTCGTTGTCAGCGTACTGAGGGTACTCTTCAGCAGCAATATCTTCAACCTCAACTTCATCAACGTCATGTAGTTCATCGTCACTGGTTGAATCAACTGTTGGAGCATCCTTGACAATGTCATCAGGATTGAGTCTGAACATCTCTGCCAGTTGCTCGTGGTAGTAGGTCGTGAATTATTTCACCTTCTTCAGGGATAGCTCACTGACCTTCTGACAATCCCTTGTAGATCAAGAATCATTGTGAGTTGAGACTTGAACTGTTGAAGGGGAGCAATATCAAACTCATCTTTGTGGTACGTTGGATCTGTTTGATTACACATTTCACACTCAATCATTAGTAATTTATCAAACAAAATGCATTAACTTAATATAAAATTTAGTACATGGTTTTCAATACAGAATACAAAGTAAATAAATACATAAACATCCACTATTTACTTTTATCCTGAATGCTAGACTCTTCACGTGAAGGTGCAGAAGTAGAAGCGACTGATCTTGTCTGTTCTTTAGTCTCTTCTCTTCCCTGGAGCTGAGACGATTCAGCTGTGACAGGATCAGCGATCACAATTTGATGTATTAGGATACAAAGCAGCGGAATACAAACAAGAATTAGACAGATTGTAGCAAGCAATTGATATTTGTAAGCATTAAAAGCGCATACGGTTATAGGGAGAGAATATATATTTCTAATTTCAAGGAATGTTTATGGATGAAGAATTTTCTAATCAAATCATTCGTTTATTGAATTCATTCATCTCATTCATCATCGTTACAATGGTTGTCACTCCTTATATAGAGTGCAACAATCACTGCTGTTATCACGGAAAGTGACAACTGGCAGATCTAATACAAGAATAACTAATTCTTAACAAACTACTGAAATGTTTCACACTACTGAGAACATATCAGCATGTTAAGTACAAAATTAAACATACTGAACTACAACGACTGAAGAACAAGCTCTTCAGTCGTTTTACAAAACTATGAAACATAAAAATATAAAACTACTGATATCACAACTACTGAAGAAGTACTCTTCAGCTGTTGTGACAAACTACTGAGGCTTCAGTACTTGATCTTCAGACTTTGACTTCAGGGTGTTTCATCAGCTGATGACTTCAGTAGATATCATCAGCTGATGCCTTCAGTCTTTGTCTTCAGACCTTGTACATTAGTTGTTGATCTTCAACACTGTAAACTCTTCAGCTGTTGTACTTCAGTACTTTGGTCTTTCAGCTTCAGCACTTGTGTTCTTCAGCTGTTGTACTTCAGCACTTGTGTTCTTCAGCTGTTGAGGTCTTCAGCACTTGTCAAACTACTGATGAGGCTTTCAGCAGTTGTTGTGATACCATGTGGGACTTAGAGGTTTTCTGATCTTGGCTCATTGGTTCTTTTGGTCCAACAAACTCCCCCTGAACCAATGCAGCCAAAACCTCTAACTTATTTATTCTCCCACTTATTGATGGCAAAATGTTGGTCTTTTTCCTTCTTGATCAGTAGAGAAGATGACCCATGTAAGCTCCGGCCTGGGAAGAACCTCAAATATTTGTTTGGCAGAGTATGAATGGGAACTCTGTTTTGGGGAACAGGACACAGAGTTGTTATCCCATTCATGAGGTTCACTTCCCTATAATGAGTCTGTACGACTCTCTTGTGTAGGCCTCAAGGAAGGTGATTTGTTCCTCCATGGTTAGCTCTTGTTGACAGGGTGTGCTAGCATCCTTGAGGTGAGTGTGGCTTTTGATTGCTTGGCTAGCTCATCCTGCTCCCAGCACCCGCTTCATTCAAAGCTTCAATAACAAGCCCCTAGTGTATGCTTCAGACGAACAGATCTTGGTGGTGATTGCCAAGATACTGTCCCTGGACCAAGCTTTGATTTCAATCATTGATCTTCCAAGATATTTTGCAATAAATCTTATCATGATTTCAAGCCTCTCTTTCTAACACTTCATAACTTGCCCATCTATTCTGGATGTCTTCAATCTCTAGTCGTCGAATCTCAGAGTCAAGTTTGTTGGTGTCATGGCCTTGCCTAAACACTGATCAATGATGTTGTCCATTGATCTGCTGTGTTCGGCATCAGCCTCTTTTACAATAGCTCCAAGGCTTTATCTTCAGCAATGTGTTCATCAGCACCTTTCTTCCGCTTGTAGGTGAGCAGGTTGCTGTTCTTTCTCCTCCTTTTGGGCTTGCTTCGCTTCCTTCTTTTCCTCGGATCTTTTCCTCTTCTTTTCTTTCACTGCAGTACTCTCCCCCTTTTTGGTTGCATTGGAGGAAGGGGTTTGTACCGCAGAAAGAGCCTTTTGGACAGCAGCATCAACCAAGGCTGTAATGTTGAGGAAAGCCTCTCATCAATGGCTTTGATCACTATATCAGTGATTATGGGGTGATGAGAGGGAGGGAATTTTGGAGTACAACACCTATTTGCTCAGGAGGGTTTTGTTCCTGAGAAGTAGGGCCTGAAGCAGAGGCAGGTGGTTGATTTTGGAGTGGCTCGTGTTTGGGAAACCTTCAAGTGAAGGTGCCATCTGTGGGTGGATAGAGGCAGATGGTCTTTCTCCTTGTGAGAGTTGGTCAAGTAGGTTTTGCAGCCTACTGACTTTCTCTTCAAGGATTGTGTTCTGGGCAAGAACATCATAGAAAAAGCCCAGGTCATCATCAGCTGAAGCTGAATCAGCTGACCTCCTGCTTAGAGCAGGATTTACATGCACTAGGTGTAGACCAGTTGGTGCATGTGCCCCTTGTGCTTGGTACTGGGGACTTCCAGCCTCAGGACCATGTCCATCATCAGCTGTTGCCTCTAGTGAGGTCTTAGCAATGTTACCAGTCTCACTCTGGTCATGTGCTGAGTCAGAGGAGGTGGCAGCCTCACCAGATATTCTAAGCTCCTTGTCTACACCAGGAGATAGAAGTGGGAAACCCCTGTGCTTGGGTTCTCAAGTGCACTGTGTTCCTCCCCCTCAATGTAGAGGTATTCCCAGTAGTAAGTGGTTTTTGGGGAGGGGGTGAGGAGTGCAAGAGTCAGCACTTGTGCAACTATTAAAGTTGGGCTGTGAGGGCGGTTGTTTGGGATGAGGGGATAGAAGCAATGTGCACCTGGGGAGGTTGGTGCTCTTCAATGGCAATCTCCTCAAGCGAGGAAGATCCCAGATAAGTAGGTACCCCTTGTGTGGTTGCTGCAGGCTCCTGTTGAGGAGAAGCCTGAGCGGTTGTGGCTGGAGGAGTCATTGTATCCACTAGGGGGTTTGGACTAGTGGATATATCCTGCGTTTGTGTTGCAAGGGCATCCTCAGGGGCTCAATTCCCTAAGTAGCCGTTTTGGGTTTCTTTTTGGTGGGTTTGGTGGGGACTTTGGATTGGAGGTGGTGGCTGTGGGTTCCAGCTGCGTGGGTTTGCGCAGCTTGGCAGCATTTTGAGTGTCCGGTCAGAGTTGTGCCGGGAGTATACTTCCGGTAGAACAGCCGTAGCAGGGACTCCCAAGCCAACAAGTCCCTCAGCATTAAGCTGGTCTGTAATAATGGCCATGATGAACCGTGGATATAGTATCCAACGGTTGCAGTTAGTTTTTGAGCCATATCCTTGAGCTCTAAAAATATTATTTCAGAAAAATTAAGTGGTTGTTGCTCAAGAATAGAAAACATTACCTGCTGCCATTTGGTGGACATTTGATCCCAAGACGACGTCTTAGGGGCCAAACATACATTCACCATGTGAAAGATCAGGCGCTCAGCGTCATTAAAGTGTTTCTTCATGATAGTGGAGGCACTGAGATCGCCTTGATATCCATGTTGAGCAAAGGATAGATCTATGGTCCCTTCGGATATCCAGCAGGAGAAGTAGCATCATTCAGTTGAAGAATTTGGCGGATTATTGCAGGAGTGATGACTACTTCTTTGGTGTTGACGACTGACCGGAGGGATGGTGTGTTGTTCTCCCCAGTGGTAACAGTAACGTTCATCCAAAATTGGTGCAAGGATTCGGCATGTAAAATGGGATTCAGAAGAAATGCCGTGTTGTATTGGGACTGAACCATAGATCGATAGCAGTATCGAACTTAGTCCAGATGGGCGATTTAGTGAGGTAGGCAACGCAGTTGTGTCGCGGTTTAATTTGCATAGACGCCATTGAGAAGGAAGTTTTGGAGAGGAACGTTAGGTTTGAAGAAGATGAAGCAATGAGAGCTAAGTTAGGGATATATATAGGGTACAGGTAAGGAAACGACTGAAGGATGTGGTGTTATTCATTAGTAGTTTTAAACGACCGTTGACATGGTATTACCTTTCAGACGTTGAAACAGCTGAAGTCGTAGTGTTAGGCATCAGTAGTTTAGAAAACTACTGAAGACCGTGGTTTTGACTTCAGATGATTGAAACAACTGAGGACTTGGTGTTTGTCATCAGTAGTTATGAAACTACTGAAGACAGTGGTTTTGTCATCAGCTGTTGTAAACAACTGAAGACTTGGTATTAGTCATCAGTAGTTATAAAAACTACTGAAGACGTGTTTTGCTTCAGTTGTTTAAAATGAAACAGCAGTTGTACAAACGACTGAAGAGAAAGTTTCCTTCAGCTGTTTTCGTCAATTCTTAGCTTTTCAGCTGTTTCAAACTGTCCTCAACACATTCATCAGTCTTTTTGCTGATTTCAGTTGTTTCATAGGACATCAGTACTTATCTGTTTTTACTGATTGCAGTAGTTGTAACTGCATCAGTAGTTGTAACTACATCAGTAGTTTAGAACAGATGAAGTACTTCAGTACTTGTGAGACATTTAGCCTTCAGTAGTTATAAAAACTACTGAGGGTAAAAGAGCTCATCAGTACTTATATGTGACATAGGTACTCATGATCATCAGTATGAATTACTAAAATCATCAGTAGTTGTCACTTATTCTAGCTGCAGCATACCAAGCCTTAACACCAGGTTTTGGAAAGTTGAACTATCCAAAGGCTTAGTAAAAATGTCTGCAAGCTCATCAGCACTAGGCACAAACTTAGGATCAATCAGACCTTTTTCAAAACAATCCCTTATAAAATGATGTCTGATCTCTATATTTGGTCCTAGAGTGCTGGACTGGATTTTTGACAATGCAAAGAGCTGAAGCACTATCCATTAACAATGGAGTCTTAGTCTCTGTAATGCCATAATCCAAAAGTTGGTTTTGAAGCCAGAGTACCTGAGATGTACAACTTGCAGCAGCAATGTACTCTGCTTCAGCAGTGGATGTAGCAACTGAGGTCTGTTTCTTGCTCTGCCAAGAAATCAAGCAGTTGCCTAGGAATTGACATCCACCAGAAGTTGATTTCCTGGTCAACTTACACCCTGCATAGTCACTGTCAGAAAAAGCAACTAATTTACCAGAATGTCCGGTAGAATACCATAAACCTAGAGATGGAGTGCCTTGCAGATATCTAAAGATCCTCTTGACTGCAATCAGATGAGACTCTTTAGGTGCAGCCTGAAATCTAGCACAAACACATGTAGCAAACATAATATCTGGTCTAGAAGCTGTTAAATACATCAAGGACCCAATCATACATCTGTAAAGTGTTTCATCAACCACTTTACCTTTCTGATCTGTGTCCAGTTGTGTGGTGCTGCTCATAGGAGTAGAACAAGACTTACAGTTTTGTAAATCAAACTTTTGCAAAAGATCTTTTGTATATTTGGACTGATGAATAAAAATTCCATCAGCCTTTTGTTTGATTTGCAACCCCAGAAAAACTGTAATTCTCCCATGGCACTCATTTCAAACTTCTGTTGCATCAACTTTGTAAAGGCATCACACAACTTTGGATCAGAGGATGCAAAAATGATATCATCTACATAAATTTGAACAAGTAGATTATGCTGCCCAGCTTTCTTAATGAATAAAGTCTTATCTATGGAGCCTCTAGTGAAATTGTTTTCCAGAAGAAAGTTTGATAATGTCTCATACCAGGCTCTGGGAGCTTGTTTTAACCCATAAAGAGCTTTATCAAGCTTATACACCCAATTAGGATGTTTATTGTCCTCAAAGCCTGGAGGTTGACATACATAAACCTCTTCTTTATTTTTCCATACAAAAATGCACTTTTGACATCCATTTGAAAAACTTTAAGGTTTTGATAAGCAGCATAAGCTAAAAACAATCGAATTGCTTCCAGTCTGGCTACAGGGGCAAAGGTTTCATCATAATCAATACCTTCTTCTTGTGCAAACCCTTGAACAACCAGTCTGGCCTTGTTCTTAACATAAGCCCATTTTCATCAGTTTTGTTCCTAAACACCCATTTAGTGCCTATTGCACACTTACCTGGAGGTAGAGGAACCAGTTCCCACACTTGCTGTTTCTTGAACTGAAGAAGCTCAAGCTGCATGGCATCAACCCATCCATTGTCCTTTAAAGCAATGTGATAATTCTTTGGCTCTTGCTGACTGATGAAGAGAGCATAGAAGCAGAAATTTGACAATTGACTTCTTGTTGATACTCCAGCAGTGATATCACCAATGATTTGAGACATAGGGTGATTCTTCAGATCTTGATACACAATGAGATCTGTGCAAGTGTTTGTAGCCGTTCAGCAGCAACAGATGGTGATGGTGAATCATTTCCTTGAAACCAATCAGTGGATGGTAATTCAAAGGAAGTTGAATTCGAAGAAATCTCATCAGCATTTGTTGTGGTGCTACTCTGGAGCTACAGGAACATCAGGTCTAGCTGAGTCAGGCAGCTGATCACTAAACCTGAAGAGGTGAGTACTGCAATCATCATCATCATCAGCAGTACCACCAGGTGGTGAACTGTTGACAGGAGCAACAGCAGGAGTTTGATAAGGAACATATTGCAGTATGTCCAAATCAAATAACTCCACAGGACTTTGTGGAATCTTGTCCTTTGGAGATTCATTAAACTTAACATGTAGAGTTTCTTCAACCATCTTTGTTCTGCAGTTGAAGACTCTGTATGCCTTGCAAGTAGATGAATAACCAACAAAGTACCCTGCATCCACCTTAGGATCAAATTTATGGAGTTGATCCTTTGTGTTGAGAATGAAACAGGGACACCCAAATGCTTTGAAAAATGAAATCAGAGGAGCCAAATGATGGAGAACTTCATATGGAGTCTTCATCAACCTCTGATTTACTAAAACTCTATTTTGCACATAACAAGCTGTGTTGACAGCTTCAGCCCAAAAGGTCAGTGGCAAACCTGAGTCAGCCAGCATGGACCTTGCAGCTTCAATGAGGGTCCTGTTCTTTCTCTCCACTACTCCATTTTGTTCTGGAGTCCTTGGAATGCTGAACTGCCTTTTGATTCCCTTTGAAAGATAGAAGTCATCAAGTGTATGATTTCTGAACTCAGTTCCATTATCACTCCTAATACACTTGACTGGAAGGGAATACTGCTTCTCAATGTACAGCACAAAGTGAATAATCTTCTGAGCAGCCTCATCCTTTGAATGTAGAAAGAAAGTCCATACAAATCTGGAGTAATCATCCACAATTACCAGACAGTATTTCTTCTTTGCCATGCTCATTACTCTCACAGGACCAAATAGATCCATATGCAGTAATTGCAAGCAGGCAGTGGACTTGGACACTTCAATAGGAGGGAATGAGACTTTGTTGTTTTCCTTTTAAACAAGCAGTGCAGGTTTCATCACAGTGGAACTCCTTTATTGGTAAGCCTCTGACTAAACTATTGTGGCTAAGCTGATTCATGTTTTTGAGATTAACATGACCAGCCTCCTGTGCCACAGTTTAGATTCTTGAGAAGAGGCTTTGGAAAATAGGCAAGGATTGCCTTTGAGATCTATCTTCTTAAGAGATCTAAGGCATACACTCTTCCTGTCCTGTTGGCTTTCAGGAGAGTGTGATCATCCAACACCTTGTCAATCAAGTGCAAAACTTTGGATGACAGAATCCTACAGTTTTGACTGGTGAAAAGGGCAACATGGCCTTTATCACACATTTGACTGACACTCAAGAGATTGTACTTGAGATTTTCCACATGATTAACATCATCAAATTTGATTTCTCCATTGGAGACAAAGCCCTTACCGATGATGTAACCCCTAGCATCATTGCCAAAAGACAAATCCCTTCTTTCCTTGAGAGTAGTCATGAAGAAGAGAGCTGTTCCCAGTCATGTGCATAGATCCCCCACTGTCTACATACCAGATGCTACTTTGGCATGTTGAAGAACCCTGCAATAATAAACAATCAGTTAGTTTTAGAGACCCAAACCTTTTTGGTTTTGGGCCTGGTCTCATCAATAGATGGTAAACTAACAGGTTTATTTGAAACAACAGCCTGAGAGGAAGAAGATGGTGTAGAAGAGGAGTCCTTTGGCTTGGACCTCCTTTTCTGTGGTTTCAACATAGGAGAATCTAGTTGGTTAACTCTACCCAACAGATGTTGTACCATCATCACCAGCTGTGTCTGATTTTGTGATAAAGCTTTCAGCTCATCAGACACATTGCTAGTGGAGTTTGATAAGTTCCTATGTTGCACCTTCTTCTTCTGAGCACCCTCAGCTGTCACCTGTTTAACCCCTTCCTTTTTGGATTTCTTTAAGGACTTAAGGGTTACAGGATTTGATGTTGCTGATACAAATGTGGTCTCAAACTCAGTTTTCATTTTTACCATTTTCTCATTAATTTCTTCTTTTTGTTTGAGTTTGGAACCTCTTTTGTACCAACAATCATCTGTAAGATGATTGAACAAACCACATACTTCATGGTTTTTCTTCTTCATCTTAGGTTGATCATCAACTAAAGAGGGTGAAGCAACAGAAGACTTGTTCTTCAATGCTTTGGAAGCATTGTTGCTTTCTTGACTACCTCTTTAGTAGTCTTCAAACTCTTTCTACTGCCAGTTTTCTTCTCTTCAGTACTGACAGCAGTTGAAGTTTGAACTTCAGGTGTTAAATCCTGCTCTCTAGTCCTTTCAGGACCTTCAGGATTAACTCCTGAGTTGATCAACTCATTAATCATGTGAATGTCAGCATTTGAACCATCAACATCAGCTGATAGGTTCAAAGAGGGCTTGATGCTGACTGCTACTTCTGATTGTGCTGTATCAGAAGGTAGATCACATGATGTGATGGATTGGTTATCACTCTCACCATCAGATTCTACCTCTGCTCTTGGGTAAAATCTGTAGGTGGAGCAGTGTGATTGTAACCAATTCCAAACTTCACATTTGAAGCAGATTGCTTACTAAGAAGCATTTCAAAACCTTTGCATGATTGTACCCATCTATCACACTCGACCTGGGTAACTGCAAGGGTTTCTTTGAGATCTTTGTACTTCTCTAGAAGTACTTCTTCTCTAGCCTTATCATCAATTATTTGGCAATTCAGTTTATAAATCTCATCATTTTTATCTTTGAGCACAAACTCAAACTCAGCTTTGTTTTGGAAATTATTTGTTCTAGCTCAATGTTCTTATTAATTAGAGCTACATTTGCTTCTCTAATGGAAGCAAATGCTGCTATGCATGGTTCAGAACATAATTTGGCTTTTGCCTCAGAGGATACCTGTGATACCTGATGTAGAGGCATTGGAAAATGAAGTATCAGCAGACTCCAAAGCCATAAGAGCTAGATTCCCAAAGGGACTGTCACCACCATGTTGACCAGCACCTGAGAACAGTTGATCATGACCAGACAAGTCATCTGGTAAACTGCTCCAGTCAACAACTCCTGGGGTGAAGAAGCTGTGTTGTTGAGATTGAGTTGTTGATGAGATTGGGAAGGCTGAGGTTCTGGTAGTGCATGAGGTTGTGGTGTCCATAGGAACTTGAACTTGATTTGACTGTGGCATGTAATAACAAGGGTACGGATATGGCATTTGACCCTGAGGAACAAAATATGCCGGAGATTGTTGTTGAGGATGATGACTAGAGGTGACAGGATGTTGCCCTCTGTGTTGTTGACTATTGCCAGGAAAAGTCACAAAGGTGCAGTGGAGTTAGATCCAGTTGATCTACACTCTCTTGCAAAGTGTCCAAGCCTTTGGCATTTGTGACACCTCAACTTGCTCTTGTCAAAACCAACTTTGGTTTTGCCAGAGAGTCCTGGGAATTTTCTTCCAGTTCTTTTATAGAACTTCTGAGATCTGATATTTATCAAGGCCATTTGGCTCAAAATATCCATCTCTTCTAAGTCCATCAGCAATCCCCTTGAGATCATCCATAATGAAACATAGATTGTCATTATTACACCCCAGTAAACTGACCATCAACACTCACAAATGCAGAATCAGAAGTGCTTGAAGAGAAATTAATATGCTCATCATACTGGCATTCAGATGAAGCATATTCTGACTCATGACCCACCAAGGCAGTGTTGCCTTGTACAAAGTCTTCAGTGAGCTTTCCAGATGAAGACAGCTTTCTCTTCTGTTCTATCTCTCTCTCAAAAGTGAGCAGTTTCCCATGGAGTTGGGTGAGAGATAGTTTGTCCAAACTTGCACTGGAGCGTAGGACAATAGTATATGTGTCCCATCTCTCAGGCAGTGATCTGAGAAATCTGTTATTCATCTGAATATTGGTGTATTCAAGTTTGACCATTTTTAGTTCAGAGATCAAACAAGAGAACCGCTCATATTGTTGAGTCAGTGTCTCACCCTTTCTATGAGAGAATGTCTCATATTGTTGGGCAAGAATTCTCTATTATTTGCCAAGACCTCATCTGTTCCTCCAAATTGTTCTTTCAAGGCATTCCAGAGGTCATGGGCAGTTTCATGATGCATTAGCCCAGAATAGATTTCATTGGCAGTGCCATGGCCAGAATTCCATGGGCTTTTGCATCAATTTCAAGCAACTTCTTATCCTCATCTGAGTATTGCTCCCTCCTCTTCGGAACCATTTGATTGGTTTCCGGGTTATTCACCATAGGCTTGTGTGGACCATGTACCACTGATGTCCAACCCCTGCGCTGTTAACAGACAGGTGATGGAGCATACGTCTTTGCCATATGTTATACTCATTCCTAACCAGCATAGGTGGCTTGGTTGAGGAACCAGTATTGTGAGGATCATTGGAAGGAGTAGTCATTTTCAGTTCAAAAACAATTTAGTTCAAGCTTTTAAAAGTTTTAGACAGACCACAACAAACTCAATGAAACCAAGAAAAGATCTCAGGATGAATGAGCAGAAATACAGAAAATTCAATCTCTATAACCGTTTCTTGCAAAAACAAAAGCTAATTCAATCAAACTTAGATCTTGAATAGCAGTTTCAATGATCAATTATTAGATCGATCAATGATTAACCTGCTCTGATACCATTTGACAGGATCACGATCACAAGTTTGATGTATTAGGATACAAAGCAGCGGAATACAAACAAGAATTAGACAAATTGTAGCAAGCAATCGATACTTGTAAGCATTAAAAGCGCATACGGTTATAGGAGAGAATATATATTTCTGATTTCAAGGAATGTTTATAGATGTAGAATATTCTAATCAAATCATTCATTCATTCATTCATTCATCTCATCTCATCGTTACAATGGTTGTCACTCCTTATATAGAGTGCAACAATCACTGCTGTTATCACGGAAAGTGACAACTGGCAGATCTAATACAAAAAAATAACTAATTCTTAACAAACTACTGAAATGTTCACAACTACTGAGAACATATCAGATGTTAAGTACAAAATATAAAACTACTGAAACTACAACGACTGAAGAACAAGCTCTTCAGTCGTTTTACAAAACTACTGAAAATAAAAATATAAAACTACTGATATCACAACTACTGAAGAAGTACTCTTCAGCAGTTGTGACAAACTACTGAGGCTTCAGTACTTGATCTTCAGACTTTGACCTTCAGGTGTTTCATCAGCTGATGACTTCAGTAGATATCATCAGCTGATGTCTTCAGTCTTTGTCTTCAGACCTTGTACATCAGTTGTTGATCTTCAGCACTTGTAAACTCTTCAGCTGTTGTACTTCAGTACTTTGTCTTTCAGCTTCAGCACTTGTGTTCTTCAGCTGTTGTTCTTCAGCACTTTGGTTCTTCTGCTGTTGAGTCTTCAGCACTTGTCAAACTACTGATGAGGCTTTCAGCAGTTGTTGTGATACCATGTGGGACTTAGAGGTTTTCTGATCTTGGCTCATTGGTTCTTTTGGTCCAACACAAGCTGCTTCTCCTTCTTCTTGTCTTATCTGCACACACTCTCGTTTCTCTTCTCATATACTGTCATCATCATCATCATCATCACACATCATCATCTTCATTATCTCTGCTCCATCCTTAATCTTAGAGGTTCCTCCTTTGATCCTTTCAATTTTACAAAAATGTCCTCGAGCGTTTTCCAACTCCTCTATTTGCTTACTTGCTTTGACATTTGTGAGCTCGGAGTTTGGGCTATCTGAGTGCTCTGGGCAGCAATTGCTGGGCCGCTCCCATTACTCGATCCTCCTTCTCCTGCAATTTTATGCGATTGTGCAGCATTCATGTCGGTAAGCTTGCGATCTGAGTGGCTTTCCTCATCACCGCCATCAATCGAAACAACCATTCTGCTTAACTGACAACTGTTCTCTACCCCGATTGGAGTGAGGAAGATCTATAGGGTGTGAGGAAAGGCTGAGGGCTCGTTTTGGTGGCTAGTGGTTGTGGGTGTGGTGTGAACGGGTCAGGTCGGGATGATAGTGGTGGTGATTGGGGTGAATGATGTAGTGGTGCTGGGTCTGGCTTGTGGTGGTCGATATGGTGGTTCTGTGGTTGCTGTGGGGGAAGGTATGTGGTGGATGGTGTGTCTGGGAGGTGGTGGATGGGTGTCTGAGGAGGTGGTAGTGGTGGAGGTATGGTGGATGTGGTTGATAAAGGTTACCCTATGCTTCTTCTTTTTTTCTGGCCATGGGGTTAAGCCATCCGTTTCTCCTCATTCATTCCCTTCGAGGTGGATGCTCCCCCTCCAATCCCACCTGAGGACCCCGGAGCATAAGTTGGATCAGTTTCTGTATCTCCGGAGCCTCTCGGTTGTTCACCAACAACCCTCACCCATGTTCTTTGGGAACAACTTTCCTTCCCACAGTTCGGCAGTGGCTCCTCATCAGATTCTTCCTCATCTTCCTCGTTAAGAACAAAATCTTGATGAAATCCTGCTGACTCAGTTACTTCAGCAGGTGAGACAGACACAGAGGGAAGAGAATCAAACACAGTGCCTCTGGATGGAATAGCATCATCCCCACTGTCATCCTCCTCTGAATCATCAGTAGGGAGGACAATTGGCTCCACGTCGGAGTCACTGTCCTCGTGACGCCATTGGCGTCTCCCTGGTGCCACATAACTTTCATCTGCTAAGTGGCCAATCATTCTTTTCACTGGGGCTTAATCTGCTTTCCCCTGTAAACTCTCATCCTACCCAGAGTAGTATCATCCATTATCTCTAAGGCCCCTACGTCATGACTCTCTTTGGGAAACTGTGGCAGCTTCTCGTTGAAGACGAGCTGTAAGAATCTAGGGTACATACAAAACCCCTCTTTTCCCTTTACCTCCAAATTCTCCACTAAGTAGGAGAATATCATGCTGGAAAAACTGAAGGGGTGGTTCAAAACCAGTGCCACATAGGCATTTTGAATCTGGTCTGAGAGGTCGTCAAACCCACCCCTCCTCGATGCAACACACTTGAGGATCAGTGTGCTAAGTACTTGTACTGGGGGCTCAGGTTGCTCTTGTTGAGCACACCTGAGTTGATATCCCCAGCGTACTTTATCCTCAGGAAACATCCTCTCACTGTCAACGGATGTAGTTTAGTAGGATGATCAGCGTCATCCCCGAACTCTAGGACCCTCTGAATGTCGGCAGCAGAGATCTCAATATCATGGCCCAGTATAGAGCTCCTAATACAGTACGACTCACGAGAGCGGTCCACCAAGGCATTCTCCCAGAATGCCTGATGGAGTGATCTATATGGCGTGCAAGGCGTGGAGATAGCCTTATGAATCCGGGACCGTCTCAGAAAGGATATAATGTCGGTAAACTCAGCCCCGTTCCTGGTGGTGTGATCCAAATGGGCACAGATGTTGTGCTTTGGATTTATGGACCACCTTTCTGCCATTTATCTGAAACACACAAGACATAGAACCATTAGTACATAAGACATGAAAACTTCTGTTCTAAGTGTAAAGTTGAAAGTCATTTTGATTCATTCGTGCGAATGAATCATGCGACTGAAGTCAGTCGCCTGTTTGAGACATGTGATTGAGTTCAATCGGCTGATTGAGACATGCGATTGAGTTCAATCGGCTGATTGAGGCATGCGATTGAGTTCAATCGGATGATTGAGACATGCGATTGAGTTCAATCTGCCGACTGGACTCATTCGGGTGGTTCAGTCGGTCGAATGATCCAATCGTAAGGTTCAATCGTGCGATTGGAGTTCATTCAAACGACCAGTCGCTTGCCCCACTGTTCGATCGCCTGTGGGTCAAATCTTGACCAATCTAAGTCATTTAACAGTGTTTAATGGTCCATTAGCCTCGTCTACTTGTCACTAATAACCTATTAGACTCAATTTTAACATTTTGCTTCATTTACATAGGTGATTAGGTCATTTCATAGTGCGGTTCTTGATTCATTCCAGTGTCGCTATTGTAGGTCGGTAATGTGCTGATTTTGGTAGGATTCAAAGATTAGTGTACCTGTAAAACGTCACTCGAATGTAAGAAACTTAACAGCAATGTATATCAGAATTTGTGGCAATTTTGACAGAGTAACGGTAAAGAACGCGATTTGGGGTGCTATTTGGAGTGATGAGTGAGATGCGATCGACTGAGACCCTTAAATACTGAACCTAGGTTCATTCGGCCGACTGGCCTCATTTGCTCAGTTCAATCGGGCGACTGAGTCTCAGTCGTACGATTGGCCTAGTCAATCGCATTCAGTCGACCGACTGAGTCTCAGTCGGTCGACTGACTCATTCGGTCTCCTTCATTCGCCTCTTTAGTTGACCGACTGAGCCTTAGTCGGTCTACTGTTTCATTCTCCCCCTTCTATTCGGTCGAATGGATCATTTTCATGTCCATTCGGCCGATTGGAAGCCATTCGCATAGTTGGTCGATAACCATGATCCACTAGTGCGAATGGGTCACACTTTGTGAGTTTACAGTCATTTTGAACCTTTACTGTTAAGTCCCTTTTCACTTTTGATAATAACATTGTAAGCTCTTAACCAATTCAGTCACTTCAGACGTGACCTTTTAAATTTTGAAAAACATGTGGCCAACTCAGACATGGCCCTTTTTAGGTAAGTTAATTCCCTTCTGATTTCCCTGATGTAGTCCGATAGACACACAAATTACCAGATAAACATAGAAACTTAAACTAAACTACACAACTAAAGTTTATTTTTTGGACTTTTTGTGAAAGATAAAACCCTAAGATGGAAATCTAAGGAATTTGGTTTGGGAGTAGACAACTTCAACTTCGATTGATCATATCTGGACCAATTCAATTTTGGAATCATACAGGAACATCAAATCATTTGGGACTTGTGATTAAAGCTTTTTGATGCTTAAATTCTCGGTATTCATCCAGAGTCTTTAGCAACTTAAGGAAATCATACTGAAACTCTTAGATTTTCACATTGATTTGAACTCTTGAGAATGTAGCCACTAAGATTGTCAGTATGTTTGTCCACTTAAATCCATACACAGACTTTTGACGCAGACTGGTGACTGATTTAGGTTTAATTATTTCAGCTAACATTTGTGGATCCCACACTTATATGGTAATCAACATTCCTCAGAGGTTTTGAGCGGTCTACGGGTATTATTACAAGAAGAGACTATTCTTAGAGCTTTCAAAGAGAAGCCTGTCCTCAGGTCAGTGCCATCGCACAGCAGAGAGGCGGCAAACAACAATGAATTCTAGAATATCTAGGTTATGCTTATCCTCAGGTCAGTGCCATCGCACAGCAGAGAGGCACACAACCTATCTCCTTGTTAGAGCAGCTTATTTTATTTGACACAATATGCACCAACAACATAAGTCATTAGCTTTATTGCATTTGTCTTTCATGTTTTTCTTTGCTTTGCTCTAATTATGGTCATCCGCACACTTTTGTAGCATTTAAATGCTCATTACCCCTTATTGGAATATATTTGATTGTGTTAACCAGTGATAAGATGGAAGCCCACAGTCAGTTGAACACTTAGTTTGATCTTGAGATCACCAATCAGGTCTAATTGTCTATCGTGTTGAATCTACCAACATATCATTTGTGGTCTAGCATCCTCTAAGTCTACTTTCTTTGTGTCACCTTAGGAGTTGCCAGTTTTCTATCATCTTCCCTTTTTATGTTGCTTAGACTACACAGACTTATACTTTGAACTTTTGCATCTTTTCAAGACTTAAATTATTTTTTTTTAAATCCCTCTTGATTTGTTCCTGTGTACTATCATTTTCCAAAGGTATTGGATCGGTATCACAGACACAATCTACCTCATTTCTGGTAGTTAACCCTTCTCCCTCATTTTTTTTAATGTTAACTTGCTGACATATTCTCCCCCTAAAATACTAAAATCATTTCGGACTTTGGTCTTCAGCTGTTGAAGTCTTCAGTACTTTAGTCTTCAGCTGTTGATCTTCAGACTTTGGTCTTCAGCTGTTGATCTTCAGACTTTGGTCTTCAGCTGTTGAAGTCTTCAGTACTTTAGTCTTTAGCTGTTGAAGTCTTCAGACTTTGTCAAACAGCTGATCAAGTCTTCAGCAGTTGTTGTGATGTCTGTAGGACTTAGAGGTTTTTCTGATCAGGCTCATTGGTTCTTTTGGTCCAACAGCTTCCCTCGCTTACCAAACAGAACTACGCCTTTCCATGGTGAGACTTTCAACAAAACCTCATCACCAACCTGAAACTCTAAAGGTTTCCACCTCTTATCAGCATAACTCTTTTGTCTGTCTCACGCTGCAGCCATACGGTTTTGTATCTGCACAATCTTCTCAGTTGTCTCATGAATTAACTCGGACCCGTTAGCTGACTATCACCAATTCTTCCCAGCAAACCGGTGATCGACATTTTCTCCCATACAATGCCTCGAAAGGTGCTTCCTGTATGCTAGTATGATAACTGTTGTTATAAGAAAACTCCACCAATGGCAGGTGAATTTCCTAGTTATTCCCAAAGTCAATCACACAAGCACGTAGCATATCCTCCAACGTTGTATGGTACGCTCACTCTGACCATCCGTCTGTGGATGATAAGCAGTATTCATATCTAATCGTGTGTTGATACATATATGTACCTAGATCCTGATCTGAATGTAATATCTCTTACACTTTTGTAACTATTGGGTACTTAATGAAATAAAAAGTGTTTGGTTGTGTTTATAATGTTTAATATCTCATTAATGAGTTGATTAACGCATATTGATGTAATTATATAGGTTTGTGATTGTTTGAAGTGTTATGCATAATGTTATAATATTGAATACACTCAGACTTGGTGAAGTGAAGTTTTCATGCGTCCGACTGGACCATGCGCCCCAATAGTGGTCATGCGTCCGAATGGCCATGCGACTAAGTGTCCATGCGCCTAAATAGTCCATACGCCTGAACAACTTCATGTGACTGACTCAGGCGCACGACTGAACACTCAGCCGTGCGAATGGATCAAACGCATGGCTCAATCGCATGAATGAACCATGCTAATGGTTCAGTCGCCCGATTGAGCAATACTAACCTATAAATACCACCTAATTTGTGGAAAAACGAGATGATTGATTCCTATTCGACTCCAAACGCACCCTAGCCATCCAGAAGCCTCCAAGCTCGTACTCCAAGTTCATAGAACGCAACAGATCAAATGCTAATCGATTGTTAACGTTAGATTCGATACCTTATTGTTTCTACGTGTGTTCTCACTGATTGGATCGCCAATCAAATTGGATTCCGCACTATTTGGTTTGGTTTACACGTTAATTAGTTTGTATTTCGTTTATATACAAGATCCTAACAAGTTGTATCAGAGCCTAGGCTCGTGATTACGTGTGATTCAATCAATTTTGATACAAAGGTTGTGTTTTTTCACTAAAAACGCAATCTTTTTGTGTTAAAAGTTGTCTTGGACGTCCCCTGTTCCTCAAGTTTTGGTTTCTACGGCATAAGGCGATTAGGATTGGTGAAAATTCGGGTTTTTATGGTCAAAACACGTTAAACCTAGAAATTTTCGAAACACAACAGCTTCAGTTGCACGATTGATCCAATCGCACGACTGGATTTCAATCGCATTCCCAGACATACGATTGAACTTACTCGCATATTCATTCGTACGAATCAGCCTACCTGTTGCATTGTTCATACGCGGCAGTTTCACTCGCACGACTGGACAAAACGCTTAGTTCAGTCGCACGGGTAGCCCATTTGCATCGCTCCATACGCACCAGTTAATAGATTGTTTAAAAGAATTAAAATTAATCGAGATGGAGGATCAGTTGTCAGCGTTTACAGCCGGGAAGGACTCACGGATTCAGAACTTACTGCTACTGGAGAGTGAGGTGGGGAATCATAATAAACCCCCGAAGCTTATAACATTAGATGAGTTTCCCCACTGGAAACAATGTTTTGAGATCTACCTCAATGGAGTGGATCCAAATATGTGGGAATCTATTGAGACGGGATACAGTATGCCGGTGGGAGCCGATGGGGTGAAACTTACTTTAGAAGGAATGACTGATACACAAAAAGTTAAATATAATGCTAAAAAGAGAGTATAATCATTGCTAACACAGTCTATCCTAAGGATATTTTTCACCAATTCTCAGAAAATAAGCAAGCCAAGAAGTTATGGGATGAATTGGAGAAAAGATATGACAGGAATGCTTCGTTGAAGGCCATTAAAGCAAAGGAGTTGAAGAAAGAATTTAACAACTTTTCATCAATGGGAAATGAGAGTTTAGACGATGTCATTGACAGATTCTACCATTTGATGAGCGAGCTACACACACATGGTGTCAAAACTACCATGGAAGATAAAGTGTCAAATTTTGCAGACGGGTTGCCAGAAAGTTGGGCTTCTTTTGTTTCAAATCTGAGACAAAATGGACTGCTATCAAAGTTGGACATCAATGATTTCATACTAAAGCTGCGAGAAGAAGCACTAAGGATGAAGTATCGAGCTCAGAAGTCTTCGTACACTCAGAATCCAGCTTTGTACAATGCCACTCCTCAGGTTAAGACGTCTGGAGCACCTCTTCAGACTGCCTTTGTGTCATGCTCATCTGGTCCTTCACAAGTATCTCCTTCAGGATCAGAAACGTCAGGGTCTTCTAGTACCCAATATATTGGATCTGAAGCAAATGCTACACAACTGAAGACTGAGAATCTCAGCAACGTGAGAGTAGAAGTAGCTCGAGAGCACATGGATTTCTTGGCAGCAGTGGTCCAGTCCTATGATGGACTTGTTGCTGGGAAAATTGGAAACTACCATCAGGCAGATGAGGACTATGAGCAGGTTGATGAGACTGAACTGGAAAGGATGGATATTATGTGGGCCTTAGCAAGTGCTGTACGGAGAGCAAAGAAGTTCGTGAAGAAGACCGGACAAAACTTGGTTGCTACTAAGGACACTACTTTTGGCTTTGACAAGAGCAAGGTGACCTGCTTCAACTGTGGCGAAAAGGGGCACTTCAAAAGAGAATGTGTGAAGCCAAAGAATACTGGAAACGAGAATCCATTCTCATCCTTCAGTCGTCAGGACAAGTCCACATCTAGCAGTTCTACTTCATCAAACAAGGACCCCAAAGCCTGACTGCAAATGAGGATGAGGGACAGGACTGGAGCTTCCGGTTCGTCTCACCAGGAGAGTCCAATATAGCTAGTGTGGAAGACATTGATAACGATTCTGCAAGTGAAGGAGATATAGTAGTAGAGATCGCGATGTCAATTTCTGAAGACACTGCTAATGTTGTCAACCAAATGCCTGAGGAAGAAAAGTCTACGTCAACGTCAGAATCACCAGAACTAAAATCAACAGACTCTGTTCTCATGGCTGATTCTTCTTCTACATCCCAGGTAAGTACCACTGACAAACTGTTTAATAATCATGCTTGCTTAGAATGTAATAAATTTAGAGAAAGCATCGATTCAAAATTTGCTAGGTTATTAGATCATAATAATAGCTTAGTAAAGGACCTGGAACTGTGCACAGGAGCTAATAGTGTCTTGAAACAAAACGAGCATAGTTACAAAGAAAAGATAGACCTATTGAATAAACAGCTTAAGGAAACTGAAGTAGTTGCTTTTAATCAAGCAAATGACATTAGGTACTATGTGAACTCCCTAGAGGACACTAAGAAACAAAAGGCAGTTTTAGAAGTAGAAGTCAATTCTTTAAAACAGAAACTGCACAGTTGGACAAGCTCATCACACATTGTCCAACACTTAGTAAGAGAGAGGAATAATGGGGGGGGGGACTGGGATACAAAGTGGTTCCACCACCACCTGAGACCTTGATGAACACCAAATGTAAACCAATTAATAATAACCCCATCAAGGATCACGTGGTGTCCACTTCTCTGGTTAGTGATCAAGATTCGTATGTCACTCATTTGAATCTGACTCTAAAAAGAAAGAGGCCATTTCAAAGGAAATAGGAAAGATGCCTTGTGTAAACCTGGAAAAAGATTTTCAATAGATAAAATTAAATTCAGGGTCAAACAAAGTCAAACTAGAACCCAAAAGGACCATAAAACCTAATCAATCACGTGCATCATGTCACAGTCCAGGTAAACAAGAGATCAAAGATGTAAAACCAGGTAAAGCAATAAGTTTGTGAAACCAATTCATACCTCTAACCAAGAAGTGTCTCAGTCCAAAAGTAATAAGGTCAACAGTGTGACATCTACATCTCCACCAAAACATGGAAACCATAAAGTTGAAAGCAGATCCTGCTATAACTATGGAGAGTATGGTCACATAGCATCTCATTGTCCTTATTACCAGACACCGAGGAAGAATGTTGAACTTTCTACATCAACATCTAGCTCTTCTAAGAGGAACTTTGTGACGCCTCCAAAAAGAGCTAATGAACCCAAAGTTCAATCCATCAACCAGTCATCTGTTTATCACAAACAGGCCTTACACAAATCTGGTTTATGGAAAAAAAACCTTCTCAGTGCCTGCAAATAAGGACATACCAAATTCCGTTCAATCCTTAACCTCTAAGGGTCAGTGGGTTGAGTTTGTAATATGGGATGCCTCAGGGAAACCCAAGCCAGTTAAGGCTTGGGTTCCTGACATGAACTAATGTTTTGATTGACTGTGCAGGGTGTTCGCTATAGTTCTGAGACTAACACGTGGATTGTTGATAGCGGAGCATCCAGGCACATGACAGGGAACAACACTCTTTATCAAATGTCAGACAGATTAAAGGAGGGCATGTTTCGTTTGCTGGGAACAAAGGAGGTTACATCTTAGCCCAAGGAGAGGTTAGAAGTTAGAAAGTTAAGTTTGATAAAGTGAACTACGTTCAACAACTTCAAAACAACTTACTTTCTATTTCCCAAATATGTGACAAAGGATTTAAAGTCATATTCGACAACGAGAAGTGTTACGTCCTAAAGAAAGACTATGTGATTCCAGAGGACCAAGTTCTGATGACTGCTTCAAGATATAAAGACCTTTATGTTTTGGATCTCTCAACGGCTTCTACAACAGATCATGAAGTTTAGTGCTTCCTATGAAAAGCCACTGAGAAGGACTCCATTTCTTGGCATAGGAGAATGCGACACATAAATCAACAGAAGTGGAATCACTTGATTCAGAAGGATCTAGTGAGAGGTGTTAACGTCAAAATTTCCAACTTCTGATTTCTGTGTAGCCTGCAAGAAAGGCAAACAGACGAAGAAGACTCATAAGGAAAAGAAAGTTCATTCTATCGAGATTCCTCTTAAACTTCTTCAAATGGATCTGTTTGGTCCAGTCAGTACAAAGAGCATTGCTGGTGACTTGAACTGTTATGTGGTTACTGATAACTACTCAAGATTCTCTTGGGTAATGTTTCTGAAGTCGAAGTCAGAAACATTTGAGTCATTCAAGGAATTAGTAACCACACTGGAATCTCTCTACAAGCTGAAGGTGAGACAGGTATGCTCAGACAATGGAACTGAATTCAAGAATCAGTGGATGGAGGCTTATTGCAAAGAAAAGGGAATTGTGCACTAGTTCACTTCTCCCTACACGCCTCAGATGAATGGTGTTGCTGAGAGAAAGAATAGAAGCTTGATAGAGACAGCACGAACAATGCTAGCAGACTCCAAACTGCCTATTCAATTCTGGAACGAGGCAGTGGCAAATGCATGTTATACATTAAATCGAGTTATGGTAGTCAAGCGCCACGGCAAGACCTGTTACGAGTTACTACAACAACGTAAACCTAATCTGGAGTACCTCGAACCATTTGGCGCGCCGTGCACACTTTTGAAGAAGACTCAAGAAGGGAAATTCAGTGAGAAGGCTGCTGAAGGGATCTTCCTAGGATACAACATACCAAACAAGAGAGTTTACAACAACTCAACTGGTTTAGTAGAAGTGTGGTGTAATGTTGATGTTCAGAGATATACCATACCACCTACTGGAAAAGGACCCACTTATTTTTTCGACTATGATGGACTCTTCAAGTCCTTCAACATCCCTATATCTCCTTCTGATGACAAGTTAGCTACACAAATGATGTATGATATCTTGAATACACCATATCTCAATTCAACATCATCGAGCTCACAGGGAGAATCATCTCATCACTCGGGGGAGCACTAGAAGACAGTGACTCCTCTCAGAAGATGAAGCTGAAGAGATTGACTAGAACAATCAGGACAGATAGGTTCCAATTCCTACAAGTCCACAAACATCTAACAGTGATGCCTCTTTGATTTCGGAACCTCAAACTCCTTCTACCTCAGATGCAGAACCAAATGTTCATAATCTTGGCTCTGAGGTAGTTGTTCCTACCACTCCAGGATCTCGTCTAAATGTCTATCATCCCCTAGACAATGTCATTGGGGGTGTCAGATATGGAGTACAGACCATAAATAAGCTGTACTAAGCTGATTATGCCTTGGTAATGGAAAAAGGATACATACACGATGGTGCTTATCGGTGCTTTGTCTCACAGTCTGAGCCAAAATATGTTAGTGAAGCACTGAATGATGAGGCATGGGTGAGTGCTATGCAAGAGGAACTTCTTCAATTTAAGAAGTTAGGTGTATGGACACTGGTAGATAGACCTCAAGGTGCTAAGGTCATTGGCACCAAATGGGTCTTGAAATGCAAAAAGGATGACCAAGGTGTCATTATCAGGAACAAAGCTCGACTGGTAGTTCAGGGATTTGACAAGTTGAGGGGATTGATTATAATGAAGTGTTTGCACCCGTGGCAAGGATGGTAGCCATCCGCATCTTCCTTGCCTATGCATCGTATATGAAGATCAAAGTATATCAATTAGATGTGAAGAGTGCATTCCTTCATGGGGAAATTCGAGAGACAGTTTATGTCAGTCAACCTGAGGGATTTGAAGATCCTTATCATCGGGATAGAGTTTACAAACTTGACAAGCCCATATATGGGCTTCATCAAGCTCCAAGGGCCTGGTATGAGAAACTCTCGACTCACCTTGTGAAACACGGCTTTCACAGGGGAGTCATTGACTGCACACTATTTATCAAAGAAAAGGATGGAGACTTACTACTAGTACAGATCTATGTCGATGACATAATCTTCGGTTCAAAGAACGAAGAGTTATGCAAAGAATTTGAAGCAGTAATGAAGGCGGAGTTTGAGATGAGTGCCATCGGGAAATGAAATTCTTTCTCGGGTTACAGTTGGATCAGACACCCAAAGGGATTTTTCTACATCAGACCAAGTATGTGGGAGACATTCTCAGTCGGTTTGACATAGAGAATGCTTCTGCAGTTGGAACTCCACTTGCCACAAACCATGATATAACACCTGATGAAATGGAGATCTGGTAGATGCAACAATGTACCAAGGAATGATTGGATCTCTCATGTACCTTACTGCCTCTAGACCTGATATCATGTATGCTACATGTCTATGTTCTACAAAGCCTCCGATACTGGCTCCTCAACAAAGCCTCTGATGCTTGTTAAGAGTGAGTATAACATATGGCAACGCCGAATGCTCCATCACCTGTCTGTCAACAGTTTAGGTTGTTTGGAAATCTATGGTTCATGGACCATATAAGCCTATGGTGAGTAATCCGGAAACCAATGAGATGGTTCCGAAGAAGAAAGAGCAATACTCAGATGAAGATCTGAAACTGTTTGAAATTGATGCTAAAGCCCATGGAATTCTGGCCATGGCACTACCTAATGAAATCTATTCTGGACTTATGCATCATGAAACTGCTCATGACCTCTGGGTTGCTCTTAAAGAACAATTTGGAGGAACTGATGAGGTCTTGGCAAACAATAGAGAGATCTTTGCCGGCAATATGAGACATTCTCTCATAGAAAGGGTGTGTCACTGACTCAACAGTTTAAGCGATTTTCCTGTTTGATATCTGAGCTGAGAATGGTTAAACATGAGTATACAAATAGTCAGATGAACAACAGATTCCTCAGATCCCTGCCTGAGAGATGGGACACATATACTATTATCCTACGCTTTAGTGCAAATCTGGAGAATCTATCTCTCACCCAACATCATGGGAAACTGTTAACATTTGAAAGAGAGATAGAACAGAAAAGGAAATTGGCTTCATCTGGGAAGCTCATTGATGATTTTGTACCAGGAATACTGCTCTGGTCGGTCATGAGTCAGAATATGCTGCATCAGAAAGTTCTTATGATGAGCATATAGATTTCCCTTCAAACAGTGGAGATCCTACTTTTGTTGGTGTTGATAGTAATTCAGGGTGTCGTAGTGATAATTTGTGCTTTTTGATGGATGATTTGAAAGGAATTGCTGATGATGATCTGGAAGAGATGGATATTTTGAGCCAAATGGCATTAATCAATATCAGATCTCAAAAATTTTACCAAAGGACAGGTAGAATATTTACTGGTCTCTCTAGAAAAACCAAAGTTGGTTTTGACAAGAGCAAGTTGAGGTGTCACAAGTGCCATAGACTTGGACATTTTGCAAGAGAGTGTAGATCATCTGGATCTAACTCTTCTGCACCCTTTGTGACCTTTCCATGCAATAACTCATAAAACAAAGGGCAACATTCTACCAGTTCTGATCATCATTCATAAATTCAATCATCTCCTGCATATTTTGTCCCTCAAGGTCCAATGCCATATCCTTATCCTTGTTTTTACATGCCTCAGTCCAGTCAGGTTCCTGTACCTATAGCTCAACAACCACATGCCCTACCTGAGCCTCAACCATCTCAATCAAATCAACAATCTCAATCTCAATCACATCAAAGCTTTTTCACACTTGGAGTTGTTGACTGGAGTAGCTTACTAGATGATCTTTATGGTTATCATGAACAATTGTTTTCTGATGTTGGTCAACATGGTGGTGAAAATCCTTTTGGAAATCTTGCTCTTATGGCCCTGGAGTCTACTGATGGTTCATGCTCAAATGCTTCATCATCACAGGTACCATAGGTATCTTCTAAGGCTAAGGCCAAGTTGTGTTCTGAGTCATGCATAGCTGCTTTTGTCTCAATTAGAGAAGCAAATGTAGCTTTCATTAGTCAAAATCTTGACCTAGAGAAAGTGATTTCCAAAAGAAAAGCTGAGTTTGAGTCTGTCTTAAATGAAAAAGATGATGAGATTTACAAATTAAAAGCCAAATCACTAATGAAAAGGCAAAGGTAAAGGTCATTTTAGAGAATCATAAGAATCTCAAAGAAACACTTGCAGCTACTCAAGTAAAGTGGAACGTTGGGTAAGATCCTGCAAGGGGTTTGAAATGCTTCACAGCAAGCAAACAGCTTCAAATGTGAAGTTTGGATTGGGAATAATCACACTGTAACCTACAGATTTTACTCCTAAGATAGAAGTAAAATCTGAAGGTGAAAGCAATTCCCAAACCACATCATCCTGTGTCTCATCCTCAAGTGATAATCCAAAATCAGAGGATGAAGTCAGTATTAGTACCTCAGCTAATCAATCTGTTGATAGTCTCACTGTTGATAAACACATGATCAAAGAAAAACTGAGCACTTTTGGTGTTGTCTCACAAAGTATTCAAAGTACCGAAGGGCAAGTACACAACCTGAAGAGCATTTCAAACTAAATGAAAACAAACATGGTTTGACAACTATTGAAGAGTCTATCAGGAAATCCAAAAGTACTGATAGAAAACTTCTGAAGAACAAATCTTCAGTTGTTACAAATCATTTAGTACTTAACATACGTACTGAGAGGAAAGAAAAGTACTGAAGAACACACCTTTAGTAGTTTCATCTTCTCCAGCAGTGAACAACAGAAGATGAAGAAAAAGCCATGTGAAATATGTGGTCTATTCAATCATTTAACTGATGAATATTGGTACAAAAAGGGATCCAAATTCAACAAAGATAAAATCATAAAGAAAATTAATAAAATGAAAGAGGAATTTGAAACCAAGTTTGTACCACAGACATCTTAAACTGATACCTGTTAAGATCAGTGATCTATGTTTGATTGATTAGAGAGTATAGCTGTGGAAATCAAACAATGAATTAGCCAATTCACAAGAACACAAAAGATATTCAAGGTAAGAACAAACGGTTATAGACAGAGAGAATTCTGCAAAAATTATTTCATTCATATTCACTTTCGTGGTAACAGAATGTCACACATACAATTAGGTCAACACCTCTTATATAGGAGATGTGACATCTGCTGATGTCACTTGATAGTGACATCTAAAAGAATTATTCAAACTACTGATAGTTAACACAACTACTGAAGATGTCAAACAGCTGACATCTTCTTACAAAAATGCTAAGTGTAACTATCACTACAACTACTGAAAAGAAACTACTAAAACTACAACGACTGAAGAACATGCTCTTCAGTCGTTTTACAAATACTGAAACAAAAAGAAAGCTACTGAGAGGAAACCATCACAACAACTGAAGAGTGCTTCTTAGTGTTGTAACAAACTCTGAAGGCTTAAGTACTTGTACTTGAACTTCAGTGTTGTCATCAGCTGATGTCTTCAGTCTTTGTACTTTAGCTGTTGATCTTCAGTACTTTGTTCTTCAGCTGTTGATCTTCAGACTTTGATCTTCAGCTATTGAAGTCTTCAGTACTTTAGTCTTCAGCTGTTGAAGTCTTCAGTACTTTAGTCTTCAGCTGTTGATCTTCAGACTTTGGTCTTCAACTGTTGAAGTCTTCAGTACTTTAGTCTTCAGCTGTTGATCTTCAGACTTTGTTACAACAGCTGATCAAGTCTTCAGCAGTTGTGATGTCTGTAGGACTTAGAGGTTTTTCTTATCAGGCTCATGGTTCTTTTGGTCCAACAAACTCCCCCTGAACCAATGCAGCCAAAACCTCTAAACTTATTGAAGATGTCCCACTTATTATGGCAGAAGGATTGGTCTTTTTGTCTTTTAGATCAGGTCAGAAGTGACCCTTTTAAGCACAGGCCTGGGAAGAAGTCTCAATGATCTGTTTGGCAAAGTATGAATGGGAGCTCTGTCTTGGGGAATGGACACAGAGTTGTTACCCCATCCATGAGATCTACTTCCCCACTATGAGTCTGTATGACTCTCTTGTGTAGGCCTCAAGGAAGGTAATTTGTCCTCCATGGTCAGCTCTTCAGCACCTCCTTCAAATAATGATCAGGCCCATAGTACTCAGATAGGTATTTGACCTGTTTCCCATTCTTTAGCTCCACAGTTGTTATTATTCTATTAGCAAATCATTAGGGTGATTACCCTCTAGGAACAACTGGAGCTCATTCTTTCTGACTTCTTCAAGCCTCTTATATACTAACCCCTTTTTCACCATTTTATTTTCCAGCATCTTCTGTGGGGTTTGGTTAGCTTTATAAGCTTTCTTGAAGTCTTCTAGGATTTCCCAGGGTGATACTACAAAGACCAGTGAGATCACTTCATCTACAATCTTTTTCACCTGGCCAATGTATCTCTGTGGAATGTTTTTCTTATGAATCCTATGAGACACCCTGGGATCAGGCCAAATCCTCACTCTCTCCTTTTGATATTAAATGTATGCTTAAGAGTGTAAAATCTGAGTGCATGCTTCTTCATGTTGATGATAGAAGATGTGGCTGCATATGCTTTGTCAAACCTCCTCACAATTCCTCGTCGTGTTGTTGTGAAGTTCTTCTTCTTCTAGCTTCACTTTCAGAATTTGTCATTGAGTTTCAGGAGTAATTGTTGGAGAGTGACTTGTGGCCTTCGGCAACTGTATAACAGTTGAGAGTGGCAGCCTATCTTCATCTTCATCATCATCTTCTTCATCATCTTCTAGCCTCAATACCCTTCTCTTCTTCTTCTAGGGTACATCATCGGCTATTGGTTTTGAGGGTAAGGGAGTTGGTTTGGTGGGTTGTTGTTTTGGTGGTTTTGGTGTGGGAATGTTGACAGGTTGTTCTAGCATTTTGGAAGTGAGTGTGGCTTTAGATTGGTTGGCTAGTTCAGTCCTGTTCCCAGCACCAGCTTCATTCAAAGCTTCAATAACTAATCCTTTAGTGTATACTTCAGACGAACAGATCTTGGTGGTTATTGCCAAGATGCTGTCCCTGGACCAAGCCTTGATTTCGATCATTGATCTTCCAAGATATTTTGCTATAAATCTGATCATGATCTCCAGCCTTTCTCTTTCTAACTCATCATAACTTGCCCATCTGTTTTGGATTTCTTCAATCTCTAGTCTTCTGATCTCAGAGTCAAGTTTGTCAGTGTCATGGCCTTGCCTAAACAACTGATCAATGATGTTATCCATTGATCTGCTGTGTTCGGCATCAGCCTCTTTTACCATCAGCTCCAAGGCAGTCTCCCTCTCATTCTTTCTTTTCTTTGATTTCTCCATGTCAGCTTCCTTCTCCTTCTCGTTTTTAGTCTCCACAGCCAACTCCTTCTCTTTTTCCACTTCTGTCACTTCTGTTTCTTTCTTTTTCTCTTTCCTCTCTACACTCCTCTTTCTTTTTGCTTTCACTGACTGAATCTCCCCTTTTTTGGGTGCATTGGTTGCAAGGGTTTGATTGTCAGAAAGCTTTTTGCCTACAACTTCCTCTATCAAGGGTTGTATTACTGAGGAAAGCCTCTCATCAATGTTTTGATCATTATATCAGTGATTATAGGTGTGATGAGAGGTATGGAATTTTGAAAGATAGCAGCTATATGCTCAGGGTGGTTCTGTTCCTGAGAAATAGTGCCAGAAGCAGAGGCAAGTGTCTGAGTATTTGGGAGTGGCTTTGTGTTTGGGAGACCTTCAGATGAAGGTGCCATCTGTGGGGTTTGAGAGGCATATGGTCTTTGATCCGCAGAAGTTTTGGCAAGCAGCGCTTTGAGTCTGCTCACCTCCTCTTCTAGGATGGTGTTTTGGGCTAAGACATCGTAAAAGAAGCCCAGGTCATCATCAGTGGTTACTGAATCACCTGACCTCCTGAGAGAATCAGGATGAACATGCACTGAGTGTAGATCAGTTGTAGCATGTGCCCATTTGTCTTGGAACTGGGGACTTCCTGCCTCAGGACTATGTCCTTCATCAGCAGTTGCCTCTGGTAAGGTCTTAGTGATGGTACCAACTACATCCTGAACATATGCTGAAGTAGGATAAGTGGCAGCCTCACCAAAAGTTCCAATCTCCTTTTCGACACTAGGAAATGGAACATTGTAACCCCTATGCTATGGGTTATCAGATGCACTTTGATCCTCCCCCTCAATGGTAGAGGTATGCCCAATTGTAATTGGTATCTGGGGAGGGGGTGAGGAGTGCAACTGACTCAGCACTTGTGCAACAATTAATGTAGGACTCGGGGGCGGTTGCATGTGGTGATTGGGTAGAAACAGATTGCACCCGGGTGAATGGTGCGCTTCAATGGTAACCCTCTCAAGTGAGATAGGTTCCAGCAGTGTGGGTTCCCCAATATTGGTTGCAACAGGATCCTGTTGAGAGGATACATGTGCGGCTTTGGCAGGTTGAGTCTTTGACACAACTGGGGGGTTATACCAGTATGTGCTTCCTGTGTTTGTGGTACAGGGGCATCCTCAGGGGACTCATCTCCCTAAGTAGCCTTTTTTGGCTTTTTGGATTTTGGGTTAGTGGGGACTTTGGATCTGGAGGTGGTGGCTGTGGGTTCCAACTGCGTAGGTTTTCGCAGTTTGGCAGTCTATTTCAGTGTTTGGTCAGAGTTGTGCGTGGAGTATACTTCAGGCAATACAACCATTGTAGGGACTCCAAGGCCAACAAGTCCCTCAGCTTGCAGCTGATTCTCTATGATTGCCATAATAAATCGAGGATATAATATCCATCGATTAGAAAGAGATTTTAGGCCATATCCTTAAGTTCAAGAAAAATAATTTCAGAAAAGTTTAGTGTTGTTGCTCAAGGATAGAGAATAGTACCTGTTGCCACCTAGTAGACATTTGATCCCAAGAGGATGTCTTAGGAGCTAAGCAAACATTAACCATGTGAAAGATAAGACGTTCTGCATCATGGAAATGCTTCTTTAGGATGGTAGAGGCACTGAGGTTTCCCTGATATCCATGGTGAGCAAGGATAAATCAGTTGTGCCCTTTGGATACCCAACGGGGAAAGTGGCATCATCCAAGTTGAGGGTTTGGCGAATGATTTCTGGAGTGATGACCACTTGATGGTTGTTGACGAACAACTGGAGAGACTCAGTGTTGTTCGCCCCAATTATAAGGTTGACGTTCGTCCAAAATTGGTGTAAGGATTCAGCATGAATGGTGGGATTTAGAAGGAAGGCCATTTGGTAGGGAGATTGGACCATTAGATCAATGGCGTTATCGAACTTTGTCCAGAAGGGTGATTTTGTGAGGTAGGCAACACAGTTATGTCGTGGTTTGAGCTGCATGGTCGCCATTAATGAGACAGAAGTTTTGGAGATTTGAATGTTAGGTTTGGAGAAGATGAAGCGCTGAAGGATTAGGTATGGGGTATTTATAGGGTAAGGGTTAGAAAACGACTGAAGGGCTTGGTGTTATTCATCAGTAGTTGTAAACGACAGATAACATGGTATTACCCTTTCAGAAGTTGAAACATCTGATGTCTTGGTTTTAGGCATCAGCAGTTATAAAACTATTGAAAATCATGGTTTTGACTTCAGATGTTTGAAAACAACTGAAGACTTGGTTTTAGTCATCAGTAGTTGTGAAACTACTGAAAACCTCGGTTTGGTCTTCAGGTATTGTAAACAACTGATAACTTGGTATTAGTGATCAGTATTTGTGAAACTACTGAAGACATGGTTTTGTCATCAGTTGTTGTAAACAGCTGATGACTTGGTGTTAGTCATCAGTAGTTGTGAAACTACTGAAGACATGGTTTTGTCATCAGTTGTTTAGGATGAAACAACAGTTGTAGAAACAATCTGAAGAGAAGTTCTCATCAGTAGTTTTCGTCAATTAATACCTTTCAGCTGTTTCATACTGTCCTTAATACTTACTCATCAGCCTTTTAGTTGTTTTCAGTTGTTTCATAGGACATCAGTACTTATCTGTTTTTACTGACATCAGTAGTTATAACTACATCAGTAGTTGTAACTGTATCAGTTGTTTTAACAGAATCAGTACTATATGTGATATGGCTTTAATGATCATCAGTACTTATATACTGAGATCATCAGTAGTTATCACTTATTCTAGCTGCAGCATACCAAGCCGTAACACTAGGTTTTGGAAAGTTGAACTATCCAAAGGCTTAGTAAATATGTCTGCAAGCTCATCAGCACTAGGCACAAACATAAGATCAATCAGACCTTTTTCAAAACAATCCCTAATAATTGATGTCTGATCTCTATATGTTTGGTCCTAGAGTGCTGGACAGGATTTTTGACAATGCACAGAGCTGAAGCACTATCCATTAATAATGGAGTCTTAGTCTCTGTAATGCCATAATCCAAAAGTTGGTTCTGAAGCTAGAGTACCTGAGAAGTACAACTTGCAGCTGCAATGTACTCTGCTTCAGCAGTGGATGTAGCAACAGATGTTTGTTTCTTACTCTGCCAAGAAATCAAACAGTTGCCGAGGAATTGACATCCACCAGAAATGACTTTCTAGTTAACTTGCACCCTGCATAGTCACTATCTGAAAAAGCAACTAATTTGCAAGAGTGTCCAGTGGAATACCATAAACCTAGAGATTGTGTACCTTGCAAATATCTAAAGATCCTCTTGACTGCAATCAAATGAGATTCTTTAGGAGCAGCCTGAAATCTAGCAAGACACAAGTAGCAAACATGATATCTGGTCTAGAAGCTGTTAAGTACATCAAGGACCCAATCATACATCTGTAAAGTGTTTATCAACAGTTACCTTTCTGATCCGCATCCAGTTGTGTGGTGTTGCACATGGGAGTAGAACAGGGATTACAATTTTGTAAATCAAACTTATTCAAAAGATCTTTTGTATATTTTGACTGATGAATAAAGGTTCCATCAGCCTTTTGTTTGATTTGCAAGCATAGAAAGAACTGTAATTCTCCCATTGCACTTATTTCAAACCTCTTTTTCATTAATTGATAAATCATCACACAACTTGGGATCAGAGGATGCAAAAATAATATCATCAACATAAATTTGAACAAGTAGCTTATGCTGATCCACCTTCTTAATAAACGAAGTTTTATCTATGGAGCCTCTAGTGAAATTATTCTGAGAGAAAAAGTGGAAAGTGTCTCATACCAGGCTCTAGGAGCTTGTTTTAACCCATAAAGAGCCTTATCAAGTTTATACACCCATTCACGGGTTTATTGTCCTCAAACCTGGTGGTTGACACAACATAAACTCTTTTATTTTACCATATAAAAATGCACTTGACATCCATTTGAAAAACTTTAAGATGGTGGAATGCAGCATAGGCTAAAAACAATCTAATTGCCTTAGTTAGCTACAAGGCAAAGGTTTCATCATAATCAATACCTTCTTCTTGTGGAAACCCTGTAAAACAGTCTAGCTTTGTTCTTACAATAAGCCCATTTTCATCATTTTATTCCTAAACACCCATTTAGTGCTGCAGGATCGTTCAAGGGCTTGAACACAATTACAACACAACAACACAATGAGAAGATTAACTAAACGTTAATCAAACAGTGAACTAGGTAACAAAGGTGATGCAGAGAACACAAGTAAAGCAAGAGATAGAACAAGAGAGTATAGTTTTCAAGGGAGCAGTATATTGCTTTCTCAAGTTCTTTTACAAGTGTTACAAAGCATTAAGAAAGATACTAGAACTTGGAATACTTATACTACAACCTACAGCCGGCTATACTATGAAAGCCAGCTGGATACAATTGACTAGACACTAACAAAATCAATTGTAGGATCAAAAGGCATATCTGCCTTTTGACCTTGTGACTATGACATGCCATAGCTCACATCCTTATACATTACAAAAAGGATAAAGTACATAAAGTGGAAAGTTTCAGACTCAAGACCTCAATGTACAGTTACCAAAAGCATGGACCTTTTCACCAACTCTTGTAAGTTGGTGACTTATCAGAGACGCAGCGGAAAAGGTGCTTTATGGAACAGTACATCAGATAAAGCATGTGTACTAAAAGTCTTCGGAAGAAATCTGTCTTCATAGGTTGAAGCTTCGGAAGACTTTGTCTCTTCAAGCTTCGGAAGACTTCATGTTAGGCTTCGGAAGATATTGGTCTTGGCTTCGGAAGATATTACACTTAGAGTATTTTCTAATGCTTTGTGTAATTCTTCCGAAGCATTCTTCACTTCAGTACTTAGTGCATGTTGCTGAAACACTTAGGCAGTTTTGGGTTGCATCAGACTTCAGGAATCCTTACAAACTCCCCTAGGCTGATGCTACCAAAACACTTAGAAGATCTTTAAAAGTTTGTAGTCTTCAGAATATCAAGACCATCCCTTTCTTCATTTGATGGTCAGGATCATCAAGACTCTCATAGTATCTTCTCATTTCAAAGAGATCATGCAGAGGTAAGTTGATTATGTCTTGCCATGAGTAGACATTTTCAACACCTTGATCTCTGATAACATTCCATCTTTCTGGATTGGTAGAGTAAGTCCAGGATAAGATGGGTGTCTCGGTTGCTAGAGGAGCCACTTGCATAGGAGTTGATTGGGCTGCCTCATCATGCACTTCCTCAGGTTGATCTGATTCAGCCTGGGGTGTAGAGGTAGATGACTTTGGCTTCTTCTTTTTAGTCTTTGGTTTAGAGGCCATTTTCTTCTTCCTCTTTAATGTCTTTAACTGAGAAGACTGGTCTGCAGCACCATGTTGATCATCAGTGTCTTTCTCAGTTGGGTGTTCCTCCCTCACAGGTTCAGAAGGAGAGGGAGTTTGACCCTGTCTTGGATCAGAAGATGAAGTTTGCTGAGGCTCAGCTGGAGGTTCTGGTTTAGGTGTCTCTGGTTGTTCAAACTTGACCTCCACTTCAGGTGGGACTTGACTTGGAAGAGAGTGCAAATCAATGAGTTCACCACTTTTAATCTTCTGCTTGATTACCCTTATATGCTCATCCATTGTAGATAGAGACATGGGACCAAGTCTCCTTCCGGAGAATCCATATGACTTCAAGAAGCTCATCATTCTTTGTCTGTCAGCAGACTTCTTTGCATTCTTTTGAATGATGGCTCTTGACTTTGCAGCTTCTTCCCTTAGCTTCCTTTTGGTTGTTTTTCTTTCTTTGACTAACTCAAGCTCAAGTTGCTTTAAGTACTCGAACTCAATGAAGTCATAGGACAGGGGAAGAAGTGTATTTTCCTGATAGAAGCCTGTGGCACTCAGGTAGTTTATCATTTTGATTCTATCCTCTTCTTTATCTACCTGAGGTTCTTGTGGAGCCACATCTTCCTGTGCAGGACTTTCTTGAACTGGAGAGAGAGTGGGAGTATGCTTGTGAAGTCTTTTCTGTCTCCTCTCCTCTTTGAATTGGAGAAGTAACCTTGCATCCTCTTTCCCTTTATCTCTCTTGACACTTCCATGTCAGCCAGTTCATTCAACTCTTCTAAGGGGAGGGAGATGATTTCATCAACATCATAGTTCCTGGTCTGTAAATAATTAATCCTGACTGCCCTTTGTTCATCATTTTGAGTATTTGGTCTGGGGGCAGCCCTGATTGCAGCTTGCATGAATTTTGATGACCCAGAAGAACTTTCTCCCCTTAGCCTCCTTTTCCTCTCTCTCTCTTCCTCCTCAATTTCCTCAGGAGTCATTATCCTTTTCCCTTTGTCACCAACAGACCTTTGTGACTCAGGGTGGATTGAGGCTTGGCCTTCATTGCTTGGTGTAGCTTCCATGCTCTGGCCAGAGAGAGGCTGAGAGACACCTTCACCAGCAGGTGTCTCAGATGGAGTTTGGACCTCTGCAGCAGTTGTTGATGGTGAGACAGGGGTCTTAGGTTCTGCCACTGGGCCTTCAGCCAAGGTTTCCCCTATGAAACTAATCTTAGGGTCCACCTCAGCATCCAGTTGACCGATGACATTGCCTGATTGCCTAAGTCTCCTTCTTAGAGAGAACTCTGCAAGGATCCTGTCTTGGATTCTTTGAGCCAGCCTGTCAGCTTGTCTAGATTTGCTTGGATTGACAAGTGGCATGTTGACAAATCCAGTCCTTCATAGAAGCTCAGGCTTTGGAACTGAAAGACTTCTTGTTGACCTTGAACTCTGTGAAGTATGAGGGCTCTTCTGTCATCATCATACCTCCATTTGATAATGTAGTTGCCAGTTCCATGTGGTGGAGATGAGACAGCCCTTGGTATACCTTCCTCAAAGAGACTCCTGATGAGAGAGTCTATAGAGTCCACATTAATGTAAACTTGAGGAAGTTGCTGAGAATGCACAACAGCAAGTGAGGATGGTGAGTCCTCTATGTCCATTCTCTTTGAAGAACTCCCAGGTTCTGTGGTTGTGATAACTTTTCCCCCTTTTTGGTAGCATCACCCACTTGCATAGGTGAGCTGGAGGATAAATCAGTCACTTCCACAGGTTCTTGTGTTCCTGGTTGAGCTCTCCTTAAAGGTCTCTCAGCTAGTTTTTCCTGCAGATATGAAATCTGGAGTTGCTGATCATTGACCCTGTTTTGCAGGGTAGTCACCTGAGATTCCAAGTGACTAACCTTAGAGACTAGATAGGTGCATGTTTGTGACAATTTTTGTACCTTTAGTCTCAAATTCCCCTCATCTTCATCAGAAGAATCACTGGGGGATGAGAGGATTGGACCAAAGTCCTTCTCTCACCACCAGCTTGAGTTTCTTGGCTGCTGGTTTTCCTCTGCTCACTGGCAACCTCAGTTAAGATGCCAATGGGCTGAGTTGCCATGGTTGAGGTCTTAATGATGTAATCACTTTCAAAAGTGAGAGCCTCTTCCATATGGACATCCTGAACAGGTTCAGATGTGTCCACCTCAGTAATAGGTGACTGATGAGGGATAGACTGAGGAGAGTCAGAGGTACTCATCTCTCTTTGAGTAGGGGAGGAGAAGAGAGACTCATGGTACTCACTGAATCCTAAGTCTTCATCAGTGTAAAAGGATAGGTTGGGAATTGGTTGGTTTAGATCCAAAGGCTGGGGATGGTAGCTATCCCCTGAAGGTTGTTTACTTGAGTGTTGAGACTCAGAGTGAAGGCTTACAGTTGTTGGGCTAATGAGCTCATCAGGTTGAGCTTGAGGAACCTCAGCCCTGATAGGTAAAGTAATGGGAGTGGTTTGCTCCTCAGGAGAAGTGGGAGCTCTGGAGTCCACTTCTTCCTGTAAGGTTGAGTATTTGGGGGCCTGCACAGACTCAATAGCCTGAGCAGGGGTTCGTTGGGATTTTCTTTTGTAGGTGATGAATATTGGAGGTTGTGAAGAAGGTAGGAGAGCAGTAGGTGTGGGTTCAACACTAGCTTGGACTGCTATGTTGTCACCTTGAGCAATGAGCTCTAACATTTTTGGGACTAGGGCTGTTTCTACCCCTGAGAAGCCTACAGTTGGCTTCTTCATAATTTTAAAGATGCCGGGCTTCATCTGTCCCAGTTTAAGAATATTGCCTGTTTCCCTCAACTGTGAGCCCAGTTCACAGTTAAGAATGTGTTGAACATATCTAGGAAACATGTAATATTCTAAGGAGTCTAAGTTTGCAAGTAAATTAGTATAAACAAATTGTGAATACCTGAACTTGACCCCCTGAACCATCCCATGAACTATAAAGGAGAGATCCTCAGGAATCTGGTCCCATCCACCATGCTTGTTTGATAAGCTGTGGATAACCACATGGAGCAGGTATTTCCACTGGGATGAGACCTTCCCTTTCTGAAGGTCTTTACAGAGAAATCTCCTTCATAGCCCATCTGCTCGAAGGAATGATTAACCGCTTCTTTTGGGAAGAACACTTCACCTGCTTCATCATCCAGCTGAAGATGTCGGTTGATGATGGCCGGAGTGATGAAAATTGTTCTCCCCTGCACTGTGGCAGACAGTGCCTTCTCCCCATCCATAATGACCTCTTGGCAGGTCTTCCAGAATTCAAGCAAATGATCCTCATATAGAGGAGGATCAATGGTTAGGGAGGTGAAGTAGTGAGACAAAGACAAGAAACGGCAAACCTCTGAGAAATGAGGATCTTTGTCAGAGCATAACAGAGCAACCTGATTGTGTTGTCTGTGTAGCTGCATGGCAAAGTGAGGATCATTTCTGTGTGTAAGGTCAGCCATTGTGAGGTAGCTCAGAGATGAAGAGAAAAGAATAGGAAGGAAATTTCAGAGAGAAAGCTTTGGGTTTTAGGTATGGAAGAAAAGCAGATGATAGAAGGGGGGGAAACCGTTGGGTTTATAAGAGAGAGAAGGATTTCAGATAAAGTTTAATGAAAGAGGATAAACTTTGAAATCCGTATGTCGGTCCCACCTCTGAAAAAGTAGTTTACTTTTGCTCGCAAAAAGTAGTTTTTTGGAATTCTAAAAGCTTCCGAAAGTAATTTGTCTTCGGAAGTTGTGATTGAAAAAGCTTCCGAAACTAAAGTGACTTCGGAAGAATTTTCCTGAGAGTCTTAAAGATTTATGCTTCGGAAGAGAAATAAACTTTTGGATGCTTTGTATAAGAATGAACAAAGCTTCCGAAAGTAATTTTTGCTTCGGAAGGAAAAAGTCCTTAAAAATGAATAAGTGTCTAAGTTAAGAATTTTAAGCTTCGGAAGATAAAGTTTGACTTCTTCCGAAGGTAAAATTTCTTAGACAGTCATTTATTTTGAAGACATATTTTTCTTCCGAAGGTAAAATGTTATCTTCCGAAGAAGTGTCAGAAAATTTTCAAGAATCCAAGGAAAGTCTTCAAAAAGAGTTTTTCATTCAAAGAAAACATGAGCTTATGAAAGTGATGAACTAGACAACTTAGGACACACATATTTTAAGAAGAAATAATTAGAATTAGTTGTTTAAAAAATCTACTCAAAGTTAATCATCCCAATAGCTGATATCAGATATTTAAATCTCTGTTCATCAAAAGCTTTTGTGAACAGATCAGCATATTGTTCATCTGTGTGAACTTTGACTAGTTTAATTAACCCTTTTCATAGTTATCTCTTATTAAATGATACCTGATGTTGATGTGTTTGGTCCTTGAGTGCTGCACAGGGTTCTCAGTGATAGAGATAGCACTGTTGTTGTCTATGTGGATAGGAGTCTCTTTGAAGTTAAATCCGTAGTCTAGCATCTGATTTTGAATCCAAAGCACTTGAGCACAGCAGCTTGCAGCAGCAATGTATTCAGCCTCAGCAGTTGATGCAGACACACAGGTTTGTTTCTTGCATTGCCATGAGACAACCCTTCCACCAAGGAATTGACATCCCAGATGTAGACTTTGCAGTCATGTTGCAACCACCATAATCACTGTCTGTATAGGCATACAGATTGAAATTAGAATTCTTTGGATACCATAAACCAAGTGTTGAAGCACCTTTGAGGTATCTTAAAATCCTTTTCACAGTGATTAAGTGAGACATCTTAGGATTAGCTTGATATCTTGCACAAATACATGTAGCAAACATGATATCAGGCCTGCTAGCTGTAAGATACATAAGAGACCCAATCATAGCCCTGTATAAGTGCTCATCTACACACTCCCCCTCAAGATCTGGACCAAGAGAGTGGTTTCTGGCTATGGGTGTCTTAGCAGTCTTACAATCAGTCATGTTGAACCTCTTGAGTATATCTTGAATATACTTTGACTGACTTATGAAAATGCCATCTTCAACCTGCTTCACTTGAATTCCAGAAAGAAATTAAGTTCTCCCATTGAACTCATTTCAAATCTATCTTTCATCAGCTTTTCAAAGTCTTTGCAGAGCCTTGAATTGGTTGAGCCAAAGATGATGTCATCCACATATACTTGAACTAGCAGAATGTCGTTTCCTTGTCCTTTGATGAAGAGAGTTCCATCTATAGTACCTCTCCTGTAACCATGTTTACAGAGATACTCAGACAGTGTCTCATACCACTTCCTGGGTGCCTGATGCAGCCCATAGAGAGCTTTGTCAAGCTTGCAGACATAATCAGGATGATCAGGATCTACAAAACCAGGTGGTTGTTTGACATAAACCTCCTCATCAATCACTCCATATAAGAAAGCACACTTTACATCAAGTTGGTAGACCTTGAAGTTCTTGGATGCAGCAAATGCCAGGAATATCCTAACAGCTTCTAGTCTAGCTACAGGAGCAAAGACATCAGTGTAGTCAATCCCTTCTTCTTGTGTGTATCCTTGAACAACTAGTCTAGCCTTGTTCTTGATGATGATTCCTCTATCATCCTTTTTATTCCTAAAAACCCATTTGGTTCCAATGGTAGTCTTCCCATGAGGAAGAGGACAAAGGTTCCAAACTTTCTGTCTTTTGAATTGAAGCAGCTCTTGTTGCATAGCTTCAACCCAACTTCCATCCTTTAGAGCCTCCTCAACTTTCTTTGGCTCTAACTGGGATAGAAAACAAGAGTGAAGACAAACATTTGCTTCATGGGTTTGCCCTCTTGTCTTTACCCCGGAGATAACATCTCCAATGATGTTTGTGGTAGGATGAGACTTGTGGATCCTTAGCTGAGGGATCACAGCAAGTTGCTGAGATAGATCCAAATTTGAGAAATTTAGATCTGGTCTTGAAGATTGATCCTCCACATTATCACACTTATCAAGATTAACTTGATCCAATGAGTGTGTGACATCATTGATGTTATCATCTATGGTATGGTTATTAGCATCAAGAGATTCTTGATCACTTCACCATCACCATTGTTATCTTCTGCAATTGAGATGTCTTTATCTGGTAGAGAGGCCTCTGAACTGGAATTTGAAGGCATGCCAGATGTATCAGCTGGATTTGTCATTGTTGTGCTGATAGAAACCTCATTTGCTGAAGTAGTTTCAACTGGAGCTGAAGGTCTTCCAAGCTCAAATCTTGGATCAAGATCACCTGTATTTAAATTTTCTGCAGATCCTGAAACATGCTCACAAGATTTATTAAAACAGTTGGTAACTAAATCAAGATCAAATAGCCAATCCGGACCAGAACCAGCCACACTGGGGTGTGCTCATTGAAAGTCACATTGGCTGACTCCTCAATGATTCTAGTTCTGAGATTGTATACTCTATAAGCTTTAGCTTGAGAAGAGTATCCAATGAAGTGTCCATCGTCTGATTTTTCAGCAAACTTGGCAACTTGATCTTTGGTATTCAAGATGGTGCAAGGACATCCAAATGACCTGAGAAAACCAATGAAAGGTTTCCTCTTGTGCCAAAGTTCATAAGGAGTCTTACCATGTGTCTTAACTACTAAGACTCTGTTTTGCACATAGCAGGCAGTATTAACTGCCTCTGCCGAGAAGGTGATAGGCAGTTTAGAGTCAGACAACATAGTTCTTGCAGCTTCAATAAGTGTCCTGTTTCTCCTCTCAGCAACTCCGTTTTGCTGAGGAGTCCTGGGAGCACTGTATTGTCTTGTATACCCTTTCATCACAAAATGTATCAAGGATTTGGTTCTTGAATTCAGTTCCTTGATCACATCTTATGGTTTTGACCTTGTGATCACATTGATTCTCAATCTTTAAGATGAAATTCTTTAGAATCTCAGGAGTCTCATCTTTAGTTCTAAGAAAGAAAACCCAAGTGAATCTTGTAAAATCATCTGTGATCACTAGACAGTATAAGGTCCTTCCTAAACTCATTACACTGGTGGGGCCAAAGAGATCCATATGTAATAAGTGTAGGGGAGTAGTGATGGAGTTCTTTTCCTTAGGCTTGTGAGATACCTTGTGTTGCTTCCCTTTCAGGCATGCAACACAATGATCATCACTTGTAAACTCTTTCTTTGGCATTCCAGTTACCAGATCATGTTTGATTAATTTATTCATATTCTTAAAGTTTACATGGCACATTCTTTTATGCCATAGGAAAGACTCATCACTATTTGCTTTAGATAGAAAGCATGAAACTTCTCCAGAGGGAGATGTTTCTTGCAAATCCATCTTGTACATGTTCCCTTTCCTGGGGGCTCTGAGCAGAATATGCTCATGAGGAATGACCACTCCAGGTTGAGAACAATGCACTCATGCTCAGTGAAGAGCATGTTATGACTCTGATCACAAAATTGAGATACACTCAGAAGATTGTACCCAAGCTCCTTAACAAAGTTTACCTTCTCAATGCTGAGCTTACCATTTGTGACCTTGCCCCTTCCATAAATGTAACCACCTTCATTTCCTCCAAAAGCAACTGGTCCTCCATCAATTCTCTCAAAATTATGAAGTAAAGACCTATCGCCTGTCATGTGCCTGGAACAGCCACTGTCAATTATCCAGACATTCTTGTTTGTCTTGAGCTGTTCCTGCACAAAGAAAATGATTAGTTACATTTGGAAACCCAAGCCTTACTTGTCTTGGGTTCAGTAAGTGTAATAGAAGGTAATGCAACAGTAATAGATCCTATGGTTGTACAGAGGGGATCTTCGGCTGTTGTTGATGGAGAAACCTCAGTCATTTGGTCTTTCTTAGACTTCCACACCACCTTTGGAGTCTTGGACTTGACCTTCAAAACCTTAGAAGCTTTTGGAGCTTCACAAGTTTTAATGACTGATACTTCGGAAGAATCTACAGTCACTGCAGTAGACTTTAGTACTTCGGAAGAACTCCTTTCTTCCGAGACCAACTTTGCTTCCGAAGGTAATTTTCCATTTACCTTCTTCTTTGATTTGGAGCTTCCGAAGGAAACAGACTTTCCTTCCGAAGCTTGAGACTTCTTGAGATTCTTTGAAGTCTTTGTATTGGTCATGTGGATAGTACTTTTAGGATTGTATGGACAATCCTTGGCAATATGAGAAGTACTTTCACACATAACACACAGCATTTTCTTCTTCAAAGAAATCTCCTTTTGAGAGCAAGACTGGCCTTGGTCACATCCCTTTTTCACCTTCATCTTGGTAGATTCAGATACAGTTCCTTGGGCTGTGAACTGTTCTTGGAATTTGATGGTCCAGGCTGTGCAGCAGTGGTACACAGCAGCTCAGTCTTCTTCTTTGTACTGAGATGATTTGAACATGAACCAGAACTCTTAGATAAGAGGCTTTGGTGGATGTCTTCAGTCCTTATTGCTTTGAAACCTGCAGAGATGAACACTTGTTTCTGCTTAGCATCAAAGGTAGCCTTGATTTCTTGAGCCTTCTTTGCTTTCTTTTGCTCTTCCTGATCAAGTTCTTTCTCTTGGACTTGGTCATCACAGTTAATTTCTTCTCCTCAGAAGGATAGTGGCCCTTGGAGGAATCCTCTTCTTCACTCTTCTCAGAGGGATTCCTCACTATCACTTCTTCATCATCCTCACTTACTGGATCTATGAGAGGAAGCTCATCTTCACAAGTTCCACACCTAGGAGATCTTACAGACAAGATTGTGTGTGGAGGAGATATCTCATTTGATCCCAGTCCCTGTCTATTTGATAACAAACCTTATTGTGTAGGGATGAGGATATCATGTTCTTGAAGGTCTCTTCTTCAAGAACACTTTTCTCTGCCAGGGCTTTGCTGATCACAAGCTCAGCCTGGCACTTAGTCAACTTAGTGATGAGATCTTGGATCTGAGTTCTAAAATCTGTATGTTCATGTTTTAGTACTGAAATGGTTTTCTCTAAGTCTTCTATCTTTAACTTGTAATCATTTTCAGACTTTCTAAAGTCAGATTTTAATATGTTTAATGACTCAAGATCAGATCTCATCTCTAGGTTGTAGGACCTGTATCTATTTACTTTAGCAATGCATTCAGGGGAGCAAAGATGTTCTAATACCTTGGCTTCATCATGATCAGCCATCAACTTGGTTTGGAGAAGCATCCTCCACCTGAAAACTCCAGTCAAATCCTCCCTCTTCAACAGCAACCGCAGCATGTTGCTTTGTCTTCTCAGCCTGAGGGGTATTGTTGGTGAAGTTTGGTCTGAGTTGTGTTTGACCCCCATTTGCTCTGGGTGCCTTACACTCCCTGGCGAAGTGACCCATAAGGTTACAATTGTAACACTTAACTTTGCTTTTATCCAGGCCAAACTTACCACTGGTAGCATTGCTTGGAAATTTTCTTCCTGTCCTCTTGTAGAACTTCTTGGCTCTGTGAGTGAGAAGAGCCATCTGCTGAACTATCTCCATGTATTCCAGGTCATTGGATGGATACAGTCTAGGTCTTCAAGAGTGAAGAGATAATTTCCACAGCTTTCATCTGCAGACACAAAGGCTTGAGAAGAACTTGTCTCTTGGAATGGGCTTCCTTGAGTAAAGTTCTCCTTGGTGTCTCCGGGAAGGTGATGAAAGGACCCTTTTGTGAGTTGTCAGGGTAGCATAGGAGATGATGTTGGGGTTCTATGCTGTCCCTTTCAACCACTGAAGGGCTGAACCCATTTGATTGTTAGAGTTGCCAGATGAACCTTGTAAGTTCATCTCCATCTGGTATCCACTGAGAATCCCATATAACTCTGTCAGAGTAAGAGTTTTAAGGTTCTCAGTCCTCTTGATTACCACACAATAGTGTGTCCATTGCCTAGGAAGTGAGGACATGAACTTCCTTACAATGTCTCTGTTCTCAAGAGGAACTCCTCCATCCACAAGGGTATCCACAATCTCAACATACCTGAAGTATTGTTGGGTCATGGTTTCACCTGTTTTAAAGGTGAAATTTTCAAACTGCTGCTTCAGAAGATATTTCTTGTTCTCCTTGGCTTCAGAGGAGCCTTCATACATCAGCTTCAGTGCATCCCACAGCTGTTTAGCTGTTTTGCACTTCTTAAAACCTCTGTACACAGAGTTTGGGATAACAGTCTGAAGAGCAGTCATGGCCTTCCTGTCAATCTCTACTCTTTTCCTATCTTCATCTGAGTAGTTGGCCACATCTTTAGGAATCATACCAGCACCGGTAGCAGAGGGGGTGCTAGGTATGAAAGGTCCATATTCAACAGATTCCCACATTCTTGAGTCAAGAGACCTGATGAAGCCTTCCATCCTCATGCACCAGGTGTCGAAGTCATCAAGAGTGATCAATGGGGATTTGTTCATGGTTCCAGTCTCCATATCAGTCTTTGAGATGGAAGCCATTTGAAAAAGTTTAGTTTTGTGTGTGTGAGGGATCTTAAGATGGTTAGATCTTATATCACGAGCCTGAATGCTCTGATACCAATTGCAGGATCGTTCAAGGGCTTGAACACAATTACAACACAACAACACAATGAGAAGATTAACTAAATGTTAATCAAACAGTGAACTAGGTAACCAAAGGTGATGCAGAGAACACAAGTAAAGCAAGAGACAGAACAAGAGAGTATAGTTTTCAAGGGAGCAGTATATTGCTTTCTCAAGTTCTTACAAGTGTTACAAAGCATTAAGAAAGATACTAGAACTTGGAATACTTATACTACAACCTACAGCTGGCTATACTATGAAAGCCAGCTGGATACAATTGACTAGACACTAACAAAATCAATTGTAGGATCAAAAGGCATATCTGCCTTTTGACCTTGTGACTATGACATGCCATAGCTCACATCCTTATACATTACAAAAAGGATAAAGTACATAAAGTGGAAAGTTTCAGACTCAAGACCTCAATGTACAGTTACCAAAAGCATGGACCTTTTCACCAACTCTTGTAAGTTGGTGACTTATCAGAGACGCAGCGGAAAAGGTGCTTTATGGAACAGTACATCAGATAAAGCATGTGTACTAAAAGTCTTTGGAAGAAATCTGTCTTCATAGGTTGAAGCTTCGGAAGACTTTGTCTCTTCAAGCTTCGGAAGACTTCATGTTAGGCTTCGGAAGATATTGGTCTTGGCTTCGGAAGATATTACACTTAAAGTATTTTCTAATGCTTTGTGTAATTCTTCCGAAGCATTCTTCACTTCAGTACTTAGTGCATGTTGCTGAAACACTTAGGCAGTTTTGGGTTGCATCAGACTTCAGGAATCCTTACAAGTGCCTATTGCACACTTACCGGGGGTAGAGAACCAGTTCCCACACTTGCTGTTTCTTAAACTGAGTAGCTCAAGCTGCATGGCTTCAAACCATCCATTGTCTCTTAAAGCAACATGATAGTTCTTTGGCTCTAGCTGACTGATGAAGAGAGCATAGAAGCAGAAGTTAGACAATTGACTTCTTGTTGAAACTCCAGCATTGATATCACCAATGATTTGAGACATTGGGTGATTCTTCAGCTCTGATAAACAATGATATCTGTGCAAGTGTTTGTAGAACCTTCAGCAGCAGCAGATGTTGATGCAGACTCTTGAAACCAAGAATTTGATGGTAACTCAAAAGATGTAGAGGAATCTGAGATCTCATCAGCATTTGTTGTGGATGGAACTGCTGAAGCTACAGGAACATCAAGTTTAGCAGACTCAGGCAGTTGATCACTAAACTTGAATAGGTGAGTATTGATATTATCATCATCATCATCAATACCACCAGGTGGAAGACATGCTGCAGAAGATGATTGATCCACATGATCTACAACAGCTGGAGGTTGATAAGGAACATATTGCAGTATGTCCAAATCAAACAACTCGACAGGGTTTTGTGGAATCTTGTCCATTGGAGATTCATTAAACTTTACATGCAGAGTCTCTTCAACCATCTTTGTTCTGCAGTTGAAGACTCTGTATGCTTTGCAAGTAGATGAATAACCAATAAAATACCCTGCATCCACCTTAGGATCAAATTTTTGAAGTTGATCCTTTGTGTTGAGAATAAAACAGGGACACCCAAATGCTTTGAAAAAAAAAATTAGAGGAGCCAAGTGATGTTGAACTTCATATGGAGTCTTCATCAACCTCTGATTTACTAAGGCTCTATTCTGCACATAGCAAGTTGTGTTAACAGCTTCAGCCCAAAAGGTCAGTGGCAAACCAGAGTCAGCCAACATAGACCTTGTAGCTTCAATTAGGGTCATGTTCTTCTCTCCACTACTCCATTTTGTTCTGGAGTCCTTGGGATGCTAAACTGCCTTTTGATTCCCTTTGAAAGATAAAATTCATTAAGTGTATGGTTTCTGAATTCAGTTCCATTGTCACTCCTTATACACATGACTGAAAGGGAATACTGCTTCTTAACATACAACACAAAGTTGATAATCTTCTGAGCAACCTCATCCTTTGAATGTAGAAAGAAAGTCCATACAAATCTAGAGTAATCATCCACAATTACCAGACAGTATTTCTTCTTTGCCATGCTCATCACTCTCACAAGACCAAATAGATCCATATGCAGTAATTGCAAGCAGGCAGTGGACTTAGGCTCTTCAATAGGAGGGAATGAGACTTTGTGCTGTTTTCCTTTTAAACAAGCAGTGCAGGTTTCATCACAGTGGAACTCCTTTATTGGTAAACCTCTCACTAAACTATTGTGGATAAGCTGATTCATGTTTTAAAACTAACATGACCCAGCCTTCTGTGCCACAGTTTAGATTCCTGAGGAGAGGCTTTGGAAAATAGGCAAGGATGGCCTCTGATATTTATTTTCTTGGAAAGATCTAAGGCATACACTCTTCTTGTCCTGTTGGCCCTCAGGAGAGTGTGATCATCCAACACCTTATCAATCAAATTCAGAACTTTGGATGACAGAATCCTACAGTTCTGACTGGTGAAAAGAGCAACATGGCCTTTATCACACATTTGACTGACACTCAAGAGATTATACTTGAGATTTCCACATGATTAACATCATCAAACTTTATTTCTCCATTAGAGACAAAGCCTTTTCCAGTGATGTAACCCTTAGCATCATTGCCAAAAGAAACAAACCCCTTCTTTCCTTGAGAGTAGCCATGAAGAAGAGAGTTGTTCCCTATCATATGCATAGATCCCCCACTGTCTACATACCAGATGCTACTTTGGCATGTTGAAGAACCCTGCAATCATAAACAATTAGTTAGTTTTTGAGACCCAAACCTTTTTAGTTTTGGGTCTATTCACATCAACAGATAGTAAACTAACAAACTTGCTATGAATAACAGCCTGAGGGGATGGAGATGGTGAAGAAGAAGAATCCTTTGGCATGGATTTTCTTCTCTGTGGTTTCAACACAGGAGCATCTAATTGGTTGACTCTCCCCAATAGATGTTGAACCATCATACCAAGTTGTGTCTGATTTTGTGATAAAGCCTTCAGCTCATCAGACACATTAGTGTATGAGTTTGATGGGTTCCTGTGTTGTACCATATCTCTTTGAGCAACCTCAGCTGTTACCTATTTAACCCCTTTCTTTTTGGATTTCTTTTTGGATTTTGGGGTCACAGGTTTTGATGTTGCTGGTACAAATTTGATTTCAAACTCAGTTCTCATTTTATCCATTTTCTCTTTAATGTTTTCATTATGTTTGAGTTTGGAGCCCTTTTTATGCCAGCAATCATCAGTAAGATGATTGAATAAGCCACATATTTCACATGGCTTTTTCTTCATCTTAAGTTGATCATCTGCTGAAGAGGATGAAACTATTGAAGACTTGTTCTTCAATAGTTTGCTATCAGTTTTAGCAGTTTTCTCCCCTTTAGTACCTGCTTTGTTGATATCTTCTTCAGTAGTTTTCCCACCCTTTCTACTTGTAGTTTTCTTTCCTTTAGTACATGTAGTAGTTTGAGCTTGTTCTCCAGGTGTTATAACATTCTTTTTAGTACTTTCATTACTTTGTGAAATATCACCTGGAGTGATCAACTTTGTGATCATGTGAGTGTCAGCATTTGAACCATCAACATCAGCTAATAGGTTCTGAGAGGAATTAATGCTGGCTTCTACTTCTGATAGTGCTGTATCAGATAGTAGATCACATGATGAAAAGGATTGGTTATTGCTTTCACCATCAGATTCTACCTCTGTTCTGGGAGTAAAATCTGTAGGAAGAGCAGTGTGATTATAACCAATGCCAAACTTCACATTGGAAGCAGAATGCTTACTAAGAAGCATTTCAAAACCCTTGCAAGAATTTACCCATCGATCACACTCTACCTAGGTAGTTGCAAGTGTTTCTTTGAGGTCTCTGTACTTCTCTAGAAGTATCTCTTCCCTAGCCTTATCATCAGTGCTTTGGCATTTAAGTTTGTAAATCTCATCATTCTTCTCATTAATCACAGACTCAAATTCAGCTTTGCTTTTGGAAATTGTTTGTTCAAGCTCAATGTTCTTGTTAATTAAAGCTACATTTGCTTCTCTAATAGATGCAAATGCGGCTATGCATGTTTCAGAACATAGTTTGGCTTTTGCCTCAGAGGATACCTGTGATACCTGTGGTGTAGAGGCATTAGAGGATGAAGTATCAGCAGACTCCAAAGCCATAAGAGCTAGATTTCCAAAAGGACTGTCACCACAATGTTGACCAGCACCAGAGAACAGTTGTTCATGACCAGACAAATCATCTGGTAAACTGCTCCAGTCAACAACTCCTGGGGTGAAAAAGCTGTGTTTTGAGGTTGAGTTTGTTGATGAGATTAGGAAGGTTGAGGTTCAGGTAATGCATGTGGTTGTTCTGCAATTGGAGCTTGAACCGGATTTGGCTGAGACATGTAATAGCAGGGAAAAGGGTATGACATTTGACCCTGGGGGACAAAGTATGTAGGAGATACAGGGTATGAATGATGACCAGAACCAGCAGTATGTTGCCCTCTGTTTTGTGGACTAGTGCTAGGAAAAGTCACAAAGGGTGCAGAAGAGTTAGATCTAGTCGATCTACACTCTCTTGCAAAGTGTCCAAGCCTTTGGCATTTGTGACACCTCAACTTACTCTTGTCAAAACCAACTTTGGTTTTGCTAGAGAGTCCAGGAAATTTCCTGCCAGTTCTCTTGTAGAACTTCTGAGATTTGATATTAACTAAGGCCATTTGACTTAGAATATCCATCTCTTCTAAATCATCATCAGCAATTCCCTTCAGATCATCCATAATGAAGCATAGATTGTCACTATTACTGCCAGAATGACTATCAATACCAACAAATGCATGATCAGAACTGTTTGAAGAGAAATCAATATGCTCATCATAATTGCTTTCAGATGCAGCATATTCTGACTCATGATCAACCAAGGTAGTGTTCCCTGGTACAAAGTCATCAGTGAGCTTTCCTGATGATGACAGTTTCCTTTTCTGCTCTATCTCTCTTTCGAATGTAAGCAGTTTCCCATGAAGTTGGGTGAGAGATAGGCTATCCAGATTTGCACTGGAGCGTAGGAAAAAAGTGTATGTGTCCCATCTCTCAGGCAGTGATCTGAGGAATCTGTTATTCATCTGGCTGTTGGTGTATTCCTGTTTCACCATTTTCAGCTCAGAGATCAAACAGGAAAAATGCTCAAACTGTTGAGTCAGTGTCTCACTCTTTTTATGAGAGAATGTCTCATATTGTTGGGTGAGGATTTCTCTATTGTTTGCTAAGACCTCATCAGTTCCACTGAATTGTTCCGTCAGTGCATTCCAGAGGTCATGAGCAGTTTCATGATGCATAAGCCCTGAATAGATTTCATTCGACAGTGCCATGGCCAGAATTCCATGGGCTTTAGCATCAATCTCAAACAGTTTCCGATCTTCATCTGAGTATTGTTCCTTCTTCTTCTGAACCATTTGATTGGTTTCTGGATTGTTCACCATAGGCTTATGTGGTCCATGTACCACAATTGTCCAACAACCTGAACTGTTAACAGACAGGTGATGAAGCATCCTTCGTTGCCATATGTTATACTCAGTCCTAACCAGCATCAGAGGCTTGGTTGAGGAACCGATATTGTGAGGGTCATTAGAAGGAGTAGTCATATCAGATTCAACCAAATTCAATTAAGCTATAGCAGATTTAAAACAAAACACAACAAACCAAATTGAACCAAGAGAGATCTCAAAATGAATAAACGAAAGCGGCAGAAAATCAATAATCTATAACCAGTTCTTGCAAATGAGCTAATTCAATCAAACATAGATATCAAATAGCAGTTTCAATGATCAACTGTTAGATCGATCAATGATTAACCTGCTCTGATACCACTTGTTAAGATCAGTGATCTACGTTTGATTGATTAGAGAGTATAGCAGCGGAAATCAAACAACGAATTAGCCAATTCACAAGAACACAAAAGATATTCAAGGTAAGAACAAACGGTTATAGAGAGAGAGAATTCTGCAAAATATATTTTATTCAATATTCGCTTTCGTGGTAACAGAATGTCACACATACAATTAGGTCAACACCTCTTATATAGGAGATGTGACGTCTGCAGATGTCACTTGATAGTGACATCTAACAGAATTTATTCAAACTACTAATAGTTAACACAACTACTAAAGATGTCAAACAGCTGACATCTTCTTACAAAAATGCTAAGTGTTAACTATCACTACAACTACTGAAAAGAAACTACTGAAACTACAACGACTGAAGAACATGCTCTTCAGTCGTTTTACAAATACTGAAACAAAAAGAAAACTACTGAAAGGAAACCATCACAACAACTGAAGAGTGCTTCTTCAGCTGTTGTAACAAACTCTGAAGGCTTCAGTACTTGTACATGAACTTCAGCTATTGTCATCAGCTGATGTCTTCAGTCTTTGTACTTTAGCTATTGATCTTCAGTAATTTGTTCTTCAGCAGTTGATCTTCAGACTTTGATCTTCAGCTGTTGAAGTCTTTAGTACTTTAGTCTTCAGCTGTTGAAGTCTTCAGTACTTTAGTCTTCAGCTGTTGATCTTCAGACTTTGGTCTTCAGCTGTTGAAGTCTTCAGTACTTTAGTCTTCAGCTGTTGATCTTCAGACTTGTTAGAACAGCTGATGAAGTCTTCAGCAGTTGTGATGTCTGTAGGACTTAGAGGTTTTTCTAATCAGGCTCATTGGTTCTTTTGGTCCAACATAACCCAAAGTTCTTACAAAAATCTAAAAAGAAGGAAGGGGATTATCATAAAACAGCTGAAAGTATTCCTCATAGAATATCCAAACACCAGACTAAGTCTGTGTCTTTCAAAAAGGAGGACATGGTGAGTCACAGGAACCAATCAAAAACAGGTACTGATATGTCTGCTGAACTGAAGGCTTTAACAACCAATCAGACATAACTTGTTATGATGGTTCAACATCTGTTGGGGAGAGTTAACCAAATAGATGTACCTGTGATTAAACCACTGAAAAAGAAAACTAAGCCAAAATCAAAGGAATCCTTTTCAGCACCATCTCCACCTTTAAAGGATGTTAATCATGACAAATCAGTTAGCATAAAATCTGTTGATGAGAACAGACCCAAAACCAAAATGGTTTGGGTCTCAAAAGCTAACTAGTTTCTTGTGACAATGCAGGGTTCTTTAGCATGCCATAGAAGCATTTGGTGTGTGGACAGTGGAGGATCTATGCATATGACAAGGAGCAGTTCTCTTCTTCATGACTACTCTCAAGGAAAGAAGGGATTTGTATCTTTTGGTAATGATGCTAAGGTTTACATCATCGGCAAAGGCTTTGTGTCAAATGGTGAGATAATATTTGATGATGTTAACCATGTGGAGAATCTCAAGTACAACTTGTTGAGTGTTAGTCAAATGTGTGATAAAGGGCATGTTGCACTTTTCACCAGCCAGAACTATCAGATTCTATCTTCCAATCTTTTGAGAATGATTGACAAGATATTGGATGAATATACTCTCCTGAAGGACAACATGATTGGAAGAGTATATGCCTTAGACTTATCGAAGAAAGTTGATCTAAAAGGCTATCCATGTCTGTTCTCCAAGGCCTCTCCTCAGGAATCTGAACTATGGCACAGAAGGCTTGGTCATGTGAATCTTAAGAACATGAACCAGCATATCCATCATGGTTTAGTGAGAGGTCTGCTATTAAAGGAGTTCAAATGTGATGACAACTGTTCTGATTGTTTAAAAGGAAAGCAACAAAAAGTATCATTCCCTCCAATAGAAGAACCAAAGTCCACTGCCTGCTTGCAATTACTGCATATGGATCTTTTTGGTCCAGTAAGAGTGATGAGCATGGCAAAGAAAAAATACTGTCTGGTAATTGTGGATAATTATTCCAGATTTGTATGGACCTTCTTCTTATATTCAAAAGATGAGGTTGTTCAAATCATCATCTACTTTGTGTTGTATGTGGAAAAGTAGTACTCCCTTCTAGTCAAGTGTGTGAAGAGTGATAATGGCATAGAATTTAGAAACCACACACTTAATGAATTCTATTTATCTAAGGGAATCAAGAGGCAGTATAGCATTCGAAGAACTCCTGAACAAAATGGAGTGGTGGAGAGAAAGAACAGGACCCTTATTGAAGCCGCAAGGTCAATGTTGGCTGATTCTGGTTTGCCACTAACCTTTTGGGCTGAAGCTGTCAACACAGCTTGCTATGTGCAAAATAGAGTATTAGTAAATCAGAGGTTGATGAAGACTCCTTATGAAATGTTACATCATTTGGCCCCTCTGATTTCCTTTTTTTAGAGCATTTGGGTGTCCTTGTTACATTCTTAACACAAAGAATCCACTTCAGAAGTTTGAATCAAAGGTGGATGCAGGGTACTTTGTTGTGTATTCATCTACTTGCAAGGCATACAGAATTTTCAATTGCAGAACAAAGATAGTTGAAGAAACCTTGCATATAAAGTTTAATGAATCTCCAAAGGACAAAACCCCACAAAAACCTATGGAGTTATTTGATTTGGACATACTGCAATATGTTCCTTATCAGTCTCCAGCTGTTGCAGATTTTGTGAATCCATCATCTCCTGCAACTAGTCATCCATCTGGTGGTACAAATGCAAGGTTTAGTGATCACCTGCTTGAGTCTACTAAACTTGATGTTCATGTAGCTTCAGCAGTTCCATCCACAACAAATGCTGATGAGATCTGTGAATCCTCTACTTCATTTGAATTGCCATCTCATTCTTGGTTTCAAGAGTCTGGATCAACATCTGTTGCTACTGAATCTCCTACAAACACTTGCACAGATCTTCTTGAGTACCAAGAACTGAAGAATCACCCCATGTCTCAGATCATTGGTGACATCAATGCTGGTGTTTCAACTAGAAGTCAATTGTCCAATTTCTGCTTTTATGCTCTCTTCATCAGTCAGCAAGAGCCAAAGAATTATCATATTGCATTAAGAGGCAATGGATGGTTTGAAGCCATGCAACTTGAGCTTCTTCTGTTTCAAAAGCAGCAAGTGTGGGAACTGGTTCCTCTACCCTAAGGTAAGTGTGCAATAGGCACTAAATGGGTGTTTAGGAATAAAACTGATGAAAAAGGTCAAATTGTCAAGAACAAGGCCAGACTGGTTGTACAGGGGTTTTCACAAGCAGAATGTATTGATTATGATGAATGTTGGAGCATATATAGTCATATATAGTGTGTCCGTCGCTTGTCGAATAGTCTAGGCTTAATGTAATACGCCTGATAATGTTGTAAACACATGAAACTGGGTCATTCGTAGGAACATATGGGAATGAGACTCAATCGTACGACTGAGCCATGTAATGGACCAGTCGTGCGACTGAGAGATGCGATTGGGACATTCGTAAGACTGAACCATAAGAATGGTCCAGTCGTACGATTGGACCATACGCATGGTCCAGTCGTACGATTAGACCATACGCATTGTCCAGTCGTACGATTGGACCATACGCATTGTCAGTCGTACGATTGGACCATACACATGGTCCAGTCGTACGATTGGACCATACACATGGTCCAATCGCACGAATGGGTCCAGCCGCATCTAATATGGGCCGAGGCCTATATATACCAGTTTTAATGTGTAGAAGGGTTAAGGGTTGAGATAGGAGTCTGCCCTGGAGCCTAGGGCTACCGGATGAGAGGGGAGATCATGCTCGATCTCCCCCTGCCAAGAGTCTTGATTCTTATGTTGTAACGAACTTGTAATCGTTAGGTTTTATAAATGAAACCAATATTTGATAGTTCGTGTTATTGATTTGACTTTTGGTTTTGGTTGTTCATCCTTTCGTCAAGAACATGCTCGGATGTTTATCGATCCTGAGAAAAACCGACTTCACAATGAAACCTTTGCCCCTGTAGCCAGACTGGAGGCAATCAGATTGTTCTTAGCTTATGCTGCTTTCCATAATCTTAAAGTTTTTCAAATGGATGTCAAAACTGCATTATTATATGGTAAAATAAAAGAATAAGTTTATGTTTGTCAACCACCAGGTTTTGAAGATCATAAACGTCCAGATTGGGTGTATAAGCTTGATAAGGCTCTTTATGGGTTAAAACAAGCTCCCAGAGCCTGGTATGAAACACTGTCTAACTTTCTTCTTCAAAACAATTTCACTAGAGGCTCCATAGATAAAACTTTGTTCATTAAGAAAGTAGGCATGCATAAGCTCCTTGTTCAAATTTATGTAGATGATATTATTTTTGCATCCTCTGATCCACAGTTGTGTGATTCCTTTACTAAGTTGATGCAACAAAAGATTGAAATGAGTGCCACGGGAGAATTACAGTTCTTTCTGGGTTTGCAAATCAAACAAATGGCTGATGGAACTTTCATTCATCAGTCAAAATATACAAAGGATCTGTTGAAAAAGTTTGATTTACAAAATTGTAAGCCCTGATCTACTCCCATGTGCAGCACCATACAACTGGATGCTGATCAGAAAGGTAAAGCAGTTGATGAAACTCTTTACAGATGTATGATTGGTTCCTTGATATACCTTACAGCTTCTAGACCAGAGATTATGTTTGCAACTTGTGTCTGTGCTAGATTTCAGGCTGCACCTACAGTATCCCATATGATTGCAGTCAAAAGGATCCTTAGATACTTGGAAGGAACTCAATCTCTAGGACTTTGGTATTCCACTGGGCACTCTTGCAAATTAGTTGCTTTCTCTGATAGTGACTATGCAGGGTGTAAATTAACCAGAAAATCAACCTCTGGTGGATGCCAATTTCTAGGAAATTGTTTAGTTTCTTGGCAGTGTAAGAAATAAACTTCAGTTGCTACATCCACTACTGAAGCAGAGTACATTGCTGTTGCAAGTTATACATCTCAGGTACTCTGGCTTCAGAATCAATTACTGGATTATGACATTACAGAGACTAAGACTCCTTTACTGATGGACAGTGCTTCAGCTCCTTGTATTGTTAAGAATCATGTCGAGCATTCTAGGACCAAACATATTGAGATCAGACATCATTTTATCAGGGATTGTTATGAAAAAGGTCTGATTGATCCAAAGTTTGTTCTAGTGCTGATGAGCTTGCAAATATATTTACTAAGCCTTTGGATAGTGCAACTTTCCAAAATCTAGTGCTAAGGCTTGGTATGCTGCAGCTAGAATGATTTGACAACTACTGATGATCTCAGTTCACAAGTACTAATGAGCATTAGTATACAGCTGTGAAAATTAAGTATTGATAAGTTATTTTATCTTCAGCAGTTTTCATAACTACTGAAGACTAAATTACTTAAAAGTACTGAAGTACTTTATTTGTTGAAAAGTACTCATGTAGTTACAAGTACTGATGTGGTTATAACTACTGATGTCTGTTCTTACAGATAAGTACTATTGACCAATGAAACATCTGAAAATCAGATAGTCTGCTGAGTAAGTGTTGAGGTCAATGAAACAACTGAGATCTGTGAATTGACGACAACAACTGATGAGAAGTTTTACTCTTCAATTGTTTCAAACAACTGTTGTTTCATTTCAAAACAATTGAAGCCAAAACCAAGTCTTCAGTAGTTTCAAACTACTGATGACTAACACCAAGTATTCAGTTGTTTACAACATCTGAAAGTTAAAACCATGTCTTCAGTCATTTTCTAACAACTGATGACTAACACCAAAACTTTTAGTTGTTTTCTTTCAGCCGTTTCATAACCTATAAATACCTAAACCTAACTTCAAACTTTTCATAAGTCGTTTTAAGAACTTTCATCTTCCATTAACCATGCAAATCAAACCACGACACAACTGTGTTGCCTACTTCACAAAATCGGCCTTTTGGACTAAGTTTGATGTTGCCATTGATGTGATGGTTGATTCCCCGTATCAAACTGCTTTTCTTCTGAATCCAACCATCTATCCTAATACCCTTCGCCAATTCTGGACAAATGTCACTGTCCATACTCGTGAGAAGGATGTCACGATCACTCTCCAGTTGTTTGTAAACCAGAAGAAGGTGGTCATCACTCCTGTAATCATTCGCCAAACCCTAGATCTGAATGATGCCACCTTTGTCACCAAATACTCGAAGAGCACCACTGATCTATCATTCATCAAACATGGGTATGAGGGCGACCTAAGTGCTACCACCATTCTGAAGAAGCACTTCCATGATGCTGAACGCCTAATCTTTCATATGATCAATGTCTGCCTTGCCCCCAAATCCTCTTCATGGGATCAAATGTCATCTAGGTGGCAGCCGGTATTGTATTCTATCCTTGAACGCCAAAGCTTAAATTTTTCTGATGTTATATTTTTGGAAATAAAAGATCTGGCAATGAAACCTGTGGCTAACAGATGGATATTATATCCAAGGTTTCTTATGGCCATAATCATCAATCAATTAAAATCTGATGGCCTTGTTGGCCTTGGAGTCCCTGCTGTGGTAGTTTTGCCTGAGGTATACTCCAGGCACAACTCTGACCCACAACTCAAAGAGGCTGCCAAACTGCTAAAACCCAGGCAGAGGGAACCCACAGCCTCATCCTCCGATTCCAAAGTCCCTTCCAAACCACAATCCAAACAAACCAAAAAGGCTACTTAGGGAGTTAAGTCCCTTGATGATGCCCCTGTAACACAAAGGTAGGATGAAACTACTTGTAGTAATCCCCCTGTAGTTTCCAAAACTCTACCAGCTGAAACAGCTTAGGTATCCTCTCGATAGGATCCTAATGCAACTAAAAATGGGGAAACCATATTACTGGAATCTCTCTCACTTGAGAAGATTGCCATTGAAGAGAACCATTCACCCCAGGTGCAATCTTCTTCACACTTATCTCCCACTGAAGCCACCCCTACAAGCCCAACTTTGGTTATTGCACAAGTGCTGACTCAACTACATTCCTCTACCCCTCCCCAGAAACCTATTACCACTAGGAAAACCTCAACAGTTGAGGGAGAGGATTATAATGTGGCTGATAACCCACAACATAGGGATTATAGATTTCAATCTCCCTGTGTAGAGGAGGAGATTCGAACATCTGGTGAGGCTGCCTCTTCTCCTGTTTCAGCACATGAACAGGATGAATGTGGTATCATCTCTAAGACCTCACAAGAGGCAACTGCCAATGAAGGATATAATCCTGAGGCAGGAAGTCCCCAGTTCCAAGAAATAGGGGCACATGTAAATATTGATCTACACTTAGCACATGTTCATCCTGATTTAATCAGGAGGTCAGACGATTCAGCAAAGACTGATGATGACCTGGGCTTTTTCTTTGATGTTCTAGCCCACAACACCATTCTTGAGGCTGAGGTATGCAGACTACAAGAACTACTTGCCAAATTGTCACAAGAATCAAGTCCATCTGCCCAAATTCACCCACAGATGGCAGCTTCTTTTGAAGGTCTCACTAACACTGAGCCACTCCCAACAACTGTGCTACCAGCCTCTGATTCAGGCACCATTTCTCAAGGACAGAACCCCTTTGAGCAAATGGTTGCTGCATTTCAATCCTCCTTACCTCTCATCACTTCCATCATCACTAACATTGTGCATCAAGCCATTGATGAGAGGCTTTCCTCAAATTTTCAAACCTTAGTTGATGATGCTGTTTCTAAAAGTCTTTCTGACATTCAAACCCCTGAACCTAATGCAACCAAAAAGAGGGATTCTAAGTCAGTGAAAGCAGACAAAAGAAAGAGAGTTGAAGAGGAAGAAGAAAAAGAGAAGAAAGAAAAGGAGATGATCACATACAAGAGAAAAAAGAGTGCTGAACAAATGGAAGATGAGAAAAAGTTAGAAGAACTTATCAAAGAAACTGATGAGCAACATAGCAGATATATGGATAAGATCATTGATCAACTCTTCAGACAAGGTTTTGACACAACCAAACTTGACTCTGAAATTAGAAGGCTAGAGAATCAAGAGATTGAGCATAGATGGGCAAGTTGTAGTAAGAAAGAAAGGGAAAGGATGGAAGCTATGATAAGATTCATATCAATGCATTTGGGAAGATCAATCATTGAAGTGAAGTCATGGTCCAGAGATAGTATTTTGGAGATAACCACCAGAATCTGTTCTTCTGAAGTATTCAACAAAGGATTGATCATAGAAGCTCTTGATGAAGCTGGTGCTGGGAAAAGGTCTGATATGACAAAGTTATCTAAAGCCTCACTCACAACCAAGATGCTAGAGCAGCCTGTACAATCTCCCACACCAAAATAACCAACTTCACAACCCTCAAAACCATCTCCTTTACCCAAGAAACCTACTCAAACCACTACCAATGATGCACCCAAGAGGAAGAGAAGGGTGTTAAGGATGGAAGAAGAAGAAGATGATGATGAGGATGATAGTCTGCCAATCTCTGTTGTTCTTAAAACAAAGATGCTTGAGCCCAGGAGTCAACCAAAAATAATCACACCTGACATCCAAAGGGAAATGGTAAAAGTCAAACTTGAAGAAGAAGAACAACACAAACAACATGATGAGCAGCTGTTAAGGATGGTTGATAAAGAGTTTCCTAAGTCTTCATCCATACAAGCTATGAAGAAACATGCTCATAGGTTGTATGCTCTCAGATTCACATTTCAATATCAGAAAGAAAGAGTGAAAATTTGGCCTGACCCCAGAGTAAGTGACAGAATTCATAAAAAGAATATTCCAAGTCGATACAATGGCCAAGTAAAGAAGACTATAGATGCTGTGATAATGCTGGCCATTGTAGTGTCACCCTGGGAAATCCTTGAAGACTTCAAGAGAGCTTACAAGTCTAAGATGACTCCACAAACTTTACTAGAAAACAAAATGGTGAAGAAGGGGTTGATCTACAAGAAGCTTGAAGAAATAAGAAGAAATGAGCTCTAGTTGTTACTTGAAGATACTCATCCTGATGAATTTGCATATAGAGAAATAACTACCGTGGAGCTAAAGAATGGGAAGAATGTTAAATACTTATCAGAGTACTATAGGCCTGAGTTCTTCTTTGAAAGTGAAGCTGAAGAACTCACAATGGAAGAATAAGTTGTATTCCTTGAGGCCTATGTTAGAGAGTCTTACAGACTCATCATTGGGAAGTAGGTCTCATGGATAGGGTAACAGCTTTGTGTCCAATTCCCCAAGACAGAGTTCCCATTCATCCTTGCCAATCAAACTTTCTGAAACCTCTTCCCTGGCATGAGCTTAATTTGGTGATTTTTGAGCTAATCCAGAAAATGTTTCTGCCAATAAGTGGGACTTCAATAATCTTAAAGGTTTTGGCTGCATTGGTTCAGGGGGAGTTTGTTGGACCAAAAGAACCAATGAGCCAGATCAGAAAAACCTTTAAGTCCGACAAACATCATAAGAACTGAAGTGGTCTACAATAGCTAAAGACAAAGTCTGAAGACAAAGTATGAAGACAAAGTCTGAAGACAAAGTCTGAAGACAAAGTCTGAAGACAACAGCTGAAGACAAAGTCTGAAGACAACAGCTGAAGACAAAGTCTGAAGACAACAGCTGAAGAAAAAGTCTGAAGACAAAGTCTGAAGACAAAGTCTGAAGACAAAGTCTGAAGACAAAGTCTGAAGACAAAGTCTGAAGACAAAGTCTGAAGACAAAGTCTGAAGACAAAGTCTGAAGACAAAGTCTGAAGACAAAGTCTGAAGACAAAGTCTGAAGACAACTGCTGAAGACAAAGTCTAAAGACCAAGTTCGCAGAAGTTGTCACAACAGCTGAAGTAGTTCTTTTCAGTAGTTGTGATGGTTTACTTTTCAGTAGTTTGTAATTAGTAGTTTTAATTTATGTAAAACATCTGAAGTTCTTACACTTCAGATGTTATAACTTCAGTAGTTGTAATTTTAGCTTGTACTTAGCTTTTTGTGAAGGTGTCCTCAGTTGTTATGGACATCTTCAGTAGTTTAGTCTAGTTTTAGTTCTTTGTATAAATCAGTTAGCTGTCACTATCAAGTGACATCAGCTGATGTCACATTCCTTTATAAAAGGAATGTTGACCTAATTTCTTTGTAGCCAAAGCTTGTGCGTGAATGAAAATATTCTCTTTGCAGAAAACTGTCTCTCTCTATAACCGTCACTGTTTGATTGAATATTCATATATTTTTGCTTAAATTTCGTCTAATTCTTATTCTATTCCGCTGCAAATCTTAATCTAATTGATCAAACTAGATCCTGATCCTTTTAGGACAATCCTTGGCAATGTGAGTGGTACTTTCACACATGACACAATTCATCTTCTTGTTCACAAGAGCCTTTTCTTTGGAATAGGACTGTCTTTGGTCACATCCCTTCTCTACCTTCATCTTTGTAGATGATGTGACAATCTTTTTGGGCTGAGGACTGTGCTTGGAATTTGATGGTCTAGGTTGTGCAGCAGTGGTACATAGCAGGTCAGTCTTCTTCTTGCTGCTGAGATGAGTTGAACAAGAACGAGAACTCTTAGCAGAAGAGTTTTGGTTGATGTCTTCAGTCCCTACAACTTTAAAACCTGCAGAGATAAAAACTTGTTTTTGCTTAGAGTCAAAAGTAGTCTTGATCTTTTGAGCCTTCCTTGGCTTTCTTTTGCTCTTTCTGATCAAGTTCTTTCTCATGGACTTGGTCATCACAGTCTTCTTTTTCTCTTCAGAAGGATAGTGGCCCTTCTTGGAATCCTCCTCTTCACTTTTTTCAGAGGTATTCTTCACTATCTCTTCTTCATCCTCTTCACTCATAGGATCTATGAGTGGAAGCTCATTTTCACAAGTTCCACACCTAGGAGATCTTACTGACAAGATTGTATGTGGAGGAGCTATGTCATTGGATCCTAGTCCTCGCCTGTTTTGATAGCACACTTTATTGTGCAGGGATGAGGATATCATGTTCTTGAAGGTCTCTTCTTCAAGAATACTCTTTTCTGCCTTGGCTTTGCTGATCACAAGCTCAGCCTGGCACTCAGTTAACTTGGTTATGAGATCTTTGATCTGAGTCCTAAAATCTGTGTGTTCATGTTTTAGAACTGAAATGGTTTTCTCTAAGTCCTCTATCTTCAGTTTATAATCATTTTTAGACTTTCTAAAATCAGATTTTAAAATGCTTAAGGACTCAAGGTCAGATCTCAGTTCCAAGTTGTAGGACCTGTACCTGTTAACTTTAGCAATGCATTCAGGAGCATAGAGATGTTCTAATACCTTGGCTTCATCATGATCAACCATTAGTGCTTGGTTTGGAGAAGCATCTTCTACCTGAAAGCTCCAGTCAAAGCCTCCTTCTTTAACAGCAACAGCAGCTTGCTGCTTTAACTTCTTATTCTAGAGAGCTTTGTCAGTGTAGTTTGGTCTGGATTGTGTTTGACCACCATTTGGTCTAGGTGCCTTACACTCTCTGGCAAAGTGGCCCATCAAGTTACAGTTGTAACACTTGACTTTGCCTTTGTCCAGTCCAAACTTTCCACTGGTTGCATTGCTTAGAAACTTCCTTCCAGTCCTCTTGTAGAACTTCTTGGCTCTGTGAGTGAGAAGAGCCATCTGCTGGACTATTTCCATATATTCCAGATCATCTAGATAGATACAGTCCAGGTCTTCATGAGTGAAAAGAGAGTTGCCATAGCTTCATCAGAAGACACAAAAGCTTGAGAAGAGCTTGTGTCTTGGAATGGGCTTCCTTGAGTGTAGTTCTCCCTTGGTGTCTGTGGGAAGGTGATGAAAGGACCCTTTGGTGAATTGTTAGGGTAGCATAAGAGATGATGTTTTGGTTCTATGCAATCCCTTTCATTCACATGTAGGGCTAAACCCATTTGATTTTTGGAGTTGCTAGATGAACCTTGCATGTTCATCTCCATCTGGTAGCCACTGAGAATCCCATATAACTCTGTTAGAGTAAGAGATTTGAGATTTTCAGTTCTCTTGATCACCACACAGTAGTATGTCCATTTCCTAGGAAGTGAGGACATAAACTTCCTTACAATGCCTATGTTTTCTAGAGAAACTCCTCCATCCACTAGGGCATCCATGATCTAAACATACCTAAAATACTACTGAGTCATGGTTTCACCGGTTTTGAAGGTGAAGTTTTCAAACTACTGCTTCAGGAGATCCTTCTTGTTCTCCTTGGCTTTAGAAGAACCCTCATACATCAGTTTCAGTGCATCCCATAGCTGCTTGGCTGTTTTGCACTTCTTGAAACCTCTGTGTATAGAGTTTGGAAGGGCAGTTTGAAGAGCTATCGTGGCTTTTCTGTCTATCTCTACTCTCTTCCTACCTTCATCAGAGTAGTTAGCCACATCTTTGGGAATCATACCAGCACTTGTAGCAGAAGGGGTGCTGGGTATGAAAGGTCCATTCTCAATAGACTCCCACATTCTTGAATCAAGAGACCTGATGAAACCTTCCATTCTTAAACACCAGGTATCAAATCATCAAGAATGATCAGTGGGGACTTGTTCATGGTTCCAGTTTCCATATCAGTTTTGGAAATGGCAGCCATTTGAAAACTTTAGTATTTGTGTGCGTGAGGGATCTTAAGATGGTGAGATCTGATATCAAGAGCCTGAAAAGTTTTGATACCAAATGCAGGATCGTTGAAGGGTTAAGTTACAACACAACAACACAAAGATGAGATTAACTAAACTTTAATCAAATAGTAAACTAGATTAACAAAGTGTTGAGATGCTAAGAACACAAGTAATGCAAGAGACATAACACAAAGAACAGAAGTATTGGTTTTCAAGAATGCAGTATATTGCCTTCTCTATGTTCTATTACAAGTGTAAATATTCGAAAGATACAAGAACATGAGATACTTATACTACATCCTACAGCCGGCTATACTTTGAAAGTCAGCTGGATACAATTGACTAGACAAAAACAAAATCAATTGTAGAGTCAAAAGCCAAATTGCCTTTTGACTTGTGACTATGACATGCCATAGCTCACATCCTTATCTATTACAAAAAGGATAAAGTACATAAAGTAGAAAGTTACAGACTCAAGACCTCAATGTACAGTTACCAAAAGCATGGACCTTTTCACTAACTCATGTAAGTTGGTGACTTGCAGAGGTGCAGTGGAAAGGTGTCCAGCTTTATGGAAGAGTACGTCAGATAAAGCATGTTACTAAAGGTCTTTGGATGAATTCTATCTTCATGAGTTGAAGCTTCAGAAGACTTTGTCTTTGAGGCTTTGGAAGACTTCATGTTTGGCTTTGGAAGATGTTTAGGTTGTATCAGCCTCTTCATTAATCTTTACACGATCCCTCCCCGTTGTTTCTCTCTCTCACTAAGTGTTAGACAATATGCGATGAGCTTGTCCAACTATGCAGTTATTGTTTTAAGGAGTTGACTTCAACCTCTAAAATTGCTTTCTGCTTCTTAGTGTCCTCTAGGGAGTTAAGATAGTACCTAATGTCATTAGCTTGGTTAAAGGCAACTACTTTTGTTTCCCTAAGCTGTTTGTTCAAAAGGTCTATCTTTTCCTTGTAACTGTGCTCATTTTGTTTTAAAACTCTATTAGCTTCAGTGCACAGTTCCAAATCCTTTACTAAACTATCATTATGATCTAATAACCTAGCAAATTTTAAATCTATGCTTTCTCTAAATTTATTACAATCAGAACAAGCATGATTATTAAACAACTGGTCAGTAGTACTTACCTGAGATGTTGAAAAGGAATCAGGCATGTGTGCAGAATCTGTTGTCTCTCGTTCTGGTGATTATGATGTTGATGTGGATTTTTCTTCTTCACGCAGGTGGTTGACCACAGGTGCAGTGTGTTCAGAATTGGACATCGCGAGCTCTACTACTATGTCTCCTTCACCGGAGGAATCTTCATCTATATCCTCCATATTAGCTATGTTGGACTCTCCTGGTGGGACGAACCAAAAGCTCTAGTCCTGTCCTTTATCCTCGATAGCAGTCAAGGCTTTAAGGTCCTTGCTTGATGTAGTAGAACTACTAGATGTGGCTTTGTCCTGACGATTAAAGGACGAGAATGGATTGCCATTATTAGTCTTCTTTGGCTTCACACACTCCCGTTTGAAGTGCCCCTTCTCATCACAGTTGAAACAAGTTACCTTTGACTTGTCAAAGCCAAAGGTCGTATCCTTGGTTGCAACCAAGTTCTGTCCGGTCTTCTTGACAAACTTTTTAGCTCGTCGGACAGCACTTGCCAAGGCCCACATTCGAACTCCATCTCATCCACCTGTTCATAGTCCTCATCTGCCAGGTGGCAATTTCTTATCTTTCCAGCAATTAGTCCATCACAGGAGTGGACTACAAAAGCTAAGAGGTCCATGTGTTCTCTGGCCACCTCAACAGTCACGTTACCGAAGTTATCGGTCTTAAATTTTACTGCATTAGCTTCGGGTATAATATACTGGGTACCAGACGACCCTGAAGTTTCGGACCCTGAAGTAGATGCTTGTGCTAGACTTGCTGAGCTTGAGACGAAGGCATTCTGCAGTGGTGCTCCAGATATCTTGGCCTGAGGAGTCGCTTTGTAAAGCGCCAGATTCTGATCATAGTTTGCCTTTTGGGTTCTATACTTCATCCTAAGCTCCTCCTCTCTCAATTTCAGAATGAAGTAATTTATATCTAACTTTGAGAGCATCCCATTCTGTTTGAGATTTGAAACAAAGGAAGCCCATTTCTCTGGTAATCCATCTGCAAAGTTGGATACCTTATCCTCCATTGACATAGTTACTCCATGAGTGTGCATCTCACTCATCAAGTGATAGAATCTGTCGATCATGTCGTCCAGGCTTTCCTTTCCCATTGAAGAGAAGTTTTCAAACTCTTTCTTCAAAGCTTTGGCCATAATGGCCTTGAGTGAGGCATTTCATCATACCTCTTCTCTAATGCATCCTATAATTTCTTTGCTTGAGTACACTCCAATTACTGATGGAAGATATCCTTCGGAATAGACTGGGTAAGCAAAGCGTAGACTTTCTTCTCAGCGTTGTGTTTCACCTTTTCTGCATCAGACATGCCACTTAACGTAAGTTTGACACCGTCAACTCCTACTGTGTGACATCCGTCACCACAAGGTCCGTCAATTAACGTGATTATCTGTTAACTTTTCTTTGATTGTTCATTCCTCATCTTTATTTACTTCTTGTGTAGATATCCCACTTGCTTTAATATCTTTGTGCTTATGTTTCTTTCGTGAACGTGTGCTATTCTTAAAAATTTTACAAATTTCATCACCATTATCACTAAAAATATCATTTTAAATAATATTATCGACATTAATAAAAACCATTTTTAAGTGCCAATTATCATTAAATACATTTTTAACATCAATATAACAAACACCTTTAAAGTTGTTTTCAATCGAAACAAACTTTGGGAACTCGGGGCTAAGTGCAGGGACTAAAACCGACATTTTGCAAACTTGGGATGGGTATAAAAACCCCATTCCTAGCCATTCTCCTTCACTTCTTCTTCTTCTTCTTCTTCTTCATTCTCCTCCACTTTACATCTTCTTCATCTTTGCACCAAAACCACCCCGTTTTGTCTCGTTTTCGTCGTCTAGACCTCATCTATAACTAGTCTACTCCATCCCTGCAGGTACACGACCTTGGTTGTCCTTTCTTGCTTGTTTTACTACTGTCCATTTCTAGGGTTTCGGGTATTCGGGTTCAACCGAACATAAGAGGTCGTGTGGGTGCGTGTGATGTCTTTCTGCGTGTGCTTCTTATTTGTGTGTGTTTGTAGTGTGCTTCTGGAAATCCTTGTTGTGTAAAACTCGTGCTCCGGGCAGTCAAAGGCTGCTCTGCACTTCAACAGTCGCGAACCTGCAGTTCAGGCGACTAGGTCTGTCATGCGACTGAGCCGTGCGACTGGGTGAGTCGTGCGACTGAGTCTGGCGACTAAGTAATTCGGGCGACTGAGACGTGCGATTGGGATGTCATGCGACTGGGTCGTGTGATCGAATGAATGTGTGCGATTGAGTCAATGCGGATGAATGATGTGTGCAATTAAGTCAATGTAGATGAATGTTGTGTGCAATTGAGTCATGCGACCGAATGGATGTATGCGATTGTGCAGGCGTCGCACGAATGAATGCCAATCGTACGAATGAAGGTTCAGTCGTACGAATGAAGCTCACTCGTACGAATGAAGGTTGATTCGTGCATATGGAGGTTAAGTCTTGCGATTGGGTGTTGTGTGGTATGACTGAATACCAGTCGTGTGAATGAAGGTCCAATCGTACGAATGAAGTTGATTCGTACAATTGAAGGTTGATTCGTATGAATGGAGTGTTGAGTCGAGCGTCTAGTCCTGTTGTGTGACTGATGATGCTGTGTGTGTGAATTTCCTTCTTGAATGTCATGTGATGATAAGGTAACATCAATACAAGTTTCATTGCTTGACCACAATGATTAAAGTCAACGCTATCAGCATGCAGATACTATTCCAATTTGAATGTACCTAACATTTTACAATTATCAACAACCTATTTGGGACTACAAATATTTAACAAGTACTTTCTCTTATAACAATGGGATCTTTACACAAATGTCATTGACGATGACGAATCCTTATGGTACTTGGATCTACATGAGATCTGATACGTGTGTCCGCTTGTGTGTGCTACCCATAACCAAACCGATACAACCCGAACCGACTGAACATTATTGTGTACTTTATACATATCATTAATGCTTAATAATAACTGTCAAAAGGTGTTGACCGTTCATTGCATACAACTGTTGGGAAACTTTGATCATTCATACTTACCACTTAACAAGTGAGTTTCGTGGCCCCTTTTTATGCTTATACTACTTTTCAAACATTTACAAACATGGGGGAAAAGTATGCTCACCCATTTTCTATGTTGTACAACATACATACAATTTACATACTTGGAATCAACGCGCTACTGCTTTGTGAGTACTTATCTGATACATGCTTGAGTCTGCTGTGTGGTTCTTTCTTACAACCATTTAATTCCAGTGTGGAACGAATGGATAGGTATTGGTAGTACTACTTGGGTTGACACCCCCACCCTCGTTGTTGGTATACTAGTTAGTACCAACAGTCGCCAGGAACGGGCCTGGGTGAATATATTCCGACAAGATTCTTTGTGTACATCGTTAGGTTTGGTTTTAAGGCTCATGTCATGTGATTTTGCTTAGCTATAATTGTATTCATGGTATTCCACAATAACATTTATACAACATCAGTCACATATTTACATTTATACCTGCGAGCTCACAACAATTTTGTTTACCATTTTGAGCATATCTTTTCAGGTGATCATGCTAATTGAAGATCTAGGTGTGTTGCCTTAGTGGAGACTCTAGGATGCATTTTGTGGCTAAACTTTGTCTTTTGGAAAACATTGTTTTAGTTTGCTTTAAACGACATTATACTTTCGTAACTTGTTCCCGGGTTGTGGGAATTGCATACAATGTTATCATCTTTGTTTATGTGAATCATTTAACATGTTTCTGCTTATGGCTATGTTGTCGTGAATATTGACTAAACACGACACAAGTCCCCTCTTTATCGGGTGTCGTCATGACACGCTTGTCATCATTTATTATATTGCATCTCTATCGCTTACCATGTGTTATGACGATCCCGTCTCCTTACATCCTCGTATTTCCCCTCTTAGCGGGGGTGTGACATGCTGTACGCCGACTCTATAGCCTCCCACAAATTTGTATCTAATCTATTTAAGTAGATTTCGAAACGTTACTTCCATTGTGCGTAGTCATCTAATGTGATAAGCTTTGGGGTTTATTATGAATTCCTACTTCATTCTCTATAGCAGTAGATTCTGAATACGAGTGTCTCTACTTGCTGTGTATGCTGAAAACTGGTCCTCCATTTCACTTAACTTTACTATTAAGCAAACTTTTTATGTGTGCGAATGAAGGTATGCGATTGGGCTTATTCGGGCGATTGAACTAGGCGAATGGTTGTTAGGATCTCAGCATCTAGTTTGATCAATTAGATTGGATTTGCAGTGGAGAAGGTGGCATCATCACCAGTTGTAGGGTTTGGCGAAGGATTGCCGGAGTGATGACCACCTTACGGGAGTTGACGAACGACTGGAGAGACTTGGTGTCATTCTCCCAGTGGTAAGGGTGACGTTCGTCCAGAACTGATTTAGGGATTTGGCATAAATGGTAGGATTGATAAGGAAGGCCGTTTTGTATGGAGAATGGACCATTAGATCAATGGCAGTATCAAACTTTGTCGAGAAAGGTGATTTGGTAAGGTAGGCAACACAGTTGTGTCGTGGTTTAAGCTGCATGGTCGCCATTAATGTGAGAGAAGGTTCTGAGTTTTTGAACGTTAGGTTTGAGATGATGAAGCTCTGTAGGATTAGGTATTTATAGGGTAAGGGTTATAAAACAACTGAAGGGTTTGGTGTTAATCATCAGTAGTTTTAAACGACTCATGACGTGGTATTAACCTTCAGAGGTTGAAACAACTGAAGTCTTGGTTTTAGGCATCAGCAGTTATAAAACTACTGAAAACCATGGTTTTGACTTCAGATGTTGGAAACAACTGAGGACTTGGTGTTAGTCATCAGTAGTTGTGAAACTACTGAAGACATGGTTTTGTCATCAGTTGTTGTAAACGACTGAAGACTTGTTGTTAGTCATCAGTAGTTGTGAAACTACAGAAGACATGGTTTTGTCATCAGTTGTTTAAGATAAAACAGCAGTTGTAAAACAACTGAAGAGAAAATTCCCATCAGTAGTTTTCGTCATTCTTAGCTTTTCAGCTGTTTCATACTGTCCTCAACACTTACTCATCAGTATTTTTGGTTGTTTTCAGTGTTTCATAGGACATCAGTACTTATTGTTTTTACTAACATCAGTAGTTATAACTACATTCTAGTTTGTATCAGAATCAGTACCTATTTGTGACATGTTTACTAATGATCCTTAGTACTTGTTTACTGAGATCATCAGAGTTGTCACTTATTCTAGCTACAGCATACCAAGCCTTAACACTAGGTTTTGGAAAGTTGAACTATCCAGAGGCTTAGTAAAAATGTCTACAAGCTCATCAGCACTAGGCACAAACTTTGGATCAATCAGACCTTTTTCAAAACATTCCCTAATAAAATGGTGTCTGGTCTCTATATGTTTGGTTCTAGAATGCTGGACAGGATTCTTGACAATGCAAAGAACTGAAGCACTGTCCATTAATAATGGAGTCTTAGTCTCTCTAATGCCATAATCCAAAAGTTGGTTCTGAAGCCAGAGTACCTGAGATGTACAACTTGCAGCAGCAATGTACTTTGCTTCAGCAGTGGATGTAGCAATAGATGTTTGTTTCTTACTCTGCCAAGAAATCAAACAGTTGCCTAGGAATTGACATCCACCAGAAGTTGACTTTCTGGTTAACTTACACCCTGCATAGTCACTATCAGAAAAAGCAACTAATTTGCAAGAGTGTCCAGTGGAATACCATAAACCTAGAGATTTTGTACCTTGCAGATATCTAAAGATCCTCTTGACTGCAATCAAATGAGACTCTTTAGGAGCAGCCTGAAATCTAGCACAAACACAAGTTGCAAACATAATATCTGGTCTAGAAGCTGTTAAGCACATCAAGGACCCAATCATACATCTGTAAAGTGTTTCATCAACAGCTTTACCTTTCTGATCTGCATCCAGTTGAGTGGTGTGACACATGGGAGTAGAACAGGGCTTACAGTTTTGTAAATCAAACTTATTCCAAAGAACTTTTGTATATTTAGACTGATGAATAAAAGTTCCATCAGCCTTTTGTTTGATTTGCAATCCTAAAAAGAACTGTAATTCTCCCATTGCACTCATTTCAAACTTCTTTTGCATTAAATTGGTAAAATAATCACACAACTAGGGATCAGAGGATGCAAAAATAATATCATCAACATAAATTTGAACAAGTAGCTTATGCTGATCCACCTTCTTAATGAACAAAGTTTTATCTATGGAGCCTCTAGTGAAATTATTTTGAAGAAGAAAATTTGATAATGTCTCATACCAGGCTCTAGGAGCTTGTTTCAACCCATAAAGAGCCTTATCAAGCTTGTATACCCAATCTGGATGTTTATTATCCTCAAAACCTGGTGGTTGACACACATAAACCTCTTCTTTTATTTTACTATATAAAAATGCACTTTTAACATCCATTTGAAAAACTTTAAGATTGTAGAATACAGCATAGGCTAAGAACAATCTAATTGCCTCCAGTTTGGCTACAGGAGCAAAGGTTTCATCATAATCAATACCTTCTTCCTGTGCAAAACCCTGAACAACCAGTCTGGCCTTGTTCTTAACAATAAGCCCATTTTCATCTGTTTTATTCCTAAACACCCATTTAGTGCCTATTGCACACTTACCTGGGGGTAGAGGAACCAGTTCCCACACTTGCTGCTTGTTGAACTGAAGTAGCTCAAGTTGCATGGCTTCAACCCATCCATTGTCCCTTAAAGCAATGTGATAGTTCTTTGGCTCTTGCTGACTAATGAAGAGAGCATAGAAGCAGAAATTGGACAATTGACTTCTTGTTGAAACTCCAGCATTGATATCACCAAGGATTTGAGACATTGGGTGATTCTTCAGCTCTTGATAAACAATGAGATCGGTGAAAGTGTTTGTAGGACCTTCAGCAGCAGCAGATGGTGATGCAGACTCTTGAAACCAAGAATGAGGTGACAAATCAAAAGATGTAGAGGAATCAGAGATCTTATCAGCATTTGTTGTGGATGGAACTGCTGAAGCTACAGGAACATCAAGTTTAGTGGACTCAGGCAGTTGATCACTAAACTTGAATAGGTGAGTGTTGATATTATCATCATCATCAATACCACTAGGTGGAGAACTGTTGACAGGAGCAACAACTAAAGCCTGATAAGGAACATATTGCAATATGTCCAAATCAAATAACTCCACAGGGTTTTGTGGAATCTTTTCCTTTGGAGATTCATTAAACTTCACATGCAGAGTCTCTTCAACTATCTTTGTTTGTTTTGCAGTTGAAGACTCTATATGCCTTGCAAGTAGATGAATAACCAACAAAATACCCTACATCCACCTTAGGATCAAATTTGTGGAGTTGATCCTTTGTGTTGAGAATGAAACAAGGACACCCATAGGCTCTAAAAATGAAATTAGAGGAGCCAAATGATGTAGAACTTCATATGGAGTCTTCGTCAACCTCTGATTTACTAAGGCTCTGTCTGCACATAGCAAGCTATATTAACAGCTTCAGCCCAAAAGGTCAGTGGCAAACCAGAGTCAGCCAACATGGACCTTGCAGCTTCAATTAGGGTCTTGTTCTTTCTCTCTACTACTCCATTTTGTTCTGGAGTCCTTGGAATGCTAAACTGCCTCTTGATCCCTTTGAGAGATAAAACTCATCAAGTGTATGGTTTCTGAATTCTGTTCCATTATCACTTCTGATACACTTGATAGATAGGGAATACTGCTTCTCAACATACAACACAAAGTTTATAATTGTCTAAGCAGCCTCATCCTTTGAATGCAAGAAGAAAGTCCATACAAATCTGGAGTAATCATCCACAATTACTAGACAGTATTTCTTCTTTGCCATACTCATTACTCTCACAGGACCAAGATATCCATGTGTAGTAATTGCAAGCAGGCTATGGACTTAGGTTCTTCAATAGGAGGGAATGAGACTTTGTGCTGTTTTCCTTTCAAACAAGCAGTGCAGTTGTCTTCACATCTAAACTCCTTCATAGGCAATCCCCTACTAAACCATGATGTATCAGCTGATTCAAGTTTTTAAGATTCACGTGACCCAGCCTTCTATGCCATAGAATAGATTCTTGAGGAGAAGCCTTGGAAAATAGGCAAGGATGGCCTTTGAGATCTATTTTCTTGGAAAGATCTAAGGCATACACTCTTCCTGTCCTGTTGGCCCTCAGGAGAGTGTGATCATCCAACACCTTATCAATCAAACTCAGAACTTTGGATGACAGAATTCTGCAGTTCTGACTGGTGAAAAGAGCAACATGGCCTTTATCACACATTTGACTGACACTCAAGAGATTGTACTTGAGATTCTCCACATGGTTAACATCATCAAACCTATTTCCCCATTGGAGACAAAGCCTTTGCCAATGATGTAACCCTTAGCATCATTGCCAAAGAATCAAACCCCTTCTTTCCTTGAGAGTAATCATGAAGAAGAGAGCTGTTCCCTGTCATATGCATAGATCCTCCACTGTCTACATACCAGATGCTACTTTGGCATGCTGAAGAACCTGCAATCATAATAAATTAGTTAGTTTTTGAGACCTAAACCTTTTTGGTTTTGGGTCTGTTCACATCAACAGATGGTAAACTAACAGATTTGCTATGAAGAACAGCCTGAGGGGATGGAGATGGTGAAGAAGAAGAATCCTTTGGCACGGATTTTCTTCTTTGTGGTTTCAACACAGGAGCATCTAAATGGATGACTCTCCCCAATAGATGTTGAACCATCATAACAAGTTGTCTTTGATTCTGTGATAAAGCCTTCAGCTTATCAGACACATTAGTGCTTGAGATTGATGGTTCCTGTGTGTACCATCTCCCTTTGAGCAACCTCAGCTATTGCCTGATTAACCCCTTCCTATTTGGATTTCTTTTGGATTTTGGGGTTACAGGTTTTGATGTTGCTAGTATAAAACTTGGTTTCAAACTCAGTTTTCATTTATCCATTTTCATTTAAGGTTCTCATTGTGTTGAGTTTGGAGCCCTTTTTATACCAGCAATCATCAGTAAGATGATTGAATAAGCCACATATTTCACATGGCTTTTTCTTCATCTTAAGTTGATCATCTGCTGAAGAAGATGAAACTACTGAAGACTTATTCTTCAGCAGTTTGCGATCAGTACTAGCATTTTCTTCCTTGCAGTACATGCTTTCTTGATATCTTCTTCAGTAGTTTCCCACCCTTTCTACTGGCAGTTTTCTTCCCTTTAGTACATGCAGTAGTTTGGGTTTGTTCTCCAGGTGTTATGACTTGCTCTTTTGTACTTTCAGTACTTTGTGAAATACCACCTGGAGTGATCAACCTTTTGATCATGTGAGTGTCAGCATTTGAACCATCAACATCAGCTGATAGGTTTGAGAGGAATTAATGCTGACTCCAACCTCTGATGGTGCTGTATCAGATAGTAGATCACATGATGAAAAGGATTGGTTATTGCTTTCTCCATCAGATTCTACCTCTGCTCTGGGAGTAAAATCTGTAGGAGAAGCAGTGTGATTATAACCAATGCCAAACTTCACATTGGAAGCAGACTGCTTACTAAGAAGCATTTCAAAACCATTGCAGGAATGTACCCATCGATCACACTCTACCTGGGTAGCTGCAAGTGTTTCTTTGAGGTCTCTGTACTTCTCTAGAAGTACCTCTTCCCTAGCCTTATCATTAGTGATTTGGCGTTTAAGTTTATAAATCTCATCATTCTTATCATTAAGCACTGACTCAAATTCAACTTTTCTTTTGGATATAAAATTTGTTCTAGCTCAATGTTCTTGTTAATTAAAGCTACATTTGCTTCTCTATTAGATGCAAATACGGCTATGCATTTTTCAGAACATAACTTGGCTTTGGCCTCAAAGGATACGTGTGATACCTGTGGTGTGGAGGCATTAGAGGATGAGGTATCAGCAGACTCCAGGGCCATAAGAGCAAGGTTGCCAAAAGGATTGTCTCCACCATGTTGACCAGCACCAGAAAAAAGTTGTTCATGACCAGACATATCATCTGGTAAACTGTTCCAATCAACAACCCCTGGGGTGAAAAAGCTGTGTTGTTGAGGTTGAGATTGTTGATGAGATTGGGAAGGTTGAGGCTCAGGAAGAGCAGGTGGTTGTTGAGCAATGGGTACTTGAACTTGACTGGTTTGTGGCATGTAATAGCAGGGATATGGAGATGACATTGGACCCTGAGGGACAAAATATGCAGGAGATAGAGGTTGTGATTGATGACCAGAACTAGCAGGATGTTGCCCTCTGTTTTGTTGAATATTACTTGGAAAAGTTACAAAGTGTGCAGAGGAGTTAGATCCAGGTGATCTACCTCTCTTGCAAAGTGCCCAAGCCTGTGGCATTTGTGACACCTCCACTTACTCTTGTCAAAACCAACTTTGGTTTTGCCAGAGAGTCCAGGGAATTTCCTACCAGTTCTCTTGTAGAACTTCTGAGATCTGATATAATCAAGGCCATTTGGCTCAGAATATCCATCTCTTCTAAGTCATCATCAGCTATACCTTTCAAATCATTCATAATGAAGCACAAATTGTCACTATTACAGCCTGACCGACTATCAACACTAATAAATGCATGATCATAACTGTTTGAAGATAAATTTATATGCTCATCATAATTACTTTCTCAGGCAAAATATTCTGACTCATGACCGACCAAGGCAGTGTTCCCTGGTACAAAGTCTTCAGTGAGTTTTCCTGATGATGCCAGTTTCCTTTTCTGCTCTATCTCTCTTTCAAATGTAAGCAGTTTCCCATGAAGTTGGGTGAGAGATAGGCAATCCAGATTTGCATTAGAGCGTAGGACAATTGTATATGTGTCCCATCGCTCAGGCAGTGATCTGAGGAATCTGTGGTTCATCTGGCTATTAGTGTATTCATGTTTGATCATTTTCAGCTCAGAGATCAAACATGAAAAACGCTCAAACTGTTGCGTTAGAGTCTCACCCTTCCTATGAGCAAATATCTCATATTGTTGGGCAAGTATTTCCCTATTGTTTGCAAAGACCTCATCAGTACCACCAAATTGTTCTTTTAGTGCCTTCCAGAGGTCATGAGCAGTTTCATGATGCATAAGCCCAGAATAGATTTCATTAGGCAGTGCCATGGCCAGAATTCCATGAGCTTTAGCATCAATCTCAAACAGTTTTCGATCCTCATCCGAGTATTGTTCCTTCTTCTTCGGAACCATTTGGTTGGTTTCCGGATTGTTCACCATAGGCTTATGTGGACCATGTACCACAGATTTCCAACAACCTGAACTGTTAACAGACAGGTGATGGAGCATTCTTCATTGCCATATGTTATACTCAGTCCTAACCAGCATCGGAGGCTTGGCTGAGGAACCAGTGTTGTGAGGGTCATTAGAAGGAGTAGTCATATTAAGAATTCAGACAAATTCAAGGTAAACAAATTAAATCTAGCTCAAAACCACTTAGAACCTCAAACAAAATTTCCAGAAGCAACAGAAACTCAATCTCTATAACCGATTCTTGAAAATTTGCTAATTTGATCAAACGTAGATAGCAAAAGAACAGTTTCAATGATCAATTGTTAAATCGATCAATGATTAACCAGCTCTGATACCATTTGTTAGGATCTCATCATCTAGTTTGATCAATTAGATTGGATTTGCAGCGGAATGAGCCCACGAATTAACAAATTTAAACAAGAACACACGAATTTATCAATGAACTAGTGTTTGTTATAGAGAGAGAATTTCTGCCAAAAGGAATATATTCATTCAATATATGCTTCGGCTGGCTTTCGTGCACCGTTACAATTAGGTCATCTTTCCTTTTATAAGGAAAGCTTACGTCAGCTGATGTCACTTGATAGTGACATCTAACCGTTATTTAACTACTGAAAGTTAACACAACTACTGAAGATGTCAAACAACTGACATCTTCTTAGAAAAATACCAAGTGTTAACTATCACTACAACTACTGAAAAGAAAACTACTGAAACAATGACTGAAGAACATGCTCTTCAGTCGTTTTATAAATACTGAAATAGAAAAGAAAACTACTAAAAGGAAACCATCACAACAACTGAAGAATGCTTCTTCAGTTGTTGTGACAAACTCTGAAGCCTTCAGTACTTGGACTTCGTGAACTTCAGTTGTTGTCATCAGCTGATGTCTTCAGCTGATGTCTTCAGCTAATGTCTTCAGTCTTTGTACTTCAGCTATTGAACTTCAGTACTTTAGTCTTCAGCTGTTGAAGTCTTCATTACTTTAGTCTTCAGCTGTTGAAGTCTTCATTACTTTAGTCTTCAGCTGTTAATCTTCCGACTTTGTTCTTCAGTTGTTGAAGTCTTCAGTACTTTAGTCTTCAGCTGTTGATCTTCAGACTTTGTCAAACAGCTGATCAAGTCTTCAGCAGTTGTTGTGATGTCTTGTGGGACTTAAAGGTTTTTTTGATCTGGCTGATTAGTTCTTTTGGTCCAACAAACTCCCCCTGAACCAATACAGCCAAAACCTTTAAGCTTATTGAAGATGTCCCACTTATTATGGTAGAAAGATTGGTCTTTTTGTCTTCTAGATCAACTTAGAAGTGACCCTTGTAAGCACAGGCCTGGGGGGAAGTCTCAATGATCTGTTTGGCAATGGATGGATGGGAACTCTGTCTTGGGGAAATGGACACAGAGCTGTTACCCATCCATGAGATCTACTTCCCAAATATGAGTCTGTAAGACTCCTTGTATAGGCCTCAAGAAAGGTTATTTGTTCCTCCATGGTAAGCTCTTCTGTTTCTCCTTCAAGAGTGACCTGGCCCATAGTACTCAGAGAGGTATTTGACCTGTTTCCCATTTTTTAGCTCCACAGTTGTTATGATTCTATATGCGAATTCATCTGGGTGAATACCTCTAAGAACAACTGGAGCTCATTCTTTCTAACTTCCTCAAGCCTCCTATATACTAAACCCTTTTCACTACTTTATTCTCAGCATCTTTTGTGGGTCAGTTTAGCTTTATTGGCTTTCTTGAAGTCATCTAGGATCTCCCAAGGTGACTTCAAGAAACCTATAGTAACCTGCCAGGCTTAAGAAACTGTGACAGGATCAGCGATCACAAGTTTGATGTATTAGAGTTCAAGGCAACGGAATAAGAATAGGAATTAGACAAATGTAGCAAGTAATCGATGCTTGTATGCATTAAGAGCACATACGGTTATAGTGAGAGAATATATATTTCTGATTCAAGGAATGTTTATAGATATAGAATATTTCTAATCAAATCGTTCATATCATTCCCGTCATTCACATTATTACAATAGGTTGTCACTCCTTATATAGAGTGCAACAATCACTGCTGTTATCACGGAAAGTGACAACTGGCAGATCTAATACAAAAATAACTAACTCTTAAAAACTACTGAAATGTTCACAACTACTGAGAACATATCAGAGTGTTAAGTACAGAATATAAAACTAGATTAGAAAACTACTGAAACTACAACGACTGAAGAACAAGCTCTTCAGTCGTTTTACAAAACTACTGAAACATAAAAATACTGAAACTAGAAATATAAAACTACTGATATCACAACTACTGAAGAAGTACTCTTCAGCAGTTGTGACAAACTACTGATGCTTCAGTACTTTATCTTGAGACTTTGACCTTCAGATGTTTCATCAGCTGATGACTTCAGTAGATATCATCAGCTGATGTCTTCAGTCTTTGTCTTCAGACTTTGTAATCAGTTGTTGATCTTCAGCACTTGTAAACTCTTCAGCTGTTGTACTTCAGTACTTTGGTCTTTCAGCTTCAGCACTTGTGTTCTTCAGCTGTTGTACTTCAGCACTTTAGTTCTTCAGCTGTGTGAAGTCTTCAGCACTTGATCTTCAGCTGTTGAAGTCTCAGCACTTGTCAAACTATTGATGAGGCTTTCATCGTTGTTGTGATACCATGTGGGACTTAGAGGTTTTCTGATCTTGGCTCAGGGTTCTTTTGTCCAACAAACTCCCCTGAACCAATGCAGCCAAAACCTCTAAATTATTTATTATCCCACTTATTGTTGGCAAAATGTTGTTCTTTCCTTCTTGATCAGTAGAGAAGATGACCCATGTAAGCTCCGGCCTGGGAAGAAATCTCAGATATTTGTTTTGCAAGGTATGAATGGGAACTCTGTTTTGGGGAACTGGACACAGAGTTGTTATCCCATTCATGAGATTTACTTCCCCATAATGAGTCTGTATGACTCACGAACATAGGCCTCAAGGAGAACAACTTGTTCCTCCTGGAGAGTTCTTCTACTCCTCCTTCGAAGAAGAACTCTGGACCATAGTACTCTGATAAGTACTTCATGGTCCTGCCATTTTTCAGCTCCACCGTTGTTACCTCCCTATATACAAATTCATCAGGATGGTTGCCTTCAAGGAGTAACTGGAGCTCATTCTTCTGGATGTCTTCAAGCTTTTTATATAGCAACCCCTTCTTTCATCTTGTTTTCTAGTAAAGCTTGAGGGGTCTTCTTTGCTTGGTGAGCTTTCTTGAATTCATCAATGATTTCCCAAGGTGAGACTACAATGGCCAACATGATGGTAGAATCTATTGTTTCGTACCTGGCCATGTATCTGTGTGGAATAGTTCTTTTATGGATTCTAGAACTCACCCTAGGGTCTGGCCATACTCTCACTCTCTCCTTCTGATACTGAAAAGTGTGCCTGAGAGTGTACAGCCTTTGAGCATGCCCTTTCATGGCTTGAATAGATGATGACTGAGGAAATTCCTTGTCAACCATCTTCAACAGTTGCTCATCGTGCTGTTTCTGCTGTTCTTCTTCTTCTATCTTGACTCTGACCATTTCCTTTGAGAGTCAGGTATGATCATGGGTTGACTTCGGGGTTTGGTAGCTTTAGAACAGCAGAGAGTGGCAGACTATCATCTTCATCCTCCTCTTCTTCTTCTTCTTCCATCTCAGCACCCTTCTCCTCCTTAGGTGCATCACTGGATGATGGTTGGGTTGGTGAAGGAATGGTTTTGAAGAATGAGGATGTTTGGATTTTGGCTTAGAGATTGGTTGGGAGATTTGAGGGATAGGCTCTGTTTGAGTGGGTGGAAGGGAGGTTGATCCAGCATCTTTGTAGTTAGTTTGCCTTTGTGAGTTTAGCCATCTCTACCTTTTACCAGCCCCAGCTCATCAAGGGCTTCCACAATAATCCCTTTGTTGAATTGCTCAGACAGATAGATTCTGGTGGCTATAGCCAGAATGTTGTCCTGGTCCACGCGCGAATCTCCATTAACGATCTTCCTAAGTATTTTGCAATAAAGCGGATCATTATTTCCAATCTCTCTTTTCCAGAGCATCATACCCAGTCCATCGGGTTGAATCTCTTGGACTTCCAACCTTCTGATCTCACTATCCAATGTGGCTGTATCAAACCCCTGCCTGAAGAGTTGTTCAATTATTTTATCCATGGATCGGCTGTGTGTAGTGTCAGCTTCTTTTACCAGCTCCTCCAAGGATTTGTATTCAGCAGTATGATCATCAGCACTTTTCTTTCGCTTGTAAGTGAGCAGATGTTGCTTTTCTGTCTCCTCCTCTGGGCTTGCTTTTTTCCTTCTTTTCCTCTGTTCTTTCCTCTCTTTTCTTTCACTGCAGTACTCTCCCCTTTTTGGATGCATTGGAGGAAGGGTTTTGTAACCGCAGAAAGAGTCTTTTGTACAGCAGCATCAATCAAGGGTTGTAAAGTTGAGGAAAGCCTCTCATCAATGGCTTTAGCCACAATATCAGTGATTATGGGTGTGATGAGAGGGAGGGAATTTTGAAGTACAGCACCTATTTGCTCAGGAGGGTTCTGTCCTGAGAATAGGGCCTGAAGCAGAGGCAGGTGGTTGAGTTGGAGTGGCTCAGTGTTTGGGGAACCTTCAAGTGAAGGTGCCATCTGTGGGTTGGTAGAGGCAGATGGTCTTCTCCTTGTGAGAGTTGGTCAAGTAGGTTTTGCAGCCTATGACTTTCTCTTCAAGGATTGTGTTCTGGGCAAGAACATCGTAGAAAAAGCCCAGGTCATCATCAGCCGAAGCTGAATCATTGACCTCTGCTTAGAGCAGGATTACATGCACTGGGTGTAGACCAGTTGGTGCATGTGCCCCTTGTGCTTGGTACTGGGGACTTCCAGCCCCAGGACAGTGTCCATCATCAGCTGTTGCTCTAGTGAGGTCTTAGCAATGTTACCAGCCTCATTCTGATCATGTGCTGAGTCAGAGGAAGGTGGCAGCCTCACTAGATATTCTAAGCTCCTTGTCTACACCAGGAGATAGAAGTGGTAAACCCCTGTGCTGTGGGTTCTCAAGTGCACTGTGTTCCTCCGCCTCAATTGTAGAGGTGTTCCAGTAGTAAGTGGTTTCTGGGGATGGGGTGAGGAGTGTAGTTGAGTCAGCACTTGTGCAACTATTAAAGTTGGGCTGTGAGGGGCGGTTGTTGGGGTGAAGGGATAGAAGCAGTGTGCACCAGGGGAGGTTGGTGCTCTTCAATGGCAATCCCCTCAAGTGAGGAAGATCCCAGATGTAGGTACCCCTTGTGTGGTTGCTGCAGGCTCCTGTGAGAGGAAGCCTGAGCGGCTATGGCTGGAAGAGTCATGTATCCACTAGGGGTTGGACTAGTGGATATATCCTGCGTTTGTGTTGCAGGGGCATCCTCAGGGGACTCAATTCCTGAGTAGCCGTTTTGGGTTTCTTTTTGGTGGGTTTGGTGGGGACTTTTGATTTGGAGGTGGTGGCTGTGTGGGTTCCAGCTGCATGGGTTTTCGCAGCTTGGCAGCCATTTTTAGTGTCTGGTGAGAGTTGTGCCGGGAGTATACTTCCGGCAGAACAGCCGTAGAGGGACTCCAAGCCAACAAGTCCCTCAGCATTAAGCTGGTTTGTAATGATGGCCATTATGAACCGTGGATATAGTATCCAACTGGTGGCAGTTAGTTTTGAGCCATATCCTTGAGCTCCGAAAATATTATTTCTGAAAAGTTTAGCGGTTGTTGCTCAAGAATAGAATACATTACCTGCTGCCATTTTGTCGACATTTGATCCCAAGACGACGTCTTAGGAGCCAAACATACATTCACCATGTGAAAAATTAGGCGCTCAGCGTCATTAAAGTGTTTCTTCAGGATAGTGGAGGCACTGAGATCGCCTTGATATCCATGTTGGGCAAAGGATAGATCTGTGGTGCCCTTCGGATATCCAGCAGGAGAACTAGCATCATTCAGATGAAGAATTTGGCGGATTATTGCAGGAGTGATGACTACTTCTTGTTGTTGACGACCGACTGGAGAGATGGTGTGTTGTTCTCCCCAGTGGTAATAGTAACGTTCATCCAAAATTGGTGAGGGATTCGGCATGTAGTATGGGATTCAGAAGAAATGCCATATTGTATTGGGACTGAACCATAAGATCGATAGCAGTATCGAACTTAGTCCAGATAGGCGATTAGTAAGGTAGGCAACACAGTTGTGTCGCGGTTTAATTTGCATGGACGCCATTGAGAGAGAGGGAAGTTTTGGAGAGGAACGTTAGGTTTGAAGAAGATGAAGCATTGAGGACTTAGGTCAGGGATATTTATAGGGTACGGGTAAGAAAACGACTGAAGGATGTGGGTAGTCATCAGTAGTTTTAAACGACCGTTGACATGGTATTATCCTTTCAGACGTTGAAACAGCTGAAGTGTGGTGTTAGGCATCAGAAGTTAGAAAACTACTGAAGCCCGTGGTTTAACTTCAGATGATTGAAACAACTGAGGACTTGGTGTTTGTCATCAGTAGTTGTGAAACTACTGAAGACAGTGGTTTAGTCATCAGCTGTTGTAAACAACTGAAGACTTGGTATTAGTCATCAGTAGTTATAAAAACTACTGAAGACATGGTTTTGCTTCAGTTGTTTAGAATGAAACAGCAGTAGTACAAACGACTGAAGAGAAATTTCTCATCAGCTGTTTTCGTCAATTCTTAGCTTGTCAGCTGTTTCATACTGTCCTCACACATTCATCAGCCTTTTTGGCTGATTTCAGTTGTTTCATAGGACATTAGTACTTATCTGTTTTACTGATTGCAGTAGTTGTAGCTGCATCAGTAGTTGTAACTACATCAGTAGTTTAGAACAAATGAAGTACTTCAGTACTTTGAGACATTTAGCCTTCAGTAGTTATAAAAACTGCGAGGGTAAAAGAGCTCATCAGTACTTATATGTGAATCAGTACTTATTACTAAGATCATCAGTAGTTGTCACTTATTCTAGCTGCAGCATACCAAGCCTTAACACCAGGTTTTGGAAAGTTGAACTATCCAAAGGCTTAGTAAAAATGTCTGCAAGCTCATCAGCACTGGGCACAAACTTAGGATCAGTCAGACCTTTTTCAAAACAATCCCTTATAAAATGATGTCTGATCTCTATATGTTTGGTCCTAGAGTGTGGACTGGATTTTTGACAATACACAGAGCTGAAGCACTATCCATTAACAATGGAGTCTTAGTCTCTGTAATGCCATAATCCAGAAGTTGGTTCTGAAGCCAGAGTACCTGAGAGGTGCAACTTGCAGCAGCAATGTACTCTGCTTCAGCAGTTGATGTAGCAACTGAGGTCTGTTTCTTGCTCTGCCAAGATATCAAGCAGTTGCCTAGGAATTGACATCCACCAGAAGTTGATTTCTGGTCAACTTACACCCTGCATAGTCACTGTCAGAGAAAAAGCAATAGTTTACCAGAATGTCCAGTAGAATACCATAAACCTAGAGATGGAGTGCTTGCAGATATCTAAAGATCCTCTTGACTGCAATCAGATGAGACTCTTTAGGTGCAGCCTGAAATCTAGCACAAACACATGTAGCAAACATAATATCTGGTCTAGAAGCTGTTAAATACATCAAGGACCCAATCATACATCTGTAAAGTGTTTCATCAACCACTTTACCTTCTGATCTGTATCCAGTTGTGTGGTGCTGCACATGGGGGTAGAACAGGGCTTACAGTTTTGTAAATCAAACTTTTGCAAAAGATCTTTTTGTATATGGACAGATGAATGAAAATTCCATCAACCTTTTGTTTGATTTGCAACCCCAGAAAGAACTGTAATTTCCCATGGCACTCATTTCAAACTTCTATTGCATCAACTTTGTAAAGGCATCACACAACTTTGGATCAGAGGATGCAAAAATGATATCATCTACATAAATTTGAACAAGTAGATTATGCTGCCCAGCTTTCTTAATGAATAAAGTCTTATCTATGGAGCCTCTAGTGAAATTATTTTCCAGAAGAAAGTTTGATAATGTCTCATACCAGGCTCTAGGAGCTTGTTTTAACCCATAAAGAGCCTATCAAGCTTATACACCAATTAGGATGTTTATTGTCCTCAAAGCCTGGAGGTTGACATACATAAACCTCTTCTTTAATTTTTCCATACAAAAATGCACTTTTGACATCCATTTGAAAAACTTTAAGGTTTTGATAAGCAGATAAGCTAAAAACAATCAAATTGCTTCCAGTCTGGCTACAGGGCAAAGGTTTCATCATAATCAATACCTTCTTCTTGTGCAACCCCTGAACAACCAGTCTGGCCTTGTTCTTAACAATAAGCCCATTTTCATCAGTTTTGTTCCTAAACACCCATTTAGTGCCTATTGCACACTTACCTGGAGGTAGAGGAACCAGTTTCCACACTTGCTGTTTTCTGAACTGAAGAAGCTCAAGCTGCATGGCATCAACCCATCCATTGTCCTTTAAAGCAATGTGATAATTCTTTGGCTCTTGCTGACTGATGAAGAGAGCATAGAAGCAGAAATTTGACAATTGACTTCTTGTTGATACTCCAGCAGTGATATCACCAATGATTTGAAACATAGGGTGATTCTTCAGATCTTGATACACAATGAGATCTGTGCAAGTGTTGTAGCAGGCTCAGCAGTAACAGATGGTGATGGTGAATCATTTCCTTGAAACCAATCAGTGGATGGTAATTCAAAGGAAGTTGAATTAGAAGAGATCTCATCAGTATTTGTTGTGGATGGTGCTACTGGAGCTACAGGAACATCAGTTCTAGCTGAATCAGGCAGCTGATCACTAAACCTGAAGAGGTGAGTACTGCAATCATCATCATCATCAGCAGTACCACCAGGTGGTGAACCGTTGACAGGAGCAACAGCAGGAGTTGATAAGGAACATATTGCACTATGTCCAAATCAAATAACTCCACAGGGCTTTGTGGAATCTTGTCCTTGGAGATTCATTGAACTTAACATGTAGAGTTTCTTCAACCATCTTTGTTCTGCAGTTGAAGACTATGTATGCCTTGCAAGTAGATGAATAACCAACAAAATACCCTGCATCCAACTTAGGATCAAATTTGTGGAGTTGATCCTTTGTGTGAGAATAAAACAGGGACACCCAAATGCTTTGAAAAATGAAATCAGAGGAGCCAAATGATGGAGGACTTCATATGGAGTCTTCATCAACCTCTGATTTACTAAAACTCTATTTTGCACATAGCAAGCTGTGTAAAGCTTCAGCCCAAAAGGTCAGTGGCAAACCAGAGTCAGCCAGCATGGACCTTGACTGGAAGGGAATACTGCTTCTCAATATACAACACAAAGTGAATAATTTCTGAGCAGCCTCATCCTTTGAATGTAGAAAGAAAGTCCATACAAATCTGGAGTAATCATCCACAATTACCAGACAGTATTTCTTCTTTGCCATGCTCATTACTCTCACAGGACCAAATAGATCCATATGCAGTAATTGCAAGCAGGCAGTGGACTTAGACACTTCAATGGGAGGGAATGAGACTTTGTGTGTTTTCTTTTAAACAAGCAGTGCAGGTTTCATCACAATGGAACTCCTTTATTGGTAAGCCTCTGACTAAACTATTGTGGGTAAGCTGATTCATGTTTTTGAGATTAACATGACCAAGCCTTCTGTGCCACAGTTTAGATTCTTGAGAAGAGGCTTTGGAAAATAGGCAAGGATTGCCTTTGAGATCTATTTTCTTGGACAGATCTAAGGCATACACTCTTCCTGTCCTGTTGACTCTCAGGAGAGTGTGATCATCCAACACCTTGTCAATCAAGTGCAAAACTTTGGATGACAGAATCCTACAGTTTTGACTGGTGAAAAGAGCAACATGGCCTTTATCACACATTTGACTGACACTCAAGAGATTGTACTTGAGATTTTCCACATGATTAACATCATCAAATTTGATTTCTCCACTAGAGACAAAACCCTTACAATGATGTAACCCTTAGCATCATTGCCAAAAGAAACAAATCCCTTCTTTCCTTGAGAGTAGTCATGAAGAAGAGAGCTGTTCCCAGTCATGTGCATAGATCCCCCACTGTCTACATACCAAATGCTACTTTGCATGTGAAGAACCCTGCAATAATAAACAATCAGTTAGTTTTAGAGACCCAACCTTTTTGGTTTTGGGCCTGGTCTCATCAATAGATGGTAAACTAACAGGTTTATTTGAAACAACAGCCTGAGAGGAAGAAGATGGTGTAGAAGAGGAGTCTTTGGCTTGGATCTCCTTTTCTGTGGTTTCAGTATAGGAGCATCTAGTTGGTTAACTCTACCCAACAGATGTTGAACCATCATACCAGCTGTGTCTGATTTTGTGATAAGGCTTTCAGCTCATCAGACACATTGCCAGTGGAGTTTGATAAGTTCCTATGTTGCACCTTCTCTTCTGAGCACTCTCAGCTGTCACCTGTTTAACCCCTTCCTTTTTGGATTTCTTTGAGGACTTAAGGGTTACAGGATTTGATGTTGCTGATACAAATGTGGTCTCAAACTCAGTTTTCATTTTTACCATTTTCTCTTAATTTCTTCTTTTTGTTTGAGTTTGGAACCTCTTTTGTACCAACAATCATCTGTAAGATGATTGAACAACCACATACTTCACATGGTTTCTTCTTTATCTTAGGTTGATCATCAACTAAAGAGGGTGAAGCAACTGAAGACTTGTTCTTCAATGCTTTGGAAGCATTGTTTGCTATGTTGACAGCCTCTTTAGTAGCTTCAAACTCTTTCTACTGACAGTTTTCTTCTCTTCAGTACTGACAGCAGTTGGAGTTTGAACTTCAGGTGTTAAATCCTGCTCTCTAGTCCTTCAGGACCTTCAGAATTACTCCTGAGTTGATCAACTCATTGATCATGTGAGTGTCAGCCTTTGAACCATCAACATTAGCTGATAGGTTCAGAGAGGGCTTGATGCTGACTGCTACTTCTGATTGTGCTGTATCAGAAAGTAGATCACATGATGTGATGGTTGGTTATCACTCTCACCATCAAATTCTACCTCTGCTCTTGGAGTAAAATCTGTAGGTGGAGCAGTGTGATTGTAACCAATGCCAAACTTCACATTGGAAGCAGATTGCTTACTAAGAAGCATTTCAAAACCTTTGCATGATGTACCCATCTATCACACTCTACCTGGGTAACAGCAAGGGTTCTTTGAGATCTTTGTACTTCTCTAGAAGTACCTCTTCTCTAGCCTTATCATCAATTATTTGGCAATTCAGTTTATAAATCTCATCATTTTTATCTTTAAGCACAAACTCAAATTCAGCTTTGTTTTTGGAAATTATTTGTTCTAGTTCAATGTTCTTTTAATTAAAGCTACATTTGCTTCTCTAATGGAAGCAAATGCTGCTATGCATGGTTCAGAACATAATTTGGCTTTTGCCTCAGAGGATACCTGTGATACCTGAGGTGTAGAGGCATTAGAAAATGAAGTATCAGCAGACTCCAAAACCATAAGAGCTAGATTCCCAAAAGGACTGTCACCACCATGTTGACCAGCACCTGAGAACAATTGGTCATGACCAGACATGTCATCTGGTAAACTGCTCCAGTCAACAACTCCTGGGGTGAAGAAGTTGTGTGTTGAGGTTGAGTTTGTTGATAGATTTGGATGGCTGAGGTTCTGGTAGTGCATGAGGTTGTGGTGCCATAGGAACTTGAACTTGATTTGACTGTGGCATGTAATAACAAGAGTAAGGATATGGCATTTGACCCTGAGGAACAAAATATGCCGGAGATTGTTGTTGAGGATGATGACTAGAAGTGACAGGACGTGCCCTCTGTGTTGTTGACTATTGCCAGGAAAAGTCACAAGGGTGCAGTGGAGTTAGATCCAGTTGATCTACACTCTCTTGCAAAGTGTCCAAGCCTTTGGCATTTGTGACACCTCAACTTGCTCTTGTCAAAACCAACTTTGGTTTTGCCAGAGAGTCCTGGGAATTTTCTTCCAGTTCTTTTGTAGAACTTCTGAGATCTGATATTTATCAAGGCATTTGGCTCAAAATATCCTTCTCTTCTAAGTCATCATCAGCAATCCCCTTGAGATCATCCATAATGAAGCATAAATTGTCATTATTACACCCAGTAAACTGACCATCAATACTCACAAATGCAAAATCAGAAGTGTTTGAAGAGAAATTAATATGCTTATCATACTGGCATTCAGATGAAGCATATTCTGACTCATGACCCACCAAGGCAGTGTTGCCTGGTACAAAGTCTTCAGTGAGCTTTCCAGATGAAGACAGCTTTCTCTTCTGTTCTATCTCTCTCTCAAACGTGAGCAGTTTCCCATGGAGTTGGGTGAGAGATAGTTTGTCCAAACTTGCACTGGAGCGTAGGACAATAGTATATGTGTCCCATCTCTCAGGCAGTGATCTGAGAAATCTGTTATTCATCTGAATGTTTGTGTACTCAAGTTTGACCATTTTTAATTTAGAGATCAAACAGGAGAACCGCTCATATTGTTGAGTCAGTGTCTCACCCTTTCTATGAGAGAATGTCTCATATTGTTGGGCAAGAATTTCTCTATTATTTGCCAAGACCTCATCTGTTCCTCCAAATTGTTCTTTCAAGGCATTCCAGAGGTCATGGGCAGTTTCATGATGCATTAGCCCAGAATAGATTTCATTTGGCAGTGCCATGGCCAGAATTCCATGGGCTTTTGCATCAATTTCAAGCAACTTCTTATCCTCATCTGAGTATTGCTCCCTCCTCTTCGGAACCATTTGATTGGTTTCGGGTTATTCACCATAGGCTTGTGTGGACCATGTACCACTGATGTCCAACAACCTGCGTTGTTAACAGACAGGTGATGGAGCATTCGTCGTTGCCATATGTTATACTCATTCCTAACCAGCATTGGTGGCTTGGTTGAGGAACCAGTATTGTGAGGATCATTGGAGGGAGTAGTCATTTTCAGTTCAGAAACAATTTAATTCAAGCTTTTAAAAGTTTTACACAGACCACAACAAACTCAATGAAAACCAAGAAAAGATCTAAGGATGAATGACTAGAAATACAGAAAATTCAATCTCTATAACTGTTTCTTGCAAAAAAAACAAAAGCTAATTCAATCAAACTTAGATCTTGAATAGCAGTTTCAATGATCAATTATTAGATCGATCAATGATGAACATGGCTCTGATACCATTTGACAGGATCAGCGATCACAAGTTTGATGTATTAGAGTTCAAGGCAGCGGAATAAGAATAGGAATTAGACAAATTGTAGCAAGTAATCGATGCTTGTATGCATTAAGAGCACATACGGTTATATTGAGAGAAATATATTTCTGATTCAAGGAATGTTTATAGATATAGAATATTCTAATCAAATCATTCATATCATTCCCGTCATTCACATATTACAATAGGTTGTCACTCCTTATATAGAGTGCAACAATCACTGCTGTTATCACGGAAAGTGACAACTGGCAGATCTAATACAAAAATAACTAACTCTTAACAAACTACTGAAATGTTCAACTACTGAGAACATATCAGAGTGTTAAGTACATAATATAAAACTACTGATTAGAAACTACTGAAACTACAACGACTGAAGAACAAGCTCTTCAGTCGTTTTACAAACCTACTGAAACATAAAACTACTGAAACTAGAAATATAAAACTACTGATATCACAACTACTGAAGAAGTACTGTTCAGCAGTTGTGACAAACTACTAACGCTTCAGTACTTGATCTTCAGACTTTGACCTTCAGATGTTTCATCAGCTGATGACTTCAGTAGATATCATCAGCTGATGTCTTCAGTCTTTGTCTTCAGACTTTGTACATCAGTTGTTGATCTTCAGCACTTGTAAACTCTTCAGCTGTTGTACTTCAGTACTTTGGTCTTTCAGCTTCAGCACTTGTGTTCTTCAGCTGTTGTACTTCAGCACTTAGTTCTTCAGCTGTTGAAGTCTTCAGCACTTGATCTTCAGCTGTTGAAGTCTTCAGCACTTGTCAAACTGCTGATGAGGCTTTCAGCAGTTGTTGTGATACCATGTGGGACTTAGAGGTTTTCTGATCTTGGCTCATTGGTTCTTTTGGTCCAACAAATGTGAATCTCGAATGACGTCTTTGGAGGTTCCCATTGCATCACCGCTTCAACCTTCGTAGGGTCCACCCTAATCCCCTCGGGATTAACCAGATGACCTAAAAATTGAACTTCTCAAAGCCAAATGCGCATTTAGAGAACTTCTCTAATACTTTTTGAATATAACTTGACCTATAACTTCTCACTTATGAGCATCTCCAATACTTTTTGAATATGATCGACATGTTCCTCTTCACTTTTTGAATTGATGAAGATGTCATCGATGAAAACTATCATCGATTTATCCAACATCAGCCGACATACCTGATTCATAAGTTCCATAAAAGCAGTTGGTGCGTTGGTTAAACCAAAGTACATGACGAGAAATTTGCAGTGTCCATAATGCGTACGGAACACTATCTTAGGAATGTCTTGTTCTTTCACATTTAGTTGGTGGTAACCAGACTGCAGGTCTATCCTTGAAAACCAGCTGGCACCCTGAAGTTGATCGAACAGGTCATTGATCCTTGGTAATGGATACCGATTCTTAAAGATCAGCTTATGAACCTTGCAATAGTCAATGCACATCCACATGCTACCGTCTTTCTTCTTGACGAATAAAACCGGAGCACCCTATGGAGAGATACTTGGTCAGATGAAGCCTTTATCCAATAAATCTTGCAACTGGTCCCTCAATTCTACCATCTCCGAAGGAGCTAATCGATACAGTGTTTTAGCGACGGGCTGTGCTCTCGGTAGCAAATCAATCTGGAATTCGATTTCGCGGTCAGGCGGCACACCAGTTAGGTCTTTTGGGGAGACATCAAAAACTCGCGCACTACGGGGATGTTCGATAATTATGGCTCTTGCTCATCCACATCTATTACATAGGCCAAGTAAACACTACACCCACATCTCAAGTACTTTTCATCCGTGATCATCGACACGACCTTCGGTACACAACACACCTTATCCCCACAAACGATAATAGAACTACCATCAGGTGCTATTAGACAATTATCTTCTTACTACATACTATATTGGCTTCATAGCTAGCTAAGTAATCCATGCCTAACACCACATCGAAACCTCCTAAGGCTATAACATGCAACCTAACAGGAACTTACAATCTCTTAATTCAATCAGGCAATCCTCAACCACCTCAGTTACCTTAGTGGACTTACCAATGGTTATTTCTAAATAGAAATACCCATCTAACTTCCTACCGTTATAATGCAACAAACAACAAAAGGCAGCCAACACAAAACTCCTACTTGCACCAGAATCAAAGAGCATAGAAGAATATTTATGGTCCACCAGAAACATATCTGAAACTACTTCTGGATCTGCCCTAGCCTCCTCATGAGTTATGTTGAATGCCCTTGCCTTCGCCTTCAAACCGTCACCTTATCCTTGAATGGCCTCTTCCATATTTTATACAAGCACCTCCATATCCTGTATTTCCTTGTCTCCCTGGCTGATCCTCAACTCTCATTCTCTTTTCTCCACACCTAAAGTTGTCACCTCCAAACCTCTTCCCATTTCCATTCTTGTTCGACTCCATTTCTCCTCCTTTTTCTGTATAGGCATTAGATCTCTCTCATCCTGCATCCTTCTAGCTAAATCTACTACAAACCTAAAGGTGCTTGGTCTAGCCGCAATCATGTGCCTCCTTATATCCACGAGCAAACCCTGCATGTATCTCTTGATCTTCTTATGCAATTGTCACCATGTCTGGCACAAGTCTAGAAAGTTCATTGAACTTGGAGGTATACTCTTGTTGAGTCATGTTCCCAGCCTCTAAATACAAGAACTCCTTTTTAATCTTGTATAATTCTTGATGGGGACGATACTCCTCCAGCACCAACTCCTTCAACTCAGACCAATTCATTTTGGCTATCAATCGCTTTCCTTCAGCCTGGACAATAGTGTCCCACCAGCACAACCCTAAGTCGACAAAAGAATGAGTGGAAAACTTAACTTTCTAATCTTCCGGACACTCACTGATTTCCAATATCACTTCCATCTATTTGAACCAACAATGAGCGGCAGTAGCATTGCCGTTACAATCAAAGGTTGGGGGCCTGCACCTTTGAAATGCCCCATAGTTGCATCCTTTAGTAGTCTCTTTCTCGGATCCTCATCATTGTCATCATCATGAACTACCATATTAGGGTTTGATGGCTCCTTTACGCATTCCTCAGTCCTCCCAGCATTTTAAATCATGGTCATTTAAAAATGTATATTTAGTATACATAATACCCCAAAACATGGAAAAACTTATAAATTAGGGGATCTGGAACTCACCTTGATACCATGAGTAACTTCTAAACTAAGCTTTCTAGGCTAGGATCACACTACATAGCCTGCAGATAAGTTAACACTTAAATGGGTTAGTTTCTGCCTAATTCGCTGCTCATTTCGCTACTAGATAAGCAGTTTCGCTACTAGATAAGCAGTTTCGCTACTAGATAAGCAGTTTCGCTACTAGATAAGCAGTTTCGCTACTAGATAAGCAGTTTCGCTGGCAGTTTCGCTGGCAGTTTCGCTGGCATTTTCGCTGGCATTTTCGCTGGCATTTTCGCTGGCATTTTCGCTGGCATTTTCGCTGGCAGTTTCGCTGGCAGTTTCGCTGGCAGTTTCGCTGGCAGTTTCGCTGGCAGTTTCGCTGGCAGTTTCGCTGGCAGTTTCGCTGGCAGTTTCGCTGGCAGTTTCGCTGGCAGTTTCGCTGGCAGTTTCGCTGGCAGTTTCGCTGTCAGTTTCGCTGTCAGTTTCGCTGTCAGTTTCGCTGTCAGTTTCGCTGTCAGTTTCGCTGTCAGTTTCGCTGTCAGTTTCGCTGTCAGTTTCGCTGTCAGTTTCGCTGTCAGTTTCGCTGTCAGTTTCGCTGTCAGTTTCGCTGGCAGTTTCGCTGGCAGTTTCGCTGGCAGTTTCGCTGGCAGTTTCGCTGGCAGTTTCGCTGGCAGTTTCGCTGGCAGTTTCGCTGGCAGTTTCGCTGGCAGTTTCGCTGGCAGTTTCGCTGGCATTTTCGCTGGCAGTTTCGCTGGCAGTTTCGCTGGCAGTTTCGCTGGCAGTTTCGCTGGCAGTTTCGCTGGCAGTTTCGCTGGCAGTTTCGCTGGCAGTTTCGCTGGCAGTTTCGCTGGCAGTTTCGCTGGCAGTTTCGCTGGCAGTTTCGCTGGCAGTTTCGCTGGCAGTTTCGCTGGCAGTTTCGCTGGCAGTTTCGCTGGCAGTTTCGCTGGCAGTTTCGCTGGCAGTTTCGCTGGCAGTTTCGCTGGCAGTTTCGCTGCAGTTTCGCTGGCAGTTTCGCTGGCAGTTTCGCTGGCAGTTTCGCTGGCAGTTTCGCTGGCAGTTTCGCTGGCAGTTTCGCTGGCAGTTTCGCTGGCAGTTTCGCTGGCAGTTTCGCTGGCAGTTTCGCTGGCAGTTTCGCTGGCAGTTTCGCTGGCAGTTTCGCTGGCAGTTTCGCTGGCAGTTTCGCTGGCAGTTTCGCTGGCAGTTTCGCTGGCAGTTTCGCTGGCAGTTTCGCTGGCAGTTTCGCTGGCAGTTTCGCTGGCAGTTTCGCTGGCAGTTTCGCTGGCAGTTTCGCTGGCAGTTTCGCTGGCAGTTTCGCTGGCAGTTTCGCTGGCAGTTTCGCTGGCAGTTTCGCTGGCAGTTTCGCTGGCAGTTTCGCTGGCAGTTTCGCTGGCAGTTTCGCTGGCAGTTTCGCTGGCATTTTCGCTGGCAGTTTCGCTGGCATTTTCGCTGGCAGTTTCGCTGGCAGTTTCTTTGTCACTTTCGCAAGGCAGTTTCAACCAAATTTCGTTGGAAGAAGATTCGTAGTTTCGCAGCTTGAACACCAAGTTTCACTAGATAAACAGACAGTTTGTAGAACATATAAAAATTACGAAGTAACCTGTTTTTAACCCAAAATCGCAACTTTTTATGTCCACTCTGTTATCAACCATGAGGCTATATCTAAGCTTTTTATATGTTATCATACATAAAAATGTGACCTTTATTAGATTCTTTGCAACTTTTTAAAACCCAAAACCCTAGAATTCGAGTTTGATCTACAGAAGGGATTAGAGGTTGATTCTTACCTTGATTTGTTGCTCCTTTCGAATTGTTTGATGCTCCAACACCAGATCTTTAATCTCGTAACCTTTGAAACTTCAAATCTTGAGTTTCTTCACTTTCTCCCTCTATGAATTTGGATGGCAAGGGTTCAAATGAGAAAGATGTTGGCCGGTTAAGTGGCTTAAGGACCTATTATGGACCCTTAATCCCTTATGCTACTTCCCAATAAAACTAATTAGCCTATGACCATTTCTTTCCTTTATTAAATACCTAATAATTAAGCTCATTATCCTTGATGACTCGTGTTGACTTTTGGGGTGTTACATAAATCACTAATTTTCACTGGCAAATTGATAATTAACGTAACATAATAAACAATCATAAGGAAAGAAATAATTAAAAATAGAAAATGTAAAAACACAGAAGTGTTTCCCTCGTTTCTCTCTATCATTAAAAAATTATTAAAAAAAACTCATTTTTTATTAACGTCATTTTACACATATATAATACCTAGAATTACACATGTGTAAAACAAGATTTATAAATATGTAATGAGTTAAAAATATCAATATGGTAAGCGTTAGAAATAAAAAGTATTAAATTAATGGTGAATTTTATTTTGAAAAAATAATATCATAAAAAGGTTACGAACACTTTATAAAAAGGTGAAAGTGGAATGTGACTTGCATGTGATTAAATTGTGTTTGATATTAATTACTAGAGTTCTCATAAAAAAAGATGGTTCTCAAGATAACCCTACCATATATATATACATACATGTATATATATATATAGACACACACACACACACATTGGGAGGTTCCTCTAAAAAATATTTTTTTTCCTAGGAATACTAAGAAGTAATTTTAGCCTTCTAATTATCTATAATAGCTAATATCAAAGTGCAGGAAAAATAAGCAATCAATGATAGTTCGGGTATTTTATAGTTTTACCTACAATTATTGACTTTTTAAAATTCCCCCTAATTTTAAATGTAAATAACTTTTTCCTACAACATTACTTTTTTTCTCTTTAATTGAGTATAGTATTGCTATAATTTTTTTCTCTTTAAATTTCACCATAAAATAAAGCATTTTTTCTCTTTAAATTGAGTATAGTATTGCTATAATTTTTTCTAAACAAATCAAATTATGTGAAATTGTGCTGCATTTCTAACTTTTTTGTGCTGAATATCGTAGAAGAGCACAATTTTGTGTTGTATTTCATAAAACAACACAAAATTTTTTTGTATTTAAAAAATAGCATAGTTTTGTGCTGTTTTGTGTCAAACAACACAATTTTGTGTTGTATTTCATTAAAACAACATAAAATTGTGTTATATTTCAAAAAAAACATCATAGTTTGTGTTGTTTTGCATTAAACAACACAGTTTTGAGTTGTATTTTCAAACAACATATTTTTGCGTGATTTTGTGGAACATGTTCTTGTAACACCCGGTTATTTATTTATTTTGAAGCCGACGAAGGAAGAAAACGAAATAAAGTCCTAAGTCGAGGGAGCAAACTCGCCAACGAAAGAAAGTCGGGTGAGTGGGAGTATATAAGGGAGAGGGCAGCCCTTACCTTCTTCCCACACTCACATTTCAGCCAAAAGAAAGAGAAGAAGAGAGAAAGTAAGAAAAGAGGAAGAAAAGTTGGTTCGGGTTGGTTCGAGTGAGCTAAAATCGTTGAAAAGCGAGTTAAATCGAAGCTCTTCTCGTTCTGGTCATTTGTGTGAGTTCTAGGATCCCTCCTTTAAATGTTTTTGAATGATTTGGGACTGGAAAACATCTGGATATCGGGTTTTTGAGTGTGTGCATGTTTAACCCGTTTGTGTATGTGTATTTGTGTGTATGATCCATTTGAGCCTTGTTTGTGAGGTTGTGTGTGCTTGAAGGGTGTTATGGTATGCATCCCTAAGGTTTAGGGTGGTCGATTTGGGCATAGAATGAGTTTAGATGAGTTTGGAGGTCGAAGAGGGCAGTTTGCGTTCGGCTGGAACTACATTTTGCATCAGCTAGGGCTAGGCGACCGACTGGAGACCGAATGGAGGCCATACGGCCGAATAGGGTGCGATTGGGGTTCATTTGCATGATTGAGGTCCATTCACACGATTAAGGTCCAGTCGTATGGAGGTCATGTGACTGAAAGTCCAGTCGCATAAGTGCTCATCCGCATTAGTCCCATTTGCGTAGGTCCATTCGTATTAGTCTATTCACATGATTGGGTGTTCATTCGCATAAGTGTTCATCCGCATTGGTTCATTCACATGATCTTCAGCCGCATGGAGGCTATTCGACTGAAGGGTGTGCATACGCCCGAATAGGGCTGTTGCACCCGAGGTGAAGTGTAGTTTAACTTCTGACTTTCGGGGGAAGTGCACATGTAAGTTTTGACGTAAGGGTTCCCGTAAGTTCATGTAAGGTGATGATTGAGGCCTTAGAGAGCATGTTGGGAAAGATGATGATGTTGCATGTTTATGCATGATGCATGTTATGTATGTATGATGTTGCCCTGTATGACGTGATGACTGTGCATGCTGATGTTCCTTATTATGATTATGTGTTATGATAATTAATGAAATGAAGTATTACATAACGTAAAGTGGAAGATAATGAAAAGTGGAACATGAAGAATGCATGCATTAATGAACGATGAAAGTGATGAAAGTCTTGCAAGTATTGGATATCGAGACATGCCATTAAAAGGTGTTAGCCCAACGGTGTGCGGGTTCACTACCCCGGGAGGATGCACATCGGGGTCCTTGTCTGTGATCGACCATTTATATAGAACCTCTACCGCTTACCCCTTGGGTCATGTGGTGAAACCTGATAGGATCATGGTGGACCCAGTAAAGGTGGAGGCGGTTATGCAATGGAAGTCACCAAAGAGGCCATCCGAGATTCGTAGTTTCTTGGGTTTGGGGGCTACTATAGACGATTTATCCAAGAATTTTCCAAGATTGCTTCTCCACTAACCAAGTTGACCCGAAATGATGTAAAATTTATATGGGTTCAAGCTCAAGAGAAGGCATTCGAAGAATGAAGGCGAGGTTGACTCAAGCTCCTGTTCAGTCATTACCCGATGGAAGTGAAGATCTAGTGGTTTATTCTGATGCTTCCTTTTCGGGGTTGGGGTGCGTGTTAATATAGAGAGGGAAGGTTATAGCCTATGCATCCCGACAGTTGAAGGTTCATGAGGTCAATTATCCTACTCATGACTTGGAGCTGGCAGCCGTGGTCTTTGCGTTAAAGATTTGGAGGCATTATCTCTACGGGACGAAGTGCACCATATTCACGGACCACAAAAGCTTGAAGTACTTCTTTGAGCAGAAGGACCTGAACATGAGGCAGAGACGGTGGTTGGAACTTATAAAGGATTATGATTGTGAGATCCACTACCATCCGGGCAAAGCCAATGTGGTGGCTGATGCCTTTAGCCGAAAGGAGAGGCCCGAGCTGATACGGGTGAAAGCTTATCAGTTGGTCATGACCTCCGATGTGATGAAGCAAGTTAAAGAGTTTCAAGATGAGGCATTGAAGGAAGATCATCTTAACTTTGAGAGAATGAGAGGTCTGGTCACAAAATTAGGTGAAAACATGCTTGGTGTTAGAATTCGATTCGGGAGGATGTGGATTCCTCGTTTTGGGGATCTACGGGTGAAGATTATGGATGAAGCTCAGAAGAGTCGATACTCTATTCACCCCAGTGCCACGAAAATGTATCAAGATATAAAGAAAGATTATTGGTGGCCGGGTATGAAGCGAGATGTGGTGGAGTATGTGAGTAAGTGCCTTACTTGCTTATAGGTGAAGGTGAGCATCAAAAGCCCTGTGGGAAGATCCAACCTTTGGATATACTGGAATGGAAGTGGGAGAACATCACCATGGATTTCATTACGAAGTTGCCACGTACTCCGAAAGGGTATGATGCTATATGGGTGATTGTGGACAGTCTGACGAAGAGTGCTCACTTCCTACCGATCCACGAGACATACTCATCTAAGAGGTTGGCTGACCTGTTCATCAAGGAAATTGTAACTCGTCATGGTGTGTCGGTGTCTATTGTATCTGATCATGACAACCGGTTTACATCCAAATTCTGGAAGAAATTCCATAACGCCACGAGGACGAGATTACATATTAGCATGGCTTATCATCCCCAAACTGATGGTTAGTCAGAGAGGACCATTCAGACATTGGAAGACATGCTTCGGGCATGTGTGATTGATTTTGGGGGAAGTTGGGATGACCACCTACCGCTAGCCGAATTCTCATACAACAACAGCTATTATGCCAGCATCGGTATGCCACCATATGAGATGCTATACGGTAGGAGATGTAGAACACCCGTTTGTTGTGGTGATATTGGTCAGAAGGAGTTGGGAAGCGTCGAGGTAATCGAGGCTACGATTGAGAAGCTTGAAAAGATCAAAGCCTTCATGAAGGCAGCCAAGATACACAGAAGTCGTATGCTAATAAATGATGTAGGCCGATTAAGTTCTAGGTGGGTGACCGGTTATGTTGAACGTATCACCTTGGAAGGTATCATTTGTTTTCGAAAGTGGGCAAGTTGAGCCCAAGGTATATAGGCCCTTTCCAAATCATTTCTCGAGTAGGAGAGGTGGCCTATAGATTGGAGTTACCGGATGAGTTAAGTGGAATTCACCCGACATTCCATGTATCTCATCTGAGAAAGTGCTTAGCTGATGAAGACATGATTGTTCCACTGGAGGATATCAAAGTAGACGAACGACTCAATTATGTGGAGCAACCAGTGGCAATCATCGATCGAAAAGAGAAAAGACTGAGAAATAAAGTAGTTCCCCTGGTGCGTGTATAGTGGAAGCATAGGAAGGGATCTGAGTCAACGTGGAAGACTGAGGAAGAAATGAGGCAGCATTACCCACGTTTGTTCGAGGAATAACAGGTTTCAGGGACGAAACCTATTTAAGGGGGCGCTTGTTATTTATTTATTTTGAAGCCGACGAAGGAAGAAAAAGAAATAAAGTCCTAAGTCGAGGGACCAAACTCGCCAACGAAAGAAAGTCAGGTGAGTGGGAGTATATAAGGGAGAGGGCAGCCCTTACCCTCTCCCCACACTCACATTTCGGCCAAAAGAAAGAGAAGAAGAGAGAAAGGAAGAAAAGAGGAATAAAAGTTGGTTCGAGTTAGCCAAAATCGTTGAAAAGCGAATCAAATCGAAGCTCTTCTCGTTGTGGTCATTTGTGTGTGTTCTAGGACCCCTACTTTAAACGTTTTTGAATGATTTGGGGCTGGAAAACATCTGAAAAGCAGGATTTTGAGTGTGTGCATGTTTGACCTGTTTATGTATGTGTATTGTGTGTATGATCCGTTTGAGCCTTGTTTGTGAGCTAGTGTGTGCTTGAAGGGTGTTGTGGTATGCATCCCTAAGGTTTAGGGTGGTCGATCTGGGCTTAGACTGAGTTTACATGAGTTTAGAGGTCGAAGATGGCAGTTTGCGTTCGGCTGGAACTGTATTCTGCATCAGCTAGGGCTAGGTGACCGACTGGAGATCTAATGGAGGCCATACGGCCGAATAGGGTGCAATTGGGGTCCATTCACACAATTGAGATCCATTTGCACGATTGAAGGTCCAGTCGCATAAGTGCTCATCCGCATTAGTCCCATTCGCGTGAGGTCCATCCGTATTAGTCCATTCGCATGATTGGATGTTCATTCACATAAGTGTTCATCCGCATTGGTTCATTCACATGATGTTCAGTCGCATAGAGGCCATGCGACTGAAGGGTGTCCATACGCCCGAATAGGGCTGTTGCACCCGAGGTGAAGTGTAGTTTAACTTCTGACTTTCGGGGGAAGTGCAGATGTAAGTTTTGACGTTAGGGTTCCTGTTAGTTCATGTAAGGTGACGATTGAGGCCTCAGAGAGCATGTTGGGCATGATGATGATGTTGCATGTTTATGCATGATGCATGTTATGTATGTATGATAATACCCTGTATGACGTGATCACTGTGCATGCTGATGTTCCTTATTATGTTGTATGTTTACCTTTCTTGTGGCTTTACGTGTTATGATAATGAATGAAATGAAGTGTTACGTAACATAAAGCGGAAGATAATGAAAAGTGGAACATGAAGAATGAATGCATTATGAATGATAAAAGTAATGAAAGTCTTGCAAGTATTGGATATTGGGACACGCCATTAAATGGTGTTAGCCCAACGGTGTGCGGGTTCGCTACCCCGGGAAGATGCACATCGGGGTCCTTCTCTGTGATCGACCATTTATATAGAACCTCTACCGCTTACCCCCAATACTATGGCACCATGTTTAGCTGTCTATTTATAGACTTTAGCCCAGTAGCTAAATAGTTTGGGGTGTAGAATATGGTATTGGTACGAAAGATATCTGATGCACAAGAAAAGATGTAAAGATGAATGAACGAAAGAAGAAATTAATAATGTTATTATCTACGTGTACGTATGATGTGTGATCATGCAGAAGTACTGAACGGTTTTAATGAAAGTAAAGTATGTTTTATTTATAAAACTAGAACTCACTCAGCAATGCTGACTTTCATGTGTTTCCAGTTGGCAGGTAATGGTTTCTGAGGATGTCACGAGGTGGCTACTCAGCTCTTTTGGGATGACATCCATTTATTTAATGCTTTTGTGATATAATGCAACAATGTATTTTGTAACTAATTGACGATGTATTATTTGGCAAAGTTTTTATAATGAAATGTGATGTCAGTTTTGACTGTTTCCGCTGCAACCTTTTGTAAGACAAATGTAAATATATGTTTTATGTGCGATGAGAAACCAACTGTAAGCATCCCGGGAACGAGGCCTTACAGTTCTATGTTGTTTTATGTAAAAATAATAAGTCTCCTATATTGTTTTTGTGGTGTATTATATCAAGATGCTCTTTCCTTAGCAAAGGAGTAGGGTTAAATAATACTAGAGTGTTGAGGTGAATTTTAAAGTATTGTTAACATGTATTAGTTATTAGATATAATACTAATTACCAACTTTTGTATGTACAATGGTTGAATCATATGCTTTAGTGGGTTGTGCTTATTTTTTTATTCTCTTTTATCTTTAACTCTTTTACAAAAACTTCTACATATTATACAATTTACACCAAATATTTTTTTTTCCTTCAACTTATTTTTACTATACATTTCATATTTTACAAAATTTTCATCTTACGTTTCAGTTTGAATTTTACGAGTTACATGCCGCAGCGTGCGTGCGTGATTTAACATTTTTATGCTTATTTTTTCCTCGTTTAATGGCTCCGTCGCAACGCGTTGATCCTACATCGACTTATTTTTATATGCTTTAAGTTTCGCATGTGCTGTTCAACATTTTTACGTCTATTTTCCTTCACTTTTATTTTTTTTATTTTTTATTTCTTTTTTAGTATGAATTTTTTCGGTGTTGGTGCTCACTAATGGTAATGTGTCATTAATGATATTTGTTACGCCCCCACCGGAATGTGTGAGGGTGGTGGTTAATACTAGTTTGATATAAATACCAACTTCATGATTTCAAGTAGTTAATTGATTAGTTTGATGAGCCGCGATTATGCCTTATTTGCTTGTGTGTTATACTTGTTTACTTAATTCAGTTGGACTAATTAGTATGGTATCGAATACATACATCTATATATATGTATATATACGTGTATATATATCTGTATGTATATATATAATTATATATATATGTATATATACATTATATACATATGTACATATATATATATATATATATATATATATATCACAACAAAACTTTTGAAATAATCTTCCATTTCAATGTAAATGCTTTTGCAAGTTAATACAACATTCATTACAAAACCCAGTTTGTTCGCATTACAATGCAAAAGCATTAATCAAAAGAATGCCATCAAAAAAGACCCGAGTAGCCGCCCGTGCGTTCTAGTTTCCGAATGCCTCCTCAGCAATCATTACCTGCTAACTGGAAACACATAAAAAGTCAGCGTTGTTGAGTGAGCTCTAGTTTTATAATAAAACATGCTTTGCTCTCATTCAAACCATTCTTTACTTTCTTTCAAATCATACTGCGCTTTGCATTCATTCGTGACCATACAACATACATACACATCGATAATATAATTATTATCTTCTTTTACATTTGTTAACATTCGTTCATTGTATATGTTCGTTCTCCTGAGTCTGTTGCGCCAACAGGGTCGCTCACCTCATTGGAAATCTCAACGATTGTATGCTATCCGAGTCTTTTGCAACAATAGGGTTGCTCACCTCATGGGCAATCTCAACGATTGCATGCTATCCGAGTCTCTGCAACAACAGGGTTGCTCACCTCATTGGCAATCTCAACGATTGCATGCTATGTGAGTCTCTTGCAACAACAGGGTTGCTCATCTCATTGGCAATCTCAATGATTGCATGCTATCCGAGTCTCTTGCAACAACAGGGTTACTCACCTCATATATGTGCTTGCAAACCTTTCCTTCGTTCATTTTTCATTCAATAATGCATGCATTCTTTCTTCATGTTCCTCTTTCATTATCTTTCACTTTACGTTACATAATACTTCATTCATTCGTTAACATGACATGTAAAGCCATAGGAAAGATAAACATACGTCATAACAAGGAACATAACATACACAGTCATCACAACATACAGGGCAACATCATACATACATAACATGCATTATGCATAAACATGCAACATCATCATCATCATGCCCAACATGTTCTCTAAGTCCTCAGTCATCATCTCACACACTCTTACGGAAGCCTTTATGTCAAAACATACATCTACAATTTCCCCCCAAAAGTCAGAAGTTAGACTACACTTCTCCTCAGATAGTGACAGAACAGGAGCTTGAGTCAACCTCTCCTTCAATTCTTTGAACGCCTTCTCTTGAGCTTGACCCTATACAAACTTCACATCCTTCCGGGTCAACTTAGTCAGTGGAGAAGCAATCTTGGAAAAGTATTGGATAAACCTTCTATAATAGCCCGCCAAACCCAAGAAGCTACGAATCTCAGATGGCGTCTTAGGATACTTCCATTTCATCACTGCCTCCACCTTAGCCGGGTCCACCATAATCCCATCGGGATTTACCACATGACCCAAGAACTGAATATCTCGCAACCAAAATGCGCAGTTGGAGAACTTGGCGTATAACTTCTCCCTTCTCAACGTCTCTAGAACCTCCCAAATGTGACCGGCATATTCTATCTCGCTCTTCGAATAAATCAGGATATCATCGATAAACACAATCACAAATTTATCCAGCATCAGCTGACACACACGGTTCGTCAAATCTATAAAGGCAGCTGGCGCGTTGGTCAAACCAAAAGACATGACAAGAAACTCGTAGTGACCATAGCGCGTGCGAAAAGCTGTTTTAGGGATATCCTACTCCTTCACCTTCAATTGATGGTAACCAGATCGAAGGTCTATCCTTGAAAACCAACTGGCACCCTAAAGCTAATCGAAAAAAAATCTATTCTCGGTAAGGGGTGTCAGTTCTTCACTGTCAACTTGTTCAGCTCACGGTAGTCAATACACATTCTCATGCTACCGTCTTTCTTCTTCAAAAACAAGACCGGAACACCCCAAGGAGAGATACTCGATCTAATGAACCCCTTATCAAGCAGCTCTTGCAGCTGCTCCATCAAATCTCTCATCTCAATTGGAGCCAATCGATACGGTGCCTTGGCAACAGGCTAGGCACCCGGTATCAGATCAATCTGAAACTCCATCTCTGTCAGGTGGCACTCCTAGTAAGTCTTCTGGTAACACATCTGGAAAGTCACACACAACCGGAACATTGGATAGTTATGGTGTTGGCGTATCCACATCCTTTACATAGGCCAAGTAGGCACTACATCCATGCCTCATAAACTTTCCCCCCACCACCATTGAGATTACCTTCAGGATCAATATCCCGATCCCCATAAACAGTCCCAAACTCCCGCCGGGCCCTGTCAAACAAATCATGTTCTTGCGACACACAATGTTCACCTCGGAGTCTGCCAACCAATCCGTCCCAAGAACTAAATCGAAACCACTAAGGTCATCACGAACGGTCTAACAGGAAACTTTTGACCTTCTAGCTCCACATCACAGTTCTCTATCAGCTTAGAGATCCTGGTAGACTTACCTATGGTAGTTTCTACATCGAAGGGCGCATCAACACATCTACTACTAATAGGCAGCTTAGCACAGAAAGCAGCAGAAATAAAACTTTTACTAGCACCAGAATCGAACAAACAGAAGCTAAGGTTTGGTTCACTAGAAACGTACCAGACACAACCTCAGGGTCTGTCCTAGCTTCCTCCTATGTCATGGTGAATGCCCTGGCGCTCACCCTCGGTCCTTCACCACCCATCTTCTTCGCCCCGCAACTATCAGCCCTCGGGTTCTTACAATCCCTACTCATGTGACCCTCTTCACCATGGTTATAGCACCGGACCGTACGACAGTCCTTGGCTATATGCCCTGGCTTCCCACATTTGAAGCACACATTCAACCCCAGCCTACATTCCCCGGTATGTTCTCTCCCACACCTACCACACTTCTTTATACCAACACCCGATGCGACCACACGGCAGTCATCCACCCGTGCCTTCTTGTTACCCGTCGAGGCATCACCCCAACCAAAACTATTCCCCTGACAGTTTCGATCACCACCGCTCTTCTTGCCACCTTCAGTCACCACCACTGTCCTTTCATCATACAGTCTCCCTGCCAAATCCACCGCCGACCTAAACGTGCTCGACCGGGCAGCAACAATGTGCCTACGAATGTCTGCTGGCAAACCCTGGATGTACCTTTTAATCTTCTGTTACAGAGGCGTCACTTGATCTAGCACCAGACGTGCCATTTCATTGAACTTTGTGGTATACTCTTGGTGTGTCATCGTTCCTGCCTCTAACTGCAAAAAACTCCCTCTCAACCTTGTCCATTTCCCAGTGAGGACAAAACTCCTCAATCACCAACTTTTTTAGTTTGGACCATCTCATTCTCCCAATGGCCCTGATGCTCTCAGCTTGGACAATATTGTACCACCAACATAGAGCTGAGTCCACAAGAGAATGGGTAGCGAACTTCACCTTCTGGTCCTCTCGGCATTCGCTGATATCAAGTACAACATCCATTTCCCTCACCCACGGGTGAGCAGCAGCAGTAGTGCCGTTACAGTCAAAAGTGGGGGGCTTGCATCTCATAAATGCCCTATACTTATAGCCTCATGCCGCCTCCGGCTCAGGCTCTTCTTCCTCCTCTACCTCATTATCAGAGGGAACCGTTTCCGGCTACGGTTGTTCCCGTCCTCCTGAGGACCTGTTCCTCTCCTTTCTTTCCCTTTCACTTACTGCCTTGATCACTTCGGTCAGCACAGACGGTAGGATCGTCTGCATGACTTGATGAACTTCTTCCACCACAGCCTTCTTTACTAAGGCTCTCAGATTGGCGCTCTCGCTACCAGCCTCCGGATGAGGGGTCTCTCATTCTTTAGAAACCACCTTCTCAACTCTAGGTCTCTCTCTCTTGGGTCCCGGTTCAGCACCGTGACCTCCACCTCGTGAAGCTTTCAAAGATCTACCACCGGCCATCACACACACACTGAAAGATTCAAACACCAACACGGTCATTCAAGGGAACAACTAAGTTTATGTCAAGTATAGTAAGTCCCTAATTAAAGTGGCCAGTTATGATTAGCCACTTACTTTAATCTTCATACCCCAAGAATTGCCTGTCTTGACTACATCAGTATTCAAATCTACAAATAACACATAACACATACCATGCGCACATAAACAGGTTGACTTTACGAAAATACCCGATGGCACGCAGTTACTCAGATTGGCATCCCATTCCCTTTCCGTCCCATTCTCAATTTAACTTAAGATTTATTTCGAAAATTTACCCGTTTCACTTAGACCTTGGCTCTGATACCAACTTGTAATGCCCCGTTTCCGGGACGCTTACAGTTGTATCCTCATCGCACATAAATGATATAATTACATTCGTATTTTATAAACATCGTAGCGGAACATTTGAAATAATCATCCATTTCCATGTAAATGCTTTTGCAAGTTAATACAACATTCATTACAAAACACAATTTTTTCGCATTACAATGAAAAAACATTAATCAAAAGAATGCCATCCAAAAAGGAACCGAGTAGCTGCCTGTGCCATCCTCAACAATCATTACCTGCCAACTGGAAACACATAAAAAGTCCACGTTGCTAAGTGACTTCTAGTTTTATAATAAAACATACTTTGCTCTCATTCAAACCATTCTTTACTTTCTTTCAAATGATACTGCACTTTACATTCATTCGTGACTATACAACATACATACACATCGATAATATAATTATTATCTTCTATTGCATTCGTTAACTTTCGTTCACTGTATACGTTCGTTCTACCGAGTCTGTTGCGACAACAGGGTCGCCCATCTCATTGGCAATCGCAACGATTGCACGCTATCCGAGTCTCTTGCAACAACAAAGTTGCTCACCTCATGGGAAATCTCAACGATTGCATCCTATTTGAGTCTCTTGCAACAACAGGGTTGCTCACCTCATTGGCAATCTCAACGATTGCATGCTATCCGAGTCTCTTGCAACAACAGGGTTGCTCATCTCATTGGCAATCTCAATGATTGCATGCTATTCGAGTCTCTTGCAACAACAGGGTTACTCACCTCATATATGTGCTTGCAAACCTTTCCTTCGTTCATTTTTCATTCAATAATGCATGCATTCTTACTTCATGTTCCTCTTTCATTATCTTTTACTTTATGTTACATAATACTTCATTCATTCGTTAACATGACACGTAAAGCCATAGGAAAGATAAACATACGACATAACAAGGAACATAACATACATAGTCATCACAACATACAGGGCAACATGATACATACATAACAAGCATTATGCATAAACATGCAACATCGTCATCATCATGCCCAACATGCTCTCTAAGGCCTCAGTCATCCTCTCACATATTCTTATGGAAACCTTTACGTCAAAACTTAAATCTACACTTTCCCCCCAAAAGTCAGAAGTTAGACTACACTTCTCTCGGGTGGAACAGCCCTATTCTGGCGTATGGACACCCTTCAGCCACATGGCCTCCATGCGACTGAACATCATGCGAATGAACCAATTCGGATGGACACTCATACGAATGAAACTAAAGCGGATGAGCTCTTATGCGACTGGACCTTCAATCGCATGACCTCCATGCGACTGGCCTTTCAATCGTGCGAATGGACCCCAATCATGCGAATGGAACCCAATCGTGCGAATGGAACCCAATCATGCGAATGGAACCCAATCGTGCGAATGGAACCCAATCGTGCGAATGGAACCCAATCGTGCGAATGGAACCCAATAGTGCGAATGGAACCCAATCGCACCCCATTCGGCCGTATGCCCTCCATTCGGTCTCCAGTCGGTCGCCTAGCCCTAGCTAATGCAGAATGCACTTCCAGCCAAACATAAACTGCCCTTTTTGACCTCTAAACTCATCTAAGCCCCTTCTAAGCCCAACTCGACCATCCTAAACCTTAGGGATGCATACCACAACACCATTCAAGCACATACAAGCCCGAAACAAACTCTAAATGCATCACACGCAACACACCCAAATGGGTCAAACACATACACATACAAAAACGGGTTTTCTTATTCTTTCCAGCCCTAAAATTTTCTGAAAACAAGTAAAAGTGGGCTCCTAGAACTCGCACAAATGAGACCATGAATTAGAGCTTCGGTTTGACTTGCTACACGATGATTTTGCCCGCTTGAATCTACCTGAACCAACATTTTCTCCCTTTTTCTCTTCTTTCTCTCTTCCCCTCTTTGATGGCTAAAAATGTAGGTGTGGGGAGAGGGTAAGGGCTGCCCTCTCCCTTTATATACCTCCACTCACCCATCTTTCTTTTGTTGTGAGTTTGGTCCCTCGACTTAGGACTTTATTTCTTTTCTTCTTTCGTCGGCTTCAAAATAGATAAATAACCTAGTGTTACAATCTATCTAAACCATTCATCAATTAAATCAAAGGCTATAAAGTGGTTTCTATAGTTTTCAATTATAATGTGGTTTTCACTGGAACCTCCCTTATATATATATATATATATATATATATATATATATATATATATATATATATATATATATATATAATATATATATATATATATATATATATATATATATATATATATATTATATATATATATATATATAATTTGGAATAACCCACTATCAAACAAATTTTCTGAAATTACTCTTTTCTCTCTCATGTATGTTATTCATCAAACACAAACTTATTTATAAAAATAATATTATTCTGATTTTTTATTTTTATAACATGAAAAAGAACTGATAGTTTCAATATGTGACGTTATAATATGTTACGTATAAGTATTAGTTTGTTATGTATATGAAAAACTATAATTCGTATATGTAACCTAATCAAACTTTATGTTTACCAAATCGGATCTCAAATCTTATGAGCATTTAAACCTTATTAATAGATCTTGCTACATATATTCTTTACGTATATGTAATAATCAATTTATATATATATATATATATATATATATATATAATATATATATATATATATATATCAGTAGAACGACAATTTTGATTGAA
>CM046443.1:24408723-24613723 GCA_025506515.1 Flaveria trinervia
AGTATATGTATATGTATATGTATATGTATATGTATATGTATATGTATATGTATATGTATATGTATATGTATATGTATATGTATATGGGTTTCAAGGAGGCAGTATATTGCTTTCTCAAGTTCTTTTACAAGTGTTACAAAATATATGAAAGATACAAGAACTTGAAATACTTATACTACAACTTACAGCTGGCTATACTTTGAAAGCCAGCTGGATACAATTGACTAGACACTAACAAAATCAATTGTAGGATCAAAAGGCATATCTGCCTTTTGACCTTGTGACTATGACATGCCATAGCTCACATCCTTATACATTACAAAAAGGATAAAGTACATAAAGTGGAAAGTTTCAGACTCAAGACCTCAATGTACAGTTACCAAAAGCATGGACCTTTTCACCAACTCATGTAAGTTGGTGACTTTACAGAGATGCAGCGGAAAAGGTGCTTTATGGAACAGTACATCAAATAAAGCATGTGTACTAAAAGTCTTCGGAAGAAATCTGTCTTCATAGGATGAAGCTTCGGAAGACTTTGTCTCTGAAGCTTCGGAAGACTTCATGTTTGGCTTCGGAAGATATTGGTATTGGCTTCGGAAAATTTTATACTTAGAGTATTTTCTAATGCATTGTGTAAAACTTCCGAAGCATTCTTCACTTCAGTACTTAGTGCATGTTGCTGAGACACTTTGGATGTTTTGGGTTGCATTAGACTTAAGGAATCCTTACAAACTCCCCCTAGGCTGATGCTACAAAAACACTTAGAAGATCTCAGATGTTGGTAGTCTTCAGTATAATCAAGACCATTCCTTTCTTCATTAGATGGTCAGGATCATCAAGACTCTCATAGTATCTTCTCATCTCAAAGAGATCATGCAAAGGTAAGTTGATTATGTCTTGCCAAGAGTAGACATTCTCAACACCTTGATCTCTGATAACATGCCATCTTTCTAGATTGGTAGAATAGGTCCAGGACAAGATGGGCGTCTCAGTTGTTAGAGGAGCCACTTGCATAGGAGTTGATTGGGCTGCCTCATCATGCACTTCATCAGGTTGATCTGATTCAGCCTGAGGTGTAGAGGTAGATGACTTTGGCTTCTTCTTCTTAGTCTTTGGTTTAGAAGCCATTCTCTTCTTCCTCTTAGATGTCTTTAACTGAGAAGACTGGTCTGCCGTACCATGTTGATCATCAGTGTCTTTCTCAGTTGGGTGTTCCGCCCTCACAGGTTTAGAAGGAGAAGGAGTTTGACCCTGTCTTGGATCAGAAGATGAAGTTTGCTGAGGCTCAGCTGGAGGTTCTGGTTGAGGTGTCTCAGGTTGTTCAAACTTGACCTCCACTTCAGGTGGGACTTGACTTGGAAGAGAGTGCAAGTCAATCAGTTCTCCACTTTTAATGTTCTGCTTGATCACCCTTATATGCTCATCCATTGTAGATAGAGACATGGGGCCAAGTCTCCTTCCGGAGAATCCATATAGCTTCAGGAAGCTCATCATTCTTTGTCTGTCAGAAGACTTCTTTGCATTCTTTTGAATGATGGCTCTTGACTTTGCAGCTTCTTCCCTTAGCTTCCTTTTGGTTGTTTTTCTTTCTTTGACTTGCTCAAGCTCAAGTTGCTTTAGGTACTCGAACTCAATGAAGTCATAGGACAGGGGAAGAAGTGCATTTGCCTGATAGAAGCCTGTGGCACTCAGGTAGTTGATCATCTTGATCCTATCGTCTTATTTATCTACCTGAGGTTCTTGTGGAGCCACATCTTCCTGTGCAGGACTTTCTTGAACTGGAAAGAGAGTGGGAGCATGCTTGTAAAGTCTTTTCCGTCTCTTCTCCTCTTTGAATTGGAGAAGTAACCTTGCATCCTCTTTCTCCTTCATCTCTCTTGACACTTCCATGTCAGCCAGTTCATTTAACTCTTCTAAGGGGAGGGAGATGATTTCATCAATATCATAGTTCTTGGTCTGTAAATAGGTAATCCTGACTTCCCTTAACTCATCATCTTGAGTATTTGGTCTAGGGGCAGCTCTGATTGCAGCTTGCATGAAGCTAGATGACCTAGAAGAACTTTCTCCCCTTAGCCTCCTTTTCCTTTCTCTCTCTTCCTCCTTAATTTCTTCAGGATTCATTTTCCTTTTCCCATTGTCACCAACAGACCTTTGTGACTCAGGGTGGATTGAGGCCTGGCCTTCATTGCTTGGTGTAGCTTCCATGCTCTGGCCGGAGAGAGGCTGAGAAACACTTTCACTAGCAGGTGTCTCAGATGGAGTTTGGACCTCTACAGCAGTTGTTGATGTTGAGACAGGGGTCTCAGGTTCTGCCACTGGGCCTTCAGTCAAGGTTTCCCCTATGAAACTAATCTTAGGGTCCACCTCAATATCCAGTTGACCGATGACATTGCCTAATTGCCTATGTCTCCTTCTTAGAGAGAACTCTGCAAGGATCCTGTCTTGGATTCTTTGAGCCAGCCTGTCAGCTTGTCTTGAATTGCTTGGATTGACAAGTGGCATGTTGATTAAATCCAGTCTTTCATAGAAGCTCAGGCTTTGGAACTGAAAGACTTCTTGTTGGCCTTGAACTCTGTGAAGTATAAGGGCTCTTCTGTCCTCATCATACCTCCACCTTATGATGTAGTTGCCAGTTCCTTGTGGTGGAGATGAGACAACCCTTGGTATACCTTCCTCAAAGAGACTCCTGATGATTGAGTCTATAGAGTCCACATTAATGTGAAATTGAGGAAGTTGCTGAGAATGCACAATAGCAAGTGAGGATGGTGAGTCCTTTATGTCCATTCTATTTGAAGAACTCCCAGCATATGTGGTTGTAATAACTTTCTCCCCCTTTTTGGTAGCATCACCCACTTGCATAGGTGAGCTGGAGGATAAGTCAATCACTTCCACAGGTTCTAGTGTTCCTGGTTGAGTTCTCCTTAAAGGTCTCTCAGCTAGTTTTTCATTCAGATATGAAATCTGAAGTTGCTGATCATTGACCCTGTTTTGTAAGGTAGTCACCTGAGATTCCAAGTGACTAACCTTAGAGACTAAATAGGTGCATGTTTTTGACAGTTTCTGCACCTTTAGTCTCAAATTCCCCTCATCTTCATCAGAAGAATCAGTGGGGGATGAGATGATTGGACCAAAGTCCTCTGGCTCACACCAGCTTGAGTTTCTTGGCTGCTGCTTTTCCTCTGCTCACTAGCAGCCTCATTGAGATGCCAGGGGGCTGAGTTGCCATGGTTGAGGTCTTAATGATGTAATCACTTTCAAAAGTGAGAGCCTCTTCCAGATGGACATCCTGAACAGGTTCAGAAGTGTCCAGCTTAGTAATAGGTGACTGATGTAGGATAGACTGAGGAGAGTCAGAGGTACTCATCTCTCTTGAGTAGGGGATGGAAGAGAGACTCATGGTACTCACAATCCTGAGTCTTCATCAGTATAGAAGGATAGGTTGGGAATGGTTGGTTGAGATCCAAAGGCTGGGGATGGTAGTTGTCCCCTGAAGGTTGTTCACTTGAGTGTTGAGACTTAGAGTGAAGGCTTAAGGCTGTTGGGCTAGTGAGCTCATCAGGGTGAGCATGAGGAACCTCAGCCCTGATAGGTGAAATAATGGGAGTGGTTTGCTCCTCAGGAGAGGTGGGAGCTCTAGTATCACTTCTTCCTGTAAGGTTGAGTATATGGGGGCCTGCACAAACTCAATAGCCTGAGCAGGGGTTCGTTTGGATTTTCTTTGGTAGGTGAGGCTGATTTCTGGTCTTTTTAGGGGTTAGGATAAAAGAGGTGTGGGTTCAACACTTGCTTGTGTTGCTAGGTTGTCACCTTGAGCAATGAGCTCTAACATTTTTGGGACTAGGGCTGTTTCTACCCCTGAGAACCCTACAGTTGGCATCTTCATTATTTTAAAGATGTCGGGCTTCATCTGTCCCAATTTAAGAATATTACTTGTTTCCCTCAACTGTGAGCCCAGTTCACAGTTGAGAATGTATTGAACATATCTAGGAAACATGTAATACTCTAAGGAGTCTAAGTTTGCAAGTAAATTAGTATAAACAAATTGTGAATACCTGAACTTGACCCCCTGAACCATTCCATGAACTATAAAGAAGAGATCCTCAGGAATCTGGTCCCATCCACCATGCTTGTTTGATAAGCTGTGGATAACCACATGGAACAGGTATTTCCACTGGGATGAGACCTTCCCTTTCCTGAAGGTCTTTACAGAGAAATCCCCCTCATAGCCCATATGCTCAAAGGAATGATTAACCGCTTCCTTTGGGAAGGACACCTCACCTTCTTCATCATCCAGCTACAAATGTTGGTTAATGATGGCCGGAGTGATCAAGATTGTCCTCCCTTGTACAGTGGCAGACAGTGCCTTCTCCCCATCCATAATGACCTCTTGGCAGGTCTTCCAGAATTCAAGCAAGTGATCCTCATATAGAGTAGGATCAATGGTCAGGGAGGTGTAATAGTTTGACAGAGTCACGAATTGGCAAATCTCTGAGAAACTCGCATCTTTCTCAGAGCTTAATAGAGCAACTTGATTATGTTGCCTGTGAAGTGCATGGAGAAATCTGGGTTGTTTCTGTGGTTAAGGTTAGCCATTTCAGAAGCTTAAGGGTGAAGAAAGGTAGAAAGCAAAGGCGGTTTAGAGAATTAGGTTAGAGAATAGTGGAATTGAGGAATATAGTGGGAGAGAGGGGAACCGTTGGGTATTTATGTGAAAAGGGATTTGAACCAAAGTTAATGAAAGAGGATAAACTTTGAAATCTGGAAGTCGGTCCCACCTCTGAAAAGGTAGTTTTTTTGCTCAAAAAGTAGTTTTCTTTGAATTCGAAAAGCTTCCGAAGGTAATTTGTCTTCGGAAGTTTTTGATTGAAAAAGCTTCTGAAGCTAAAAGGCTTCGGAAGAATTTTCTGAGAGTCTTGAAGATTATGCTTCGGAAGAGAAATAAACCTTGGATGCTTTGTATAAGAATGAACAAAGCTTCTGAAGGTTAATTTTGCTTCGGAAGGAGAAAGTCCTTAAAAATGAATAAGTGTCTGAGTTAAGAATTTTAAGCTTCGGAAGATGAATTTGAATTCTTCCAAAGGTAACTCTCTTAGACGGTTATTTATTTTGAAGACATGTTTTTCTTCCGAAGATAAAACTTTATCTTCCGAAGTATCAGAAAATTTTCAAGAATCTAAGGAAAGTTTTCAAAAAGAGTTTTACATCCAAAGAAAACACGAGCTTATGAAAGTGATGAACTAGACAACTTAGGACACACTTATTTTAAGAAGAAACAATTAGAATCAATTTTAAGAAAAAGTCTACTCAGAGTTAATCATCCTAATAGCTGATATAAGATACTTAATTCTCTGTTCATAAAAACTTTTGTGAACAGATCAGCATATTGTTCATCTGTATGAACTTTGACTAGTTTAATTAATCCCTTTTCATAGTTATCTCTTATTAAATGATACCTGATGATAATGTGTTTGGTCCTTGAGTGTTGCATAAGGTTTTCAGTGATAGAGATAGCACTATTGTTGTCTATGTGGATAGGAGTCTCTTTGAAGTTAAATCCATAGTCCAGCATCTGATTTTGAATCCAAAGCACTTGAGCACAGCAGCTTGCAGCAAGAATGTATTCGCCTCAGCAGTTGATGCAGACACACAGGATTGTTTCTTGCATTGCCATGAGACAACCCTTCCACCAAGGAATTGAGATCCCCAGATGTAGACTTTGCAGTCATGTTGCAACCACTATAATCACTATCTGTATAGGCATACAGATTGAAATTAGGATTCTTTGGATACCATAGACCAAGTGTTGAAGCACCTTTGAGGTATCTTAAAATCCTTTTCACAGTGATTAAGTGAGACATCTTAGGGTTGGCTTGATATCTTGCACACAATACATGTAGCAAACATGATATCAGGCCTGCTAGCTGTAAGATACATAAGAGACCCAATCATAGCCCTGTATAAGTGTTCATCTACACAATGCCCCTCAAGATCTGGACCAAGGGAGTTGTTTCTGGCTATGGGTGTCTTAGCAATCTTACAATCAGTCATGTTGAACCTCTTGAGTATGTCTTGAACATACTTTGACTGACTTATGAAGATGCCATCCTCAACCTGCTTCACTTGAATTCCCAGAAAGAAGTTGAGTTCTCCCATTGAACTCATTTCAAATCTGTCTTTCATCAGCTTCTCAAAGTCTTTGTAGAGCTTTGGATTGGTTGAACCAAAGATGATGTCATCTACATATACTTGAACCAGCAATAAGTCATTTCCCTGTCCTTTGATGAAGAGAGTTCCATCTATAGCACCTCTCATGTATCCATGTTTACAAAGATACTCAGATAGTGTCTCATACCACTTCCTGGGTGCCTGATGCAGCCCATAAAGAGCTTTGTCAAGCTTGCAGACATAATCAGGATGATCAGGGTCTACAAAACCATGTGGTTGTTTGACATAAACCTCCTCATCAATCACTCTATATAAGAAAGCACACTTTACATCAAGTTGATAGACTTTGAAGTTCTTGGATGCAGCAAATGCCAGGAATATCCTAACAGCTTCTAGTCTCGCTAAAGGAGCAAAGACATCAGTGTAGTCAATCCCTTCTGTGTATATCCTTGAACAACTAGTCTTGCCTTGTTCTTGATGATGATTCCTCTATCATCCTTCTTATTCCTAAAAACCCATTTGGTTCCAATGGTACTCTTCCCATGAGGAAGTGGACAAAGGTTCCAAACTTTCTGCCTTTTGAATTGAAGCAGCTCTTGTTGCATAGCTTCAACCCAAATTCCATCCTTTAGAGCTTCATCAACTTTCTTTGGCTCTATCTGAGATAAGAAACAAGAGTGAAGACAAGTATTTGCTTCATGGGTTTGTCATCTTGTTCTTAACCCTATGACAACATCTCCAATGATGTTTGTGGTGGGGTGAGACTTGTGGATCCTTAGTTGAGGGATCACAGCAAGTTGCTGAGAGAGATCCAAATTTGAGAAATTTAGATCTGGTCTGGAAGATTTACCCTCCACATTATCACACTTATCAAGATTAACTTGATCCAATGAGTGTGTGACATCATTGATGTTGTCATCTATGGTATGGTTATTAGCATCAAGAAATTCCTGATCACTATCACCATCACCATTGTTGTCTTCTACAATTGAGGTGTCTTTATCTGGTTGAGAAGCCTCTGAGCTGGAATTTGAAGGCATACCAGATGTATCAGCTGAATTTGTCATTGTTGTGCTGATAGAAACTTCATTTGTTGAAGTAGTTTCAACCGGAGCTGAAGATGTATGAGTTGAGGTCTTCCTAGCTCAAATCTTGGATCAGGATCACCTGTATTTAAATTTTCTACAGATCCTGAAACTGCTCACAAGATTTGTTAAAACAGTTGGTAACTAAATCAAGATCAAACAGCCAATCCGGACCAGAACCAGCCACACAGGGTGTGGTGCTCATTGAAAGTCACATTGGCTGACTCCTCAACAATTCTAGTTCTATGATTGTATACTCTATAAGCTTTAGCTTGGGAAGAGTATCCAATGAAGTGTCCATTGTCTGATTTCTCAGCAAACTTGGCAATTTGATCTTTGGTATTCAAGATGGTGCAGGGACATCCAAATGACCTGAGAAAACCAATGAAAGGTTTCCTCTTGTGCCAAAGTTCATAAGGGGTCTTACCATGTGTCTTAACTACTAAAACTCTGTTTTGCACATAGCAAGCAGTATTAACTGCCTCTGCCCAGAAGTTGATAGGCAGTTTAGAGTCAGACAACATAGTTCTTGCAGCTTCAATAAGTGTCCTGTTTCTCCTCTCAGCAACTCCATTTTGCTGAGGAGTCCTGGGAGCACTATATTGTCTTGTAATACCTTTTTCATCACAAAATGTATCAAGGATTTGGTTCTTGAATTCAGTTCCTTGATCACATCTTATGGTTTTGACCTTGTGATCACATTGATTCTCAACTTTTAAGATGAAATTCTTTAGAATCTCAGGGGTTTCATCCTTAGTTCTAAGGAAGAAGACCCAAGTGAATCTTGTAAAGTCATCTGTGATCACCAAACAGTAAGAGGTACTTCCTAAACTCATTACACTGGTGGGGCCAAAGAGATCCATATGTAACAGGTCTAGGGGAGTAGTGATGGTTCTTTTCCCTAGGCTTGTGAGATACCTTGTGTTGCTTCCGTTTCAGGCATGCAACACAAAGATCATCACTTGTAAACTCTTTCTTTGGCATTCCAGTTACCAGATCATGTTTAGTTAATTTATTCATGTTCTTAAAGTTTACATGGCACATTCTTTTATGCCATAGGAAAGACTCATCAATATTTGCTTTAGATAGAAAGCATGAAACTTCTCCAGAGGAGATGTTTCTTGCAAATCCATCTTGTACATGTTCCCTTTCCTGGGGGCTCTGAGCAGGATATGCTCATGAGAAATGACCACTCCAGGCTTGAGAATAGGGCACTCATGCTCAGTAAAGAGCATGTTATGACTCTGATCACAAAATTGGGATACACTCAGAAGATTGTACCCAAGCTCCTTAACAAAGTTTAACTTCTCAATGCTGAGCTTACCATTTGTGACCTTGCCCCTTCCAGAAATGTAACCACCTTCATCTCCTCCAAAAGCAACTGGTCCTCCATCAATTCTCTCAAAATTATGGAGTAGAGACCTATTGCCTGTCATGTGCCTGGAACAACCACTATCAATTATCCAGACATTCCTGTTTGTCTTGAGCTGTTCCTGCACAAAGAAATTGATTAGTTACATTTGGGAACCCAAGCCTTACTTGTCTTGGGCTCACTAAGTGTAATAGAAGGTAATGCAACGGTAATAGATCCTATGGTTGTACTATGGGGATCTTCAGCTGTTGTTGATGGAGAAATTTCAGTCATTTGGTCTTTCTTAGACTTCCACACCACCTTTGGAGTCTTGGACTTGACCTTCAAAACCTTAGAAGCTTTTGGAACTTCACAAGTTTTGATGACTGAACCTTCGGAAGATTCTACAGTCACTGCAGCAGACTTCAGTGCTTCGGAAGAACTCCTTTCTTCCGAGACCAATTTTACTTCCGAAGGTAATTTTCCATTTACCTTCTTCTTTGATTTGGAGCTTCGGAAGGAATAGACTTTCCTTCCAAGCTTGAGACTTCTTGAGATTCTTTGAAGTCTTTGTATTGGTCATGTGGATGGTACTTTTAGAATTGTATGGGCAATCCTTAGCAATGTGAGAAGTACTTTCACACATGACACATAACATTTTCTTCTTCAAAGGAGTCTCTTTTTGAGAGCAAGACTGGCTTTGGTCACATCCCTTATCCACCTCATCTTGTAGATGCTGAGACAGTTCTTTTGGGCTGTGAACTGTTCTTGGAGTTTGATGGTCCAGGCTGTGCAGCATGGTACACAACAGCTCTGTCTTCTTTGCACTGAGATGATTTGAACATGAACCAGGACTCTTAGCTGAGGAGTCTTGGTTGATGTCTTCAGTCCTTACTACTTTGAAACCTGCAAGATAACACTTGTTTCTGCTTAGCATCAAAAGTAGCCTTCATTTCTTGAGCCTTCTTTGCTTTCCTTTTGCTCTTCCTGATCAAGTTCTTTCTCTTGGACTTGGTCATCATAGTTGATTTCTTCTCCTCAGAACGATAGTGGCCCTTGGAAGAATCCTCTTCTTCACTCTTCCAAAGGAATTCTTCACTATCACTTCTTCATCATTCTTACTTATAGGATCTATGAGAGGAAGCTCATCTTCAGAAGTTCCACACCTAGGAGATCTTACAGACAAGATTGTGTGTGGAGGAGCTATCTCATTTGATCCCAGTCCCTGTCTATTTTGATAGCACACTTTGTTATGCAGGGATAAGGATATCATGTTTTTGAAGGTCTTTTCTTCAAGAACACTCTTCTCTGCCTTGGCTTTGCTGATCACAAGCTCAGCCTGGCACTTAGTCAACTTAGTTATAAGATCTGGATCTGAGTTCTAAAATCTGTATGTTCATGTTTTAGTACTGAAATAGTTTTCTCCAATCCTCTATCTTCAACTTGTAATCATTTTCAGACTTTCTAAAATCAGATTTTAATATGTTTAATGACTCAAGATCAGATCTCATCTCTAAGTTGTAGGACCTGTATCTATTTACTTTAGCAATGCATTCAGGAGTACAGAGATGTTCCAATACCTTGGCTTCATCATGGTCAACCATCAGTGCTTGGTTTGGAGAAGCATCTTCCACCTGAAAACTCCAGTCAAAGCCTCCCTCTTCAACAGCAACAGCAGCATGTTGCTTAGGCTTCTCAGACTGAGGGGCTTTGTTAGTGTAGTTTGGTCTGGGTTGTGTTTGGCCCCCATTTGCTTTAGGTGCCTTACACTCCCTAGCAAAGTGACCCATAAGGTTACAGTTGTAACACTTAACTTTGCTTTTATCCAGCCCAAACTTTCCACTGATAGCATTGCTTGGAAATCTTCCTCCTGTTCTCTTGTAGAACTTCTTGGCTCTGTGAGTGAGGAGAGCCATCTGCTGAACTATCTCCATGTATTCCAGGTCATCTGGATGAATACAATCCAGGTCTTCAAGAGTGAAGAGATAATTCCCACAGCTTTCATCAGTAGACACAAAGGCTTGAGAAGAACTTGTCTCTTGGAATGGACTTCCTTGAGTAAAGTTCTCCCTTGGTGTCTCCGGGAAGGTGATGAAAGAACCCTTTTGTGAGTTGTCAGGGTAGCATATGAGATGATGTTGGGGTTCTATGCTGTCCCTTTCAACCACATGAAGGGTTGAACCCATTTGATTGTTGGAGTTGCCAGATGAACCTTGCATGTTCATCTCCATCTGGTATCCACTGAGAATCCCATACAACTCTGTCAGAGTAAGAGTTTTAAGGTTCTCAGTCCTCTTGATCACCACACAATAGTGTGTCCATTGCCTAGGAAGTGAGGACATGAACTTCCTTACAATGTCCCTGTTCTTAAGAGGACTCCATCCACTAGGGTATCCACAATCTCAACATACCTGAAGTATTGTTGGGTCATGGTTTCACCTGCTTTGAAGGTGAAATTTTCAAACTGCTGCTTCAGAAGATATTTCTTGTTCTCCTTGGCTTCAGAGGAGCCTTCATACATCAGCTTCAGTGCATCCCACAGCTGTTTAGCTGTTTTGCACTTCTTAAAACCTCTGTATACAGAGTTTTGGAGAGCAGTCTGAAGAGCAGTCATGGCCTTCCTATCAATCTCTACTCTTTTTCTATCTTCATCTGAGTAGTTGGCCACATCTTTAGGGATCATACCAGCACCAGTAGCAGTGGGGGTGCTGGGTATGAAAGGTCCATTCTCAACAGATTCCCACATTCTTGAGTCAAGAGACCTGATGAAGCCTTCCATCCTCATGCACCAGGTGTCAAAATCATCAAGAGTGATCCGTGGGGATTTGTTCATGGTTCCAGTCTCCATATCAGTCTTTGAGATGGAAGCCATTTGAAGAGTTTAGTTTTTGTATGTGTGAGGGATCTTAAGATGGTTAGATCTTATATAAAGAGCCTGGAATGCTCTGATACCAATTGCAGGACCGTTTAAGGGCTTTAACACAATTACAACACAACGACACAAAGAGGAGATTAACTAAACTTTAATCAAACAGTGAACTGGGTTAAGCAAAGTGATACAAAGAACACAAGTAAAGTAAGACACAGAACAAGAGAGTATGGGTTTCAAGGAGGCAGTATATTGCTTTCTCAAGTTCTTTTACAAGTGTTACAAAGTATATGAAAGATACAAGAACTTGAAACACTTATACTACAACCTACAGCCGGCTATACTTTGAAAGCCAGCTAGATACAATTGACTAGACACTAACAAAGTCAATTGTAGGATCAAAAGGCATATCTGCCTATTTACCTTGTGACTATGACATGCCATAGCTCACATCCTAATACATTACAAAAAGGATAAACTACATAAAGTGGAAAGTTTCAGACTCAAGACCTCAATGTACAGTTACCAAAAGCATGGACCTTTTCACCAACTCATGTAAGTTGGTGACTTTACAGAGATGCAGCGGAAAAGGTGCTTTATGGAACAGTACATCAGATAAAGCATGTGTACTAAAAGTCTTTGGAAGAAATCTGTCTTCATAGGATGAAGCTTCGGAAGACTTTGTCTCTGAAGCTTCGGAAGACTTCATGTTTGGCTTCGGAAGATATTGGTCTTGGCTTCGGAAGATTTTATACATAGAGTATTTTGTAATGCCTTGTGCAAAACTTCCGAAGCATTCTTCACTTCAGTACTTAGTGCATGTTGCTGAGACACTTTGGATGTTTTGGGTTGCATAAGACTTAAGGAATCCTTACATATATGTATATGTATATGTATATGTATATGTATATGTATATGTATATGTATATGTATATATATATGTATATGTTATGTATATGTATATGTATATGTATATGTATATGTATATGATATGTATATGTATATGTATATGTTATGTATATGTATATTGTATATGTATATGTATATGTATATGTATATGTATATGTATATGTATATGTATATGTATATGTATTGTATATGTATATGTATATGTATATGTAATGTATATGTATATGTATATGTATATGTATATGTATATGTATATGTATATGTATTGTATATGTATATATATGTATATGTATATGTATATGTATATGTATGTATAGTATATGTATATGTATATGTATATGATATGTATATGTATAGTTATGTATATGTATATGTATATGTATATGTATATGTATAGTATATGTATATGTATATGTATATGTATATGTATATGTATATGTATATGTATATGTATATGTATATGTATATGTAATGTATATGTATATGTATTGTATATGTATATGTATATGTATATGTATATGTGTATATGTATATGTATATGTATATGTATATGTATATGCATATATGTATTTGTGTATATGTATATATATACATATATATACATATACATATATATTTATATATAATGTATATGTATATAGTATATGTATATATATATATACTATAACGCCCAGTTATTTTAAAAGTCAAAGAAAGAAATAATAAAGCGAAGGAAAAGAAAGAAAAGAAATAAAACCCAAGTCGAGTGGTTAAATATGTAAAAAGGACAAAATGTTTGAAAAGTGGGTATAAAAGGTGGGATGGCCGCCCATGTTGTCTACACACTCACATCATTCGGATTTTTAGAGAGAGAAATAAAGGAGAGCAGAAACTCTGGGTCTTTGAAGAACAAGAAGAAGAAAATTTAAGGTAAGACTTTATGATTTTAAGATGTTCGTAACTAGCCTTAGCCTCGATTATTTGCATATATGTGTTTGTGTGTTCGGTTGTGTGTGTTTTGGTGGGTTTCTAGGCGGTTGAACTCAGTTGCAAATGGGTTTGAAAGAAGTCACATCTAAGAGGCTGCAAAGGTAAGTTCTAGAACCCCCTTTTTACTTGTTTTTAACTGTTTTGGGGCTAGAAATGCATGTATGAACTTTTTTATAAAGTTGGGTTTTTGTGCCCGTATGTGTGTATGTTGCGGGTGGGGATTTATTATGGGCTATGTATGTGTTTGATGTTGTTATGGTTGTGTTTCTAAGGCTTAAAATCTATGATTTAAGCTTAGAACATGATAGGTGATGTTTGGGGACTGAATTATGATGTTAAGTGTGACTTAGGCTGCTCATGCACCTAAATAGTTGCTCATGCGCCCAACTATAAATAATGCCTAAGTGTCCCTTGCGCCTAAAACCTCATGCCCCCAAATAGGACCCATGCGCCTAGAAATAGGCTGAAATTTTTTAAGTGTACAGACGCCCAAATAGCTCATGCGCCCAGTCACTCATGCCCCTGCATAGTGCCCATGCGCCTAGAATTGCTCAAGATAGACTAAGTGTTGCTCATGTGCCCCAATAGTGCCAATGCGCCTGAAAGTTTCTCATGCGCCTGAAAGTTTCTCATGCGCCTAAGTGTTCCTCATGCGCCCAGAAGGTCATGCGCCCAAATAGTGCCCATGCGCCTAAGACTTAGAAAAATGTAAATGTAAGCTTTGACTTGGGAGGTTCCCGGGGCTATGTAAGTTGACTTTTTGAAGTCACAGGTATTGGGCGATGTATGATATGATTTGATGATGTATGATTGATCCTTATGCACGATGGTATGTATGATGTATGATATGATGTATGATGGTGCAATGTATGGTGATATTGTATGTTCATATTTATGTTCCTTATTTTGTATGATTTTATTCCTGTGGCTTTACATTAAATGTTAATGAATGAAATGAAAAGTATTATGTAATGTAAAGTGGAAGATAATGTAAACAGGGACGTAATGAAATAATGCATGCATTAATGAATGAATGAAAGTAAGAAAGGCTTGCAAGCAAATGTATGGAGGTTCCGTAACACTCGGATATTTTTTTAGAGTCAAAGAAAGAAGAATAAGGTGATGAAAAAGAAAGAAAAAGAAATAAAAGCTATTTAACCCATGTTGAGGGATTAAAAGTGTCAAAAAAACAAAAAGGTTCGAAAGTTGGTGTAAAGTGGGCATGGTCGCCCACTCTCTTCTTACAACACCCAAATCTTTGGATCTTGGTAGAGAGAAAAAGAAAAGGAGCTGAATATTTCGGATTTTTGAAGTACAAGAAGAAGAAATCGAATTCAAGGTCAGAATTCATAGTTTTTGAGTGTTTTGATCTGGTTCCATCCTCGGTTGTGTGCTTATGTATGTTTATGTGTGTTCGGGTGAGTGTTTTGGTGGGTTTTTTAGGTGTGAACTTGTAGCAAACACGTTTTGAAGGAACTCATACCCAAGAGGCTGCTAAGGTGAGTTCTAGAACCTCTCTTTTACATGTTTAACTGATTTTGGGGCTAGAATTGTATGAATGTACGTTTTTATAAAACGGGGTTTCATACATGTATGTATGAATGTGTGTATGTTGCGGGCATGGTTTGATTTTGGACTATGTTCATGTTTGATGATGTTATGGTTGTGTTTCTATGGCTTAGAATGTAAGATTTAAGCTTAGAACATGATAGATGAGTTTGGGGACTAAATCTGATGTTAAGTGTGACCTGGGTTGCTCAAGCGCCCAAATAGTAGCTCATACGCCTATGTTTTAGAATTTGCCTAAGTGTAGTTAATGCGGATGAACAAGTTCATGAGAATGAAAGTCAATGCAGATGAGTATGAGTCAATGCGAATGAGTATAAGTCAATGCGGATGAGCATTGACAAATACAGATGAGTATAAGTCAATGAGGATGAGTATAAACCAATGCGAATGAGTATGAGTCAATGCGGATGAATTAAAAGGAAATGCGGATGAGTAAAAGGAAATGCGGGTGAGTAAAATGGAAATTCGGATGAGTAAATTGGAAATGTGGACGAGTAACATGGAAATGCGGATGAGTAAAAAGAAATGCGGATGAGTAAAAAGAAATGCGGATGAGTAAAAAGAAATGCGGATGAGTAAAATGGAAATGCGGATGGGTAAGAGGAAATGCTGATGAATAAAAAGAAATGTAGATGAGTAAAAAAGAAATGTGGATGAGTTAAAAGAAATGCGGATGAGTAAAAAGAAATGCAGATGAGTAAAAAGAAATACGGATAAACAAAGAGAAATACGGATGAACAAAGAGGAAATATGGATTAACATTTGGAATATTTTTTTGACTTTTTAGGGAAAAAGTGAAATGTAGGTTTTGACATGGGAGGTTCCCGGGGGTTCTTGTAAGCTGACTTTTAAGGTCATAGATGATGTGATGGGCATTGTATGATGATGATTTGATGTATGATTGATGCTTATGCATGATGGTATGTATGATGTATATTATTTATGCAAGATGATGCGCTGTGTGGTGATGTTGTATGTTTATGTTTGTGTTCCTTGTTATGTATGATTATTTTCCCGTGGCTTTACGTTGAATGTTAATGAATGAAATGAAAATATTATGTAACGTAAAGTGGAAGATAATGAAAAGTAGAACGTAATCTAAGAATGTATGCATTAATGAACGAATGAAAGTAGGAAAGGCTTGCAAGCAAAATATACGGAGGTGCATGGCTCTAGAATGTCGTAAGCTCAACTATGTGTGGTTTAGCTAACCCTTAAGGATACACACAAGGGTCCATTCTTTATGACTAACCAGTGATATAGTATAGGGTTTATAGTGCTTACTCACCCCGGTGCTAGTGCCAGGCTATGTGCGTTATGGAAGTCAATTATGATCTTCAGCCCAGTACTCGCCTTGTGCATTCATTTGGGGTGTAGTATACAGTTGGGATCTTTGTCGCTTGCCCCGGTGCTAGTTCCAGGCTTTCTGCGTTATGAAAGTCATTATGATCTTCGACCCAATACCCGTTTTGTGCATACATCTGGGGTATACCTGATGACACTGATCTGGAAAGAGATAAAGAGATAAATAAAGAAAGTGATGAATAGTAAAGAGGACAATAATGATATTATCTATGTGTACGTACGATGTGTGATCATGTATGACGGTATAGTATGATTTGAAAGAAAGTAAAGAAGAATTTTAAATGAAAGATAAAGTATGTTCTATTTTAAAACTAGAACTCACTCAGCAACACTGACTTTTTATGCATTTTTGGCTGGTAAAGTTGCTAAGGATGGCACGGGGCGACTACTTGGCTCTTTTGGATGGCATTCTTTTGTTTAATGTTTTTCAATTGTAATGCGAACGAACGATGTTTTGAAATGAATGATTGTATTAACTTGCAAAAGCATTTATAATGAAATGAAATGTTATTTTAATGTTCCGCTACGATTTTTTATGAAAGTTAAATGTAATTATATGTTTTATATGCAATGATTGACCAGATGTGAGCATCCCGGGAACGGGGCCTTACAAGTTGGTATTAGAGCCAAAGTTTAAGTGAAACGGGTAAATTTTCAAAATAAATCTAAACTAAAATTGAAAATGGGACGGAAAGGGAAGGGACGCCAGTCCGAGTAGCTGCGTGCCATCAGGTATTTTTTTAATCTTAACCGATATTACGTGCGCATGTTATGTGGTTATGTGTTGCTCGTAGATTTAGATACTGATGTAGTCAGGACAGGTAATGCTTGGGGTATGAAGAGTAAAGTAAGTGGCTAATCACAACTGGCCACTGTAATTAGGGACTTACTATACTTGACATAAACTGAGTTGTTCCCTTGAATGACCGTGTTGGTGTTTGAATCTTTCAGTGTGCGTGTTAGAGGATGGCTGGTGGTAGATAATCTAAAGCTTCACGTGGTGAAGGTCGTAGTGCTGAACCACGGGCTACGAGAGGAAGGCCTAAAGCCGAAAGGGTAGTTCATGAAGAACTCGAGACCCCTCATCTGGAGGGTAGTAGGACATCCGCCGGCAAGCCCTCATGTTAAGGTCGGCGGTTGATTTGGCGGGAAGGTTGTATGATGAAAGAACAATGGTGGTGGCTAAAGGCAGTAAGAAGAATAGTGGAGATCGGAATTGGAACGGAAAGCGGTTTGGACATGGCGGAGCGACTCGAAGTAACAAAGGTGCACGGGTGGATGACCGGCGTGTGGTGACATCCGGTGTAGGTTCGAGAAGGTGTGTCAAGTGTGGACGAGAACACACCGAGGAATGTAGATTGGCAACCAATGTCTGTTTCCGTTGTCTAAGAACCGAACATGTGGCGAAGAACTGCGGTGTGAGGAGGTGTTATTCTTGTGGGGAGGAAGGCCACATGAGCAAGGATTGCAAGAAGCCACGGGCTGAAAGTTCGGTAATGAAGAAGGCTGGAGGAGAAGGACAGAGGGCGAGTGCCAGAGCGTTCACAATGATGCAAGGGGAGGCTAGGACGGACCCCGATGTGTGTCAGGTACGTTTCTAGTAAACCAAACTTTAACCTATGTGTTATTTGATTCTGGTGCTTGTAAAAGTTTTATTTCCCCTGTTTTCTGTTGTAAATTGCCCGTTAGCAGTAAGAATATAGATACGTCCTTTGATATAGAAGCTGCCATAAGTAGGTCCACCAGGATTTCCAAGATGATAGAATGATGTGACATAGACCTAGAAGGTCACAAGTTTCCTGTTTGACCATTTGTGATGACCTTAGGTGGGTTCGATGCAGTCCTAGGAATTGATTGATGGTAGACTACGAGGCGAACATTGTGTGTCGCAAAAAGATGATACGGTTGACAACGCCTGTCGGGAGTACGGTGACGGTTTATGGCGAGCGAGTCACGAAGATTTCGAAGGGAATTTTGATAGCGGTGGAAGGAAAGTGCATGAGGTGTGGATGTAGTGCCTACTTGGCCTATGTAAAGGATGTGGATACACTAGCACCACAACTGTCAGATGCACCAAGACATGAGGAAAGATTATTGGTGGCCGAGTATGAAACGTGATGTGGTGGAGTACGTGAGTAAATGCCATACTTGTTTACAAGGGAAGGCCAAGCATCAGAAGCTGTATGGAAGATCTAACCTTTGGATATACCGGAGTGGAAGTGGGAACATATCACCATGGATTTCATTACGAAGATAAGGGTATGATGCTATATGGGTGATAGTTGATCATTTGACGAAGAGTGCTCGTTTTCTACCGATCCGTAAGACATATTCATCCGAGAGGTTGGCGAATCTATTCATTAAAGAGATTGTAACTCATCATGGTGAACCGGTGTCTATTGTGTCTGATCGCGACACTCGGTTTACATCCAAATTTTGGAAGAAATTCCACGATGCGATGGGGACGAGGTTACATATTAGCACGACTTATCATCCTCAAACGAATGGTCAGTCGGAGAGGACGATTCAAACGCTTAAAGATATGCTTCGGGTATGCGTCATTGATTTTGGAGGAAGTTGGGACGACCACTTACCGTTAGCTGAGTTCTCATATAACAACAACTATCATGCCAGTATTGGTATGCCCCCATTTGAGATGCTATATGGTAGGAGATGCAGAACACCCGTCTTTTGGGGTGATATTGGTCAGAAGGAGTTAGGGAGCGTCGAGGTGATCGATGCTATGACTGGGAAGCTTAAAAAGATCAAAGCCTTCATGAAGGCAACAAAAGATAGGCAAATATCGTATGCTGACAAACGACGTAGACCAATTGAGTTCCAGGTGGGTGATAGAGTTATGTGGAAAGTCTCACCTTGGAAGGGTATCATCCAGTTCAGAAAGCGGGGCAAGTTGAGCCCAAGGTACATAGGGTCTTTCCGAATCATTGCTCGAGTTGGAGAGGTATCCTATAGACTAGAGTTACCAGATGAGTTAAGTGGAATCCACCCGACATTCCATGTATCTCCCCTGAGAAAGTGATTAGCAGATGAAGATATGACCATACCACTGGAGGATATTGAGGTAGATGAACGGTTCAATTACGTGGATCAACTAGTGGCGATCATTGATTGAAAAGAGAAGAGGCTGAGGAATAAAATGGTTCCTCTTGTGCGTGTACAGTGGAAGCACAGGAAAGGATCTAAGTCTACGTGGGAGACTGAAGAAGAGATGAGACAGCATTACCCACGTTTGTTCGAGGAACAACAGGTTTCGGGGAAGAAACCTATATAAAGGGGGTGGACTTGTAACACCTGTGTCACACCCTCAAAATCCACTTGCGGAGTTTTATAGCGAGGCGTGTGAACAAACCAGGATCACAGTCAATAGTTACTCAGAACGACTCTATATGGCATAATTTAAATGAAATCAATCCAAAGTAAATAAATTAAACAGTGCGGAAGCGTTTTGAAAACAACCCAATGAAATAAAAGTATAATCGTGGCAAAACACGTGCCAATCCCAAAAGAGTAATCATTAATTATTAAAATGATAAAATTTGTCTTGAAGACCGTGTCATAGAATGCAGTGGACCATGCAGTGCTCCTATGGCAAGCAAGCTAATGACCTGAGAATAGCATACTAAAAATGTCAACACGATGGTTAGTGAGTTCAAGAGATATTCAAATATAAACAGTTTAATAATAGAGATGTACAAGTAGCATATTGTAACAGATAGCTAGTCCATTAACAATAAATATTATTTCATAGTGATTTCTCAATTGAAGCTGATTGTGTTACGTTGTTGCCTCCTGCCATGACTTAACAGGTCGTGACAATGTTCATTAGGACAACTTGCACCCGGTTGACCTCGAGTCACACAGGTGGGGCTCGTCAGACCCAGTAGTACTACCCAAATTTCCCCGCTAATCAATATTAACAATTCGAAAGCGTGAGGACTTTTCCATGATATCAACACTATATAATATTGTACATAACTTAAATACATAAAGCGTTCGTGATTTACCAGTATGTTATCTCCCCCAAAGAGAGTAAATAAAAAGTGGGGCATGAACTCACCTAATATGCGTTTAGATGCACAGAGTTTGAGTTGTCAAACAGAATAGATAGACAACCTTCAGAGGTTACCTAGATCATATAAGTGCATGAGTACGTGTAATCAAAGAACATGTGAAACCCTAAGTAGACTACAATCAAAGGACTCAAGATTTCAAACAAAACAGACATGTTTGACCTAGTTGACCCGTTTGACCCGTTGGTGACTTTATGTGTTGTAAACCATTCAAGTAATCATACACATATATCATACATAGTTAACATTCAAATAGACTACACTTAGATCATCATACAACCAAGTATCATACAAGTCATGCGAATCTAGAACATTAACATATTCACTAGTTATAACACAACTAACATGTCACACAAAGATCAAACCACTCACTACATGCCATGTGAAGCCACTCACGACTTCACATCCTAAACCCTGCCAATCCTACTAAGTAGGGGCCTCAATTTCGCACGCGTGTATGATGATCATAACCATAATCATTAACCATATGCATTGCATCACAACAATCAATCACCAATCCCAAACATGATGTCCTACTACTAATCAACATCCAAATCATATATGATCATCAATGTCCAAATATCATTCATGATTACCCCGGCATCACATACAACCAAATTACCATGTTCTACCACATTAGAATCTATTCATGATCATACTAACATGTTCCTAACATCCCAAACATGTTCAAGCTATCATTTTTCAGACTTTAGGCAAATAAAGTTTCCCTTTTGGGAAAGTACATCCCAACATCTATCAACCATCCAACGTATTCATGAATCATCATAATTATACCATCTCAAGCTCATAACAATATCTAGACATGATCAACATTGCCTAATCACCATAATCTAACCATCTTCATAAACAAAAATTTCTACTTTTGGCAAGCTATGAACCAACAACAACCATTCAAAGATTTCTAGCATTCATAACAACAATCTAGCATCTAATCATTATCATGAACACATCCATAACATCAATCCATCACTAGATCATCATTACATGCAAAATAAAGTTACTATTATTAGTAACCTATGAACACCAACTTCAATTCACCAATTTCTTGCAAAATCAATGTATCCTAACATTCATACAACCTACTAATCATCATACATTCATCAAACAATCATCCATCATGCATAATCATAGCATTTTCGAACTAGGGTTTGTTTCATACACAAAGTTCATGATCCATCCACTAAAAACATAGAATTCATGCATAATCGATGTTAACTAACATGTTAACATCATCAATTGATTAAAACTCAACACCAAGAACATCAATTTCGCAACTAGGGTTTCGGGCATATCAAATTTCATGCAAGCAAAACACCAACTAACCTTTAATTCGTGAAAAGTAACAAAATTGAGACTTCTAATGTGTTGTATGCCTTCAAATCGACCAAAATCTGATGCTTGATGCTTGATCCAAGTTGAAATCACAAAGGGAGGGGGTTTGGGAAGGAAGTCGCGGCCGAATGGGTGGGATTAGGGTTGGGATTTGTTTTGTTTAATTTTAATTTACATAATTACCCTTTTAACCCTTGTAATTTGTATTTTATAAAAACTAGGCTTTAAGCCCTTTGTAAAGTGTTTTTAACTTCATAATCTAAAGATATAAACTTATGAAAATCATTATATATCTTATCTTTATAAAAACACAAGACATACGAATAAATAGGCACGTTTCCGCGTTACGCGATTAATTTTCTAATTAACCTTTTAAAAATGTGTAAACACATAAACATAACCCAATACTCACATAATCAATTAGATTCACATCAAATTAACATTATCCATTATTATTAGGTCACCAACGTTAAACGACAACCAGTGTGTGCTCACGACACGTGTATACAAGACTTAATGGAACTAACAGAGTTTGGTAACGGAAATTTACCAGATGTCACAACCTGGTTATTTTTTTAGAGTCAAAAAAAGATGAATGAGGTGAAGAAAAAGAAAGAAAAATTGTTTAACCCAAGTTGAGGGGTTAAAAGTGTCAAAAGGACAAAAAGGTTTGAAAGTTGGTGTAAAGTGGGCATGGCCGCCCACTCTCTTCTTACAACACCCAAATCTTCGGATCTTCATAGAGAGAGAAAAAAAGGAGCTGAAACTTTCAGATTTTTGAAGAACAAGAAGAAGAAATCGAATTCAAGGTAAGAATTCATAGTTTTTGAGTGTTCTTAACCGGTTCCATCCTCGGTTGTGTGCTTATGTATGTTTGTGTGTGTGGTTTGGTGGGTTTCTAGGTGTGAACTTGTAGCAAACGGGTTTTAAAGGAAGTCATACCCAAAAGGGTGGTAAGGTGAGTTCTAGAACCCCTCTTTTACTTGTTTTAACTGATTTTGGGGCTGGAATTGCATGAATGTAGGATTTTATAAAACTGGGTTCCATACCCGTATGTATGAATGTGTGTATGTTGCGGGCATGGTTTGATTTTGGACTATGTTCATGTTTGATGATGTTATGGTTGTGTTTCTATGGCTTAGAATGTAAAATTTAAGCTTAGAACATGATAGATGAGGTTTGGGGACTGAACCTGATGTAAAATTTAAGCTTAGAACATGCAGATGGGTAAGAGGAAATCCGGATAAGTAAAAAGAAATGCGGATGAGTAAAAAAGAAACGCGGATGAGTAAAAGAAATGTGGATGAGTAAAAAGAAATGCGGATGAACAAAGAGAAATGCGGATGAACAAAGAGAAATGCGGATGAACAAAGAGGAAATGCGGATTAACACTTAGAATATTTTCTGACTTGTTGGGGAAAAAGTGAAATGTAGGATTTGATGTGGGAGGTTCCTGAGGGTTCTTTTAAGCTGACTTTTGAGGTCATAGATGATGTGATGGGCATTGTATGATGATGATTTGATGTATGATTTATGCTTATGCATGATGGTATGTATGATGTATGCTATGTATGCATGATGATGCCATGTGTGGTAATGTTGTATGTTTATGTTTGTGTTCCTTCTTATGTATGATTATTTTCCTATGGTTTTACATCGAATGTTAATGAATGAAATGAAATTATTATGTAAAGTAAAGTGGAAGATAACGAAAAAAGGAATGTAATGTAAGCATGCATGCATTAATGAACGAATGAAAGAAAGAAAGGCTTGCAAGCAAAATGTACGGAGGTGCACGACTCTAAAATGTCGTAAGCTCAACTGTGTGTGGTTTAGCTAACCCTTCAGGATACACGCAGGGGTCCAGTCTTTGTGACTAACGAGTGATATAGTACATGGTTTATAGTGATTACTCAGCCTGGTACTGGTGCCAGGCTATGTGCGTTATGGAAGTCAATAATGATCTTAAGCCCAGTACCCGCTTTGTGCATACGTTTGGGGTGTAGTATACAGTTGAGATCTTTGTCGCTTGTCCCGGTGCTGATGCCAGGCTTTGTATGTTATGGAATTCATTTATGATCTATGGCCTAGTACTCGCTTTGTGCATACGTTTGTGGTATAGCTGATGACACTGATGAGGAAAGAGATAAAGAGATAAAAAAAAAAGTGATGAACTGTAAAGAGGATAATAATGATATTATCAATCTGTACGTACGATGTGTGATCATGTAAGACGATATAGTATGATTTTAAAGAAAGTAAAGACCAATTTTAAATGAAAGATAAAGTATGTTCTATTTGAAAACTAGAACTCACTCAACAATGCTGACTTTTTATGTATTTTCGAGTTGGCAGGTAAAGTTGCTCAGGATGGCACTTGGGGCTACTAGGCTCTTTTGGATGGCATTCTTTCGTTTAATGTTTTTGCATTGTAATGCGAACAAACGATGTTTTGAAATGAATGATCGTGTTAACTTGCAAAAGCATTTATAATGAAATCAAAGGTTATTTTAATGTTCTGCTTCAATGTTTTATGAAATTTAAATGTAATTATATGTTTCATATGCAATGATTGATCAGTTGTGAGCTTCCCAGGAATGGGGCCTTATAGGTTCACACCCAATGACGGATGTTAGCTCAACTGTGTGCGGGTTAGCTACCCAAGAAGGATGCGCACTGGGGTCCAATACTTGTGATTGACCATATGTATGGGATCCTTGCCACTTGCCCCAGGCACTAGAGTCAGCTTCGTGCACAATGTTCGAGGTCTATGAAAGACCTCAGCCTAGTAACCAGCTTCTTTCACAATGTTTGGGGTATTGTACATGTCGTCGAAAGTAATGAACTTACAAATGAAAGTAAGAAAGTATGAATGAAAGTGAATGATAGTAACAAAAGTGAATGATAATGACGTACGATGAATGAAAGAAAGTTAATGAACGAATGATGAAGATAACATTGTTATTATCTATGTGTACCTACGATGTGTGATCATGTACGAAAGTATAGTATGATTTTAAAGAAAGTAAAGACCAATTTTAAATGAAAGATAAAGTATGTTCTATTTGAAAACTAGAACTCACTCAGCAACGCTGACTTTTATGTGTTTCGAGTTGCCAGGTAAGGTTACTGAGGATCGCACGGGGCAACTACTTGGCCCGTTTTGAGATGGCATCCATTTTTATAATGCTTTTGTGATGTAATGCAATAAGTATTTTGTATTTTAATAACGATGGAAAAGATTTTTTAATGAGATAAAATGCTTTTTTAATGTTTCCACTGCATGTTTTTAGTAAGTTAAAACAAATATATGTTTTATGTGCGATGATTCACCAGCTGTAAGCATCCCGGGAATGGGGCCTTACAAGTTGGTATCAGAGCCAAAGTTTAAGTGAAACGGGTAAATTTCCAAAAGAAACCTAAACTTAAACTGAAAATGGGACGGAAAAGGAAGGGATGCCAGTCCGAGTAGCTACGTGCCATCAGGTATTTTCTTAATGTTAACTGGTATTACGTGCGCATTTTATGTGATTTATGTGCTGTTAGTATATTTAGATACTGATGTAGTTATGATAGGAAATGCTTGGGGTATGAAGAGTAAAGTAAGTGGCTAATCACAACTAGCCACCGTAATTAGGGACTTACTATACTTGACATAAACTGATTTATTCCCTTGAATGACCGTGTTGGTGTTTAAATCATATAGCGTGTTAGAGGATGGCCGGTGGGAGATCATCGCAGGTTTCACATGGTGGAGGTCGTGGTTGATGTGGTACTGAACCACGGGCCACAAAGGTGGTTCACGAAGAACCTCAGACCCCTCATCCAGAGGGCGGAGACGAGAGTGCTTAGTGAAGGAGGCTGTTGTGGAAGAGGTGCATCAGGTCATGCAGATGATCTTATCATCTGTAGTGACTAAAGTGATTATGGCTGTAAGAGAAGGAGAAAGAAGGGAGAGGAATAGGTCCTCGAGAGGACGGGAGTGACCAGAGACTGAGATGGTTTTCTCCAAAGATGAGGAAGAGTAAGAAGAGCCTGTGCTAGAGGCAGCACAAGGCTGCAACTACGGGGCATTTCAAAGATGCAAGCCCCCTACTTTTGATGGTAACAGCACTACTGCTGCCGCTCACCGGTGGGTGAGAGAGATAGAAGTTGTTCTTCATATCAGCGAGTGTCGGGAAGATCAGAAGGTGAAGTTTGCTTCCTACTTGGTTATGGACTCGGCACTGTGATAGTGGGCAAGTCGAGGGTAGTTGAGCAATTGGATGGATGAAGTGGGCAGAGCTGAAAAGGCTAGTGATTGAGCAGTTTTGATCTCACCGAGAGATGGACAAAGTTATAAGAGAGTTCCTGTAGCTGGAAGTAGTAACAATGACACATCAGGAATACACCACCAACTTCAATGAGATGGCACGACTGGTGCCGGATCAAGTGACACCATTGTCACGAAAGATCAAGAAATATATCAAGGGTTTGCCGACGGATGTCCGTAGTCACATGATCGCCACCCGACCGAGCACGTTTAGGTCGACGGTTGATTTGGCATGGAGGTTGTATGATGAAAGGACTATGGTGGTGGCAGAAGGCAGCAAAAAGAGTGGTGGTGACCGGAATTGGAATGGGAAGCAGGTTGGACGTGGAGGGGCCACTCCAAGCAATAAAGGTGCACGGGTGGATGACCGATGTGTGGTCACATCTGGTGCGGGGATGAAGAGGTATGGCAAGTATGGAAAGGAGCACACCGGTGAGTGTAGATGGGGTTTGAATGTGTGCTTCAAGTGTGGGAAGCTAGGCCATATGGCAAGAGAGTGCAAAGCGGGTAGATCTTTTAACTGTGGCGAGGAAGGCCACATGAGTAGGGATTGCAAGAAGCCAAGGGCTGAAGGATCGGGTGCGAAGAAGGCTGGAGGAGAAGGGGAGAGGGCGAGTGCTAGAGCGTTTACAATGGCGCAGAAGGAGGCTAGGTAGGACCCTGATGTTGTGTCAAGTACGTTTCTAGTAAAACAAACTTTAGCCTCTGTGTTATTTGATTCTAATGCTAGTAAAAATTTTAATTTTGGCTGCTTTCTATGCTAAATTGCCTAGTAGTAGTAAGAATATAGATCTGCCCTTCGATGTAGAATCTACCATAGGTAAGTCTATCAAGAATTCCAAGATGATAGAAGAATGTAACGTGGAACTTGAATGTCACAAGTTTCCTGTTAGACCCTTTGTGATGACCTTAGGCGGGTTTGACGTAGTCCTAGGAATGGATTGGTTGGCAGACTACGAGGCGAATATTGTGTGTCGCAAGAAGATGATTCGATTGACAGCGCCTGACGGGAGTCGGTGATGGTTTATGGTGATCAAGTCACGACAATCCTGAAAGTGATTTTGATGAAAGTGCATGAGACGTGGAGGTAGTGCCTACTTGGCTTACGTAAAGGATGTGGACACACCAATACCACAACTGACCGACGTACCGATAGTGTGTAACTTTCCAAACGTGTTGTCCGAAGACTTACCAGGAGTGCCACCTGACCGCGAGATCGAGTTCCAGATTGACTTGATACCGGGTGCCTAACCTGTTGCTAAGGCACCGTACCGGTTGGCTCCGAGCGAGATGAAGGAACTGATGGAGCAACTGGAGGATTTGCTTGATAAGGGGTTTATTAGATCGAGTATCTCTCCTTGCGGTGCTCCGGTCTTAATCATGAAGAAGAAAGACGGTAGTATGAGGATGTGTATAGACTACCGTGAGTTGAACAAGTTAATGGTAAGGAATCAGTATCCATTACTAGGGATTGATAACTTATTTGATCAACTCCAAAGTGCCGGTTGGTTCTCGAGGATAGATCATCGATTTGGCTACCATCAGCTGAAGGTTAAGGAGCAAGACATTCCTAAAATATCTTTTCGCACGCGTTATGGACACTACGAGTTTCTCGTTATGTTTTTTGGTTTAACCAACGCGCCAGCTGCTTTTATGGACTTGATGAATTGAGTGTGTCGGCCGATGTTAGATAAATCAATGATTGTGTTTATTGATGATATACTGATTTATTCAAAGAGTGAGAAAGAGCTTGTGAAGAGAGAAGTTGTATGCCAGGTTCTCCAAGTCCATGTTCTGGTTGCGTGAGGTTCAGTTCTTAGGTCATGTAGTGACTCCCGAGGGGGTTATGGTGGACCCAACAAAGGTGAAGGCGGTGAAGCAATGGAAGTCTCCAAAGACGCCATTCGAGATGCGTAGTTTCTTCGGTTTGGTAGGTATTAGAGAAGATTTATCCGATACTTCTATAAGGTAGCTTCACCATTGACTAAGTTGACCCACAAGGATGTGAAGTTTGTATGGGTGAAGCTCAAGAGAAGGTGTTCTAGGAGTTAAAGGTGAGGTTGACTCAAGCTCCTATCTTATCGTTACCTGATGGGAGCGAACATTTGGTGGTTTATTCAGATGCTTTTAACTCACGATTGGGATGTGTGTTGATGTAGAGAGGAAAGGTTATAGCCTATGCATCCCGACAGTTGAAAGTTCATGAGGCTAATTAGCCTACTCATTACTTAGAGCTAGTAGCCGTGGTCTTTGCGTTAAAGATTTGGAGGCACTACCTATACAGGACGAAGTGCCCCATATTCACTGACCACAAGAGCTTGAAGTACTTCTTCGAGCAAAAGAACTTGAAAATGAGGAAGAGGATGTGGTTAGAGCTCATAAAAGATTATGATTTGCAGATCCATTACCATCCGGGCAAAGCCAACGTGGTGGCGGATGCCCTTAGCCGAAAGGAGAGACCCGAGCCGATTCAGGTGAAGGCTTACTAGTTGATGATGACCTCCGAGGTGATGAAGCAAGTCAAGGAGTTTCAAGATGATGCATTGAAAGAAGATCATCTTAACTCCGAAAGAATGAGAGGTCTGGTTGCGGAATTGGATGAAACCACACTCGGTGTTAGGACCCGTTTCGAGTGGATGTGGATTCCATGTTTTGGAGATTTACGTGAGAAGACTATGGATGAAGCTCATAAGACTCGATACTCTATACATCCTGGTGCTATGAAGATGTACCAAGACATGAAGAAAGATTATTGGGGCTGGGTATGAAAACGATGTGGCGGAGTATGTGAGTAAATGCCTTACTTGTTTATAAGTGAAGGCTGAGCACCAAAAGCCGTATGGAAAGATCCAACCGTTGGATATACCGGAGTGGAAGTGGGAGCACATCACCATGGACTTTATAACGAGCTACTACGTACCGCACGAGGGTATGATGCCATATGGGTGATAGTTGATCGTTTGATGAAGAGTGCTCATTTCCTACCGATTCGCGAGGCATATCATCCGAGAGGTTGGTGGATCTGTTCATTAAGGAGATCGTAACTCGTCATGGTGTGTCGGTGTCTATTGTGACTGATCGTGACACCCGGTTATTTTTAAAGGCAAGATATGAAGAATAAAAGCAAGAAAGGCCATTAAGTCCAAGTGGAGGGACTAAAAGTGTCCAAAAAGGACAAATCTTTGATAAAGTTAGTGGAAAGGTGGGCATGGCCGCCCACCCTCACTTCACATCACCACTACTTTCGGTTTTAGAGAGACACAAGGGAAGAAGAGCAGAACTTCGAGTTTTGAAGAAGAAGTGAACGAATTCAAGGTAAGAATTCATGGTGTTTATGTGTTTATGACGGGTTTTTATCCCGGTTATGTGTTTATGCGCTTATGTGTTGTGTATGTGCTCGGGTGTGTGTGTATTTTGTGTTGTTTTTAGGTGTTTGAACTCTTTGCAAACGGGTTAAAATGAAGAAACACCCAAGTTGCATAAGATCAGTTCTAGACCCCGGTTTTTACATGTTTTAAACTATCTTTGGGGCTGAAAACATATTAAAACAGTTTTATAATGTTTATATGTGAATACCCGTATGTATTGTGTTTGAATGGTTGCATTATGCTTAGGTTTAGAATGGCCGCTTTATGTTTAGGACAGATGGGTTGATGATTGGGGTTGAAAACATCCTATAAACATGTTTCATAGAAAGCTCATGCGCCCTGATAAGTGTTCATACGCCTAGAAATGCCTTAGAAAGACTTAAGTGTAACACATGTGCCTAAATAGTAGCTCATGCACCTATAAATTTGCCTTAGAAATGTTTCAAATATAGCTCATGGCCTGAACATTAGTCCATGCACCTAGAAACATTAGTCGGATGGCTAAGTGTAGGGCCATGGGCCCCAATAGTGCTCATGCACCCAAGTGGCCCATGCGCCTAAGTGTTCATGCGCCTAAATTGACAGGATCAGTGATCACAAGTTTGACGTATCAGAATATAAAGCAGCGGAATACAAACACGAATTAGACAAATTGTAGCAAGCCAACGATATTTGTGAGCATTAAGATCGCATACAGTTATAGGGAGAGAATATGAATTTCTGATTTCTAGGAATGTTTATAGATGTAGAATATTTCTAATCGAATCAATCAATCATTCCATTCAATTACTCATTTTCACTCAGTGATTACAATAGGCTGTCACTCCTTATATAGAGTGCAACAGTCACTGCTGTTATCACGGAAAGTGACAACTGGCAGATCAAATACAGAAATAACTAATTCTTAACAAACTACTGAAATGTTCACAACTACTGAGAACATATCAGCAAGTTAAGTACAAAATATAAAACTACTGAAACTACAACGACTGAAGAACAAGCTCTTCAGTCGTTTTACAAAACTACTGAAACATAGAAAATAAAACTACTGATATCACAACTACTGAAGAGTACTCTTCAGCAGTTGTGACAAACTACTGAGGCTTCAGTACTTGATCTTCAGACTTTGACCTTCAGGTGTTTCATCAGCTGATGACTTCAGTAGATATCATCAGCTGATGTCTTCAGTCTTTGTCTTTGTCTTCAGTGTATCAGTTGTTGATCTTCAGCACTGTGAACTCTTCAGCTGTTGTTCTTCAGTACTTTGTCTTTCAGCTTCAGCACTTGTGTTCTTCAGCTGTTGTACTTCAGCACTTTGGTTCTTCAGCTGTTAAGGACTTCAGCACTTGATCTTCAGCTGTTGAAGTCTTCAGCTTGTCAAACTACTGATGAGGCTTTCAGCAGTTGTTGTGATACCGTGTGGGACTTAGAGATTTTTGATCTTGGCTCATTGGTTCTTTTGGTCCAACAAAACTCCCCCTGAACCAATGCAGCCAAACCTCTAACTTATTTATACTCCCACTTATTGATGGCCAAAATGTTGGTCTTTTTCCTTCTTGATCAGTAGAGAAGATGACCCATGTACGCTCTGGCCTGGGAAGAAATCTCAAATATTTGTTTGGCAGAGTATGAATGGGAACTCTGTTTGGGGAACTGGACACAGAGTTGTTATCCCATTCATGAGATTTACTTCCCCATAATGAGTCTGTATGACTCACGAACATAGGCCTCAAGGAGAACAATTTGTTCCTCTTGAGAGAGTTCTTCAGCTCCTCCTTCGAAGAAGAACTTGGACCATAGTACTCTGATAAGTACTTCATGGTCCTGCCATTTTTCAGCTCCACCGTAGTTACCTCCCTATATACAAATTCATCAGGATGGTTGCCTTCAAGGAGTAACTGGAGCTCATTCTTTTGGATGTCTTCAAGCTTTTTATATAACAACCCCTTCTTAATCATCTTGTTTTCTAGTAAGGCTTGAGGTGTCTTCTTTGCTTGGTGAGCTTTCTTGAATTCATCAATGATTTCCCAAGGTGAGACTACAACGGCCAACATGATGGTAGATTCTATTGTTTTTCGTACTTGGCGTTGTATCTGTGTGGGATAGTTCTTTTAGGATTCTAGAACTCACCCTGGGGTCTGGCCATACTCTCACTCTCTCCTTCTGATACTGAAAGGTGTGCCTGAGAGTGTACAGCCTTTGAGCATGCCCTTTCATGGCTTGAATAGATGAGACTGAGGAAATTCCTTGTCAACCATCTCAACAGTTGCTCATCGTGCTGTTTCTGCTGTTCTTCTTCTTCTATCTTGACTCTGACCATTTCCCTTTGAGAGTCAGGTGTGATCATGGATTGACTCCGGGGTTTTGGTAGCTTCAGAACAGCAGAGAGTGGCAGACAATCATCTTCATCTCTTCTTCTTCTTCTTCTTCCATCCTCAGCACCCTTCTCCTCCTTCGGGGTACATCACTGGATGATGGTTGGGTTGGTGAAGGGATGGTTTTGAAGAAAGAGGATGTTTGGATTTTGGCTTAGAGGTGGTTGGGAGATTTGAGGGATAGGATCTGTTTGAGTGGGTGGAAGGGAAGGTTGATCTAGCATCCTTGTAGTTAATTTCGCCTTTGTGAGTTTAGCCATCTCTAACCTTTTGCCAGCCCCAGCCTCATCAAGGGCTTCCACAATAATCCCTTTGTTGAATTGCTCAGACAGACAGATTCTGGTGGCTATAGCCAGAATGCTATCCCTGGACCATGCGCGGATCTCCATTAATGATCTTCCCAAGTATTTTGCAATAAAGCGGATCATTATTTCCAACCTCTCTTTCTCAAGAGCATCATACCCTGCCCATCGGGTTTGTATCTCTTGTACTTCTAACCTTCTGATCTCACTATCCAGTGTGGCTGTGTCAAACCCCCTGAATAGTTGTTCAATTATTTTATCCATGGAGCGGCTGTGTGTGGTGTCAGCTTCTTTGACCAGTTCCTCCAAGGATTTGTCTTCAGCAGTGTGATCATCAGCACTTCTCTTTCGCTTGTACGTGAGCAGAGGTTGCTTTTCTTTTTCCTCCTCTTCCTTTTCCTCAGATCTTTTTCTCTTTCTTTCTTTCACTGCAGTACTCCCCCTTTTTGGTTGCATTGGAGGAGGGGGTGGTACCGCAGAAAGAGTCTTTTGGACAGCAGCATCAACCAGGGGTGTAATGTTGAGGAAAGCCTCTCATCAAGGGCTTTGATCACTATATCAGTGATTATGGGGGTGATGAGAGGGAGGGAATTTTGGAGTACAGCACCTATTTGCTCAGGAGGGTTCTGTTCCTGAGAAGTAGGGCCTGAAGCAGAGGCAGGTGGTTGATTTTGGGGTGGCTCTGTGTTTGGGAAACCTTCAAGGGAGGGTGCCATCTGTAGGTGTATGATGGTGGCAGATGGACTTGCATCCTGAGACATCTTGGCCAGCAGCTCTTTGAGTCTGCTAACCTCATCCTCTAGAATGGTTTTGAGCAACTACATCATAGAAGAAGCTCAGGTCATCATCAGTTGATACTGAATCACCTGACCTCCGCTTAGAGCAAGATTTACATGCACTGGGTGTAGACCAGTTGGTGCATGTGCCCCTTGTGCTTGGTACTGGGGACTTCCAGCCTCAGGACAATGTCCATCATCAGCTGTTGCCTCTAGGGAGGTCTTAGCAATGTTACCAGCCCACTCTGGTCATGTGCTGAGTCAGAGGAGGTGGCAGCCTCACTAGATATTCTAAGCTCCTTGTCTACACCAGGAGATAGAATTGGGAAACCCCTGTGCTGTGGGTTCTCAGGTGCACTGTGTTCCTCCCCCTCAATGTAGAGGAATTCCCAGTAGTAAGTGGTTTCTGGGGAGGGGGTGAGGAGTGCAATGAGTCAGCACTTGTGCAACTATTAAAGTTGGGCTGTGAGGGTGGTTGTTTGGGGTAAAGGGTTAGAAGCAGTGTGCACCTGGGGTGGATGGTGCTCTTCAATGGCAATCTCCTCAAGTGAGTGAGATCCCAGATAAGTAGGTGCCCTTGGGTTGCTGCAGGCTCCTGTTGAGAGGAAGCCTGAGCGGCTGTGGCTGGAAGAGTCATTGTATCCACTAGGGGGTTAGGACTAGTGGATATATCCTGCGTTGTGGTGCAGGAGCATCCTCAGGGGACTCAATTCCCTGAGTAGCCATTTTGGGTTCTTTTTGGTGGGTTGGTGGGGACATGGATTTGGGGTGGTGGCTGTGGGTTCTAGCTGCGTGGTTTTCGCAGTTTGGCAGCCAGTTTGAGTGTCCGGTCAGAGTTGTGCCGGGAGTATACTTCGGGCAGAACAGCCGTAGCAGGGACTCCCAAGCCAACAAGTCTCAGCATTAAGCTGGTCTATATAATGGCCATTATGAACCGTGGATAGAGTATCCAACGGTTGGCAGTTAGTTTTTGAGCCATATCTTTGAGCTCTGAAAATATTAATTCTGAAAATTCAGTGGTTGTTGCTCAAGGATAGAATACATTAACTGCTGCCATTGGTGGACATTTGATCCCAAGACGATGTCTTAGGGGCCAAACATACATTGACCATATGAAAAATCAGGCGCTCAGCGTCATTAAAGTGTTTCTTCATGATGGTGGTGGCACTGAGATCACCTTGATATCCATGCTGAGCAAATGATAGATCTATGGTGCCCTTCGGATATCCAGCAGGAGAGGTAGCATCACTCAGTTGAAGAATTTTACGGATTGTTGCAGGAGTAATCACTACTTCTTTGTTGTTGACTACGGACCGGAGGGATCGTGTGTGCTCTCCTCAGTTGTAACAGTAACGTTCATCCAAAATTGGTTCAAGGATTCGGCATGTAAAACGGGGTTCAGAAGGAATGCCTTGTTGTATTGGGACTGAACCATAAGATCGATAGCAGTATCGAACTTAGTCCAGAGCGGCGATTTTTGAGGTAGGCAACACAGTCGTGTCGCGGTTAATTTGCATAGACGCCAGAAGTTTTGGAGAGGAACGTTAGGTTTGAAGAAGATGAAGCATGGAGAGCTCAGGTTAAGGGTATTTATAGGGTACGGGTGAGGAAGCGACTGAAGGATGTGGTGTTAGTCATCAGTAGTTTTAAACGACCGTTGACATGGTATTATCCTTTCAGACGTTGAAACAGCTGAAGTCGTGGTGTTAGGCATCAGTAGTTTAGAAAACTACTGAAGACCGTGGTTTTGACTTCAGATGATTGAAACAACTGAGGACATGGTGTTTGTCATCAGTAGTTATGAAACTACTGAAGACAGTGGTTTTGTCATCAGCTGTTGTAAACGACTGAAGACTTGGTATGGTCATCAGTAGTTATAAAACTGCTGAAGACGTGGTTTGCTTCAGTTGTTTAAAATGAAACAGCAGTTGTACAAACGACTGAAGAGAAAGTTCTCTTCAGCTGTTTTCGTCAATTCTTAGCTTTTCAGCTGTTTCAAACTATCCTCAACACATTCATCAGTCTTTATGGCTGATTTCAGTTGTTTCATAGGACATCAGTACTTATCTGTTTTTACTGATTACAGTAGTTATGACTGCTCATAGTAGTTGTAACTACTTCAGTAGTTTAGAGCAGATGAAGTACTTCAGTACTTGTGAGACATTTAGCCTTCAGTAGTTATAAAAACTACTGAGGTTAAAAGAGCTCATCAGTACTTATATGTGACAGGCACTCATGATCATCAGTATGAATTACTGAGATCATCAGTAGTTGTCACCTATTCTAGCTGCAGCATACCAAGCCTTAACACCAGGTTTTGGAAAGTTGAACTATCCAAAGGCTTAGTAAAAATGTCTGCAAGCTCATCAGCACTAGGCACAAACTTAGGATCAATCAGACCTTTTTCAAAACAATCCCTTATAAAATGATGTCTGATCTCTATATGTTTGGTCCTAGAGTGGCTGGACGGATTTTTGACAATGCAAAGAGCTGAAGCACTATCCATTAACAATGGAGTCTTAGTCTCTGTAATGCCATAATCCAAAAGTTGGTTTTGAAGCCAGAGTACCTGAGATGTACAGCTTGCAGCAGCAATGTACTCTGCTTCCGCAGTGGATGTAGCAACTGAGGTCTGTTTCTTGCTCTGCCAAGAAATCAAGCAGTTGCCTAGGAATTGACATCCACCAGAAGTTGATTTCCTGGTCAACTTACACCCTGCATAGTCACTGTCAGAAAAAGCAACTAATTTACCAGAATGTCTGGTAGAATACCATAAACCTAGAGATGGAGTGCCTTGCAGATATCTAAAGATCCTCTTGACTGCAATCAGATGAGACTCTTTAGGTGCAGCCTGAAATCTAGCACAAACACATGTAGCAAACATAATATCTGGTCTAGAAGCTGTTAATACATCAAGGACCCAATCATACATCTGTAAAGTGTTTCATCAACCACTTTACCTTTCTGATCTGAGTCCAGTTGTGTGGTGCTGCTCATGGGAGTAGAACAGGGCTTACAGTTTTGTAAATCAAACTTTTGCAAAAGATCTTTTGTATATTTGGATTGATGAATAAAAATTCCATCAGCTTTTGTTTGATTTGCAACCCCAGAAAGAACTGTAATTCTCCCATGGCACTCATTTCAAACTTCTGTTGCATCAACTTTGTAAAGGCATCACACAACTTTGGATCAGAGGATGCAAAAATGATATCATCTACAAATTTGAACAAGTAGATTATGCTGCCCAGCTTTCTTAATAAATAAAGTCTTGTCTATGGAGCCTCTAGTGAAATTGTTTTCCAGAAGAAAGTTTGATAATGTCTCATACCAGGCTGGGAGCTTGTTTAACCCATAAAGAGCTTTATCAAGCTTTAACACCCAATTAGGATGTTTATTGTCCTCAAAGCCTGGAGGTTGACATACATAAACCTCTTCTTTAACTTTTCCATACAAAAATGCACTTTGACATCCATTTGAAAGACTTTAAGTTTTTGATAAGCAGCATAAGCTAAAAACAATCGAATTGCTTCCAGTCTGGCTACAGGGGCAAAGGTTTCACCATAATCAATACCTTCTTCTTGTGCAAACCCCTGAAAACCAGTCTGGCCTTGTTCTTAACAATAAGCCCATTTTCATCAGTTTTGTTCCTAAACACCCATTTAGTGCCTATTGCACACTTACCTGGAGGTAGAGGAACCAGTTCCCACACTTGCTGTTCTTGAACTGAAGAAGCTCAAGCTGCATGGCATCAACCCATCCATTGTCCTTTAAAGCAATGTGATAATTCTTTGGCTCTTGCTGACTGATGAAGAGAGCATAAAAGCAGAAATTTGACAATTGACTTCTTGTTGATACGCCAGCAGTGATATCACCAATGATTTGAGACATAGGGTGATTCTTCAGATCTTGATACACAATGAGATCTGTGCAAGTGTTTGTAGCTGGTTCAGCAGCAACAGATGGTGATGGTGAATCATTTCCTTGAAACCAATCAGTGGATGGTAATTCAAAGGAAGTTGAATTCGAAGAAATCTCATCAGCATTTGTTGTGGATGGTGCTACTGGCGCTACAGGAACATCAGGTCTAGTTGAGTCAGGCAGCTGATCACTAAACCTAAAGAGGTGAGTACTGCAATCATCATCATCATCAGCAGTACCACCAGGGGTGAACTGTTGACAGGAGCAACAGCAGGAGTTTGACATGGAACATATTGCAGTATGTCCAAATCAAATAACTCCACAGGACTTTGTGGAATCTTGTCCTTTGGAGATTCATTAAACTTAACATGTAGAGTTTCTTCAACCATCTTTGTTCTGCAGTTGAAGACTCTGTATGCCTTGCAAGTAGATGAATAACCAACAAAGTATCCTGCATCCACCTTAGGATCAAATTTGTGGAGTTGATCCTTTGTGTGAGAATAAAACAGGGACACCCAAATGCTTTGAAAAATGAAATCAGAGGAGCCAAATGATGGAGAACTTCATATGGAGTCTTCATCAACCTCTGATTTACTAAAACTCTATTTTGCACATAACAAGCTGTGTTGACAGCTTCGGCCCAGAAGGTCAATGGCAAACCTGAGTCAGCCAGCATGGACCTGGCAGCTTCAATGAGGGTCCTGTTCTTTCTCTCCACTACTCCATTTTGTTCTGGAGTCCTTGGAATGCTGAACTGCCTTTTGATTCCCTTTGAAAGATAGAAGTCATCAAGTGTATGATTTCTGAACTCAGTTCCATTATCACTCCTAATACACTTGACTGGAAGGGAATACTGCTTCTCAATGTACAGCACAAAGTGAATAATCTTCTGAGCAGCCTCATCCTTTGAATGTAGAAAGAAAGTCCATGCAAATCTGGAGTAATCATCCACAATTACCAGACAGTATTTCTTCTTTGCCATGCTCATTACTCTCACAGGACCAAATAGATCCATATGCAGTAATTGCAAGCAGGCAGTGGACTTGGACACTTCAATAGGAGGAAATGAGACCTTGTGCTGTTTTCCTTTTAAACAAGCAGTGCATGTTTCATCACAGTGGAACTCCTTTATTGGTAAGCCTCTGACTAAACTATTGTGGCTAAGCTGATTCATGTTTTTGAGATTGACATGACCAAGCCTCCTGTGTGCCACAGTTCAGATTCTTGAAAAGAGGCTTTGGAAAATAGGCAAGGATTGCCTTGAGATCTATCTTCTTAGAGAGATCTAAGGCATACACTCTTCCTGTCCTGTTGGCTTTCAGGAGAGTGTGATCATCCAACCTTGTCAATCAAGTGCAAAACTTTGGATGACAGAATCCTACAGTTTTGACTTGTGAAAAGGGCAACATGGCCTTTATCACACATTTGACTGACACTCAAGAGGTTGTACTTGAGATTTTCCACATGATTAACATCATCAAATTTGATTTCTCCATTGGAGACAAAGCCCTTACCGATGATGTAACCCCTAGCATCATTGCCAAAAGAGACGAATCCCTTCTTTCCTTGAGAGTAGTCATGAAGAAGAGAGATGTTCCCAGTCATGTGCATAGATCCCCCACTGTCTACATACCAGATGCTACTTTGGCATGTTGAAGAACCTGCAATAATAAACAATCAGTTAGTTTTAGAGACCCAAACCTTTTTGGTTTTGGGCCTGGTCTCATCAATAGATGGTGAACTAACATGTTTATTTGTAACAACAGCCTGAGAAGAGGAAGATGGTGTAGAAGAGGAGTCCTTTGGCTTAGACCTCCTTTTCTGTGGTTTCAACATAGGAGAGTCTAGTTGGTTAACTCTACCCAACAGATGTTGTACCATCATCACCAGTTGTGTCTGTTTTTGTGATAAAGCTTTCAGCTCATCAGACACATTGCTAGTGGAGTTAGATAAGGTCCTATGTTGCACCTTCTTCTTTTGAGCACCCTCAGCTGTCACCTGTTTAACTCCTTCCTTTTTGAATTGCTTTAAGGACTAAGGGTACAGGATTTGATGTTGCTGATACAAATGTGGTCTCAAACTCATTTTTCATTTTTACCATTTTCTTATTAATTTCTTCTTTTTGTTTGAGTTTGGAACCTCTTTTGTACCAACAATCATCTGTAAGATGATTGAACAAACCACATATTTCACATGGTTTCTTCTTCATCTTAGGTTGATCATCAACTAAAGATGGTGAAGCAAAAGAAGACTTGTTCTTCAATGCTTTGGAAGCATTGGTTGCTTTCTTGACATCCTCTTTAGTAGCCTTCAAACTCTTTCTACTGCCAGTTTTCTTCTCTTCAGTGCTGACAGCAGTTGAAGTTTGAACTTCAGGTGTTAAATCCTGCTCTCCAGTCCTTTCAGGACCTTCAGGATTAACTCCTGAGTTGATCAACTTATTGATCATGTGAATGTCAGCATTTGGACCATCAAATCAGTTGATAGGTTCAAGGAGGACTTGATGCTGACTGCTACTTCTGATTGTGCTGTATCAGAAGGTAGATCACATGATTTGATGGATTGGTTATCACTCTCACCATCAGATTCTACCTCTGCTCTCGGGGTAAAATCTGTAGGTGGAGCAGTGTGATTATAGCCAATGCCAAACTTCACATTTGAAGCAGATTGCTTACTAAGAAGCATTTCAAAACCTTTGCATGATTGTACCCATCTATCACACTCGACTGGGTAACTGCAAGGGTTTCTTTGAGATCTTTGTACTTCTCTAGAAGTACATCTTCTCTAGCCTTATCATCAATTATTTTGCAATTCAGTTTATAAACCTCATCATTTTTATCTTTGAGCACAAACTCAAACTCAGCTTTGTTTTGGAAATTATTGTTCTAGCTCAATGTTCTTATTAATTAAAGCTACATTGCTTCTCTAATGGAAGCAAATGCTGCTATGCATGTTCAGAACATAATTTGGCTTTTGCCTCAGAGGATACCTGTGATACCTGAGGTGTAGAGGCATTGGAAGATGAAGTATCAGCAGACTCCAAAGCCATAAGAGCTAGATTCCCAAAGGGACTGTCACCACCATGTTGACCAGCACCTGAGAACAGTTGATCATGACCAGACAAGTCATCTGGTAAACTGCTCCAGTCAACAACTCCTGGGGTGAAGAAGCTGTGTTGTTGAGATGAAGGTTGTTGATGAGATAGGGAAGGCTGAGGTTCTGGTAATGCATGAGGTTGTGGTGTCATAGGAACTTGAACTTGATTTGACTGTGGCATGTAATAACCAGGGTACTGATATGGCATTTGGCCCTGAGGAACAAAATATGCCGGAGATTGTTGTTGAGGATGATGACTAGATGTGACAGGATGTTGCCCTCTGTGTTGTTGACTATTGCCAGGAAAAGTCACAAAGGGTGCAGTAGAGTTAGATCCAGTTGATCTACACTCTTGCAAGTGTCCAAGCCGTTGGCATTTGTGACACCTCAACTGCTCTTGTCAAAAACAACTTTGGTTTTGCCAGAGAGTCCTGGGAATTTTCTTCCAGTTCTTTTGTAGAACTTTTGAGATCTGATATTTATCAAGGCCATTTGGCTCAAAAATCCATCTCTTCTAAGTCATCATCAGCAATCCCCTTGAGATCATCCATAATGAAACATAAATTGTCATTATTACATCCAGCGAACTGACCATCAACACTTACAATGCAGAATTAGAAAGTCGAAGGGAAATTAATATGCTCATCATACTGGCATTCAGATGAAGCATATTCTGACTCATGACCCACCAAGGCAGTGTTGCTTGTTATAAAGTCTTCAGTGAGCTTTCCAGATGAAGACAGCTTTCTCTTCTGTTCTATCTCTCTCTCAAAAGTGAGCAATTTCCCATGGAGTTGGGTGAGAGATAGTTTGTCCAAACTTGCACTGGAGCGTAGGACAATAGTATATGTGTCCCATCTCTCAGGCAGTGATCTCAGAAATCTGTTATTCATCTGAATATTGGTGTATTCAAGTTTGACCATTTTTAGTTCAGAGATCAAACAAGAAAACCGCTCATATTGTTGAGTCAGTGTCTCGCCCTTTCTATGAGAGAATGTCTCATATTGTTGGGCAAGAATTTCTCTATTGTTTGCAAGACCTCATCTGTTCCTCCAAATTGTTCTTTCAAAGCAATCCAGAGGTCATGGGCAGTTTCATGATGCATTAGCCCAGAATAGATTTCATTGGGCAAGCCATGGCCAGAATTCCATGGGCTTTTGCATCAATCTCAAGCAACTTTTTATCCTCATCTGAGTATTGCTCCCTCCTCTTCGGAACCATTTGATTGGTTTCCGGGTTATTCACCATAGGCTTGTGTGGACCATGTACCACTGATGTCCAACACCTTGCGCTGTTAACAGACAGGTGATGGAGCATACGTCTTTGCCATATGTTATACTCATTCCTAACAGCATAGGAGGCTTGGTTGAGGAACCAGTATTGTGAGGATCATTGGAGGGAAGTGGTCATTTTCAGTTCAAAAACAGTTTAGTTCAAGTTTTAAAAAGTTTTAGACAAACCACAACAAACTCAATGAGAACCAAGAAAAAGATCTCAGGATGATGAGCAGAAATACAGAAAATTCAATCTCTTAACCGTTTCTTGCAAAAACAAAAGCTAATTCAATCAAACTTGGATCTTGAATAGCAGTTTCAATGATCAATTATTAGATCGATCAATGATTAACCTGCTCTGATACCATTTGACAGGATGAGTGATCACAAGTTTGACGTATCAGAATATAAAGCAGCGGAATACAAACACGAATTAGACAAATTGTAGCAAGCCAACGATATTTGTGAGCATTAAGATCGCATACAGTTATAGGGAGAGAATATGAATTTCTGATTTCTAGGAATGTTTATAGATGTAGAATATTTCTAATCGAATCAATCAATCATTCCATTCAATTACTCATTTTCACTCAGTGATTACAATAGGCTGTCACTCCTTATATAGAGTGCAACAGTCACTGCTGTTATCACGGAAAGTGACAACTAGCAGATCAAATACAGAAATAACTAATTCTTAACAAACTACTGAAATGTTCACAACTACTGAGAACATATCAGCAAGTTAAGTACAAAATATAAAACTACTGAAACTACAACGACTGAAGAACAAGCTCTTCAGTCGTTTTACAAAACTACTGAAACATAGAAAATAAAACTACTGATATCACAACTACTGAAGAAGTACTCTTCAGCAGTTGTGACAAACTACTGAGGCTTCAGTACTTGATCTTCAGACTTTGACCTTCAGGTGTTTCATCAGCTGATGACTTCAGTAGATATCATCAGCTGATGTCTTCAGTCTTTGTCTTCAGACTTTGTACATCAGTTGTTGATCTTCAGCACTTGTGAACTCTTCAGCTGTTGTTCTTCAGTACTTTGGTCTTTCAGCTTCAGCACTTGTGTTCTTCAGCTGTTGTACTTCAGCACTTTGGTTCTTCAGCTGTTAAGGACTTCAGCACTTGATCTTCAGCTGTTGAAGTCTTCAGCACTTGTCAAACTACTGATGAGGCTTTCAGCAGTTGTTGTGATACCGTGTGGGACTTAGAGATTTTCTGATCTTGGCTCATTGGTTCTTTTGGTCCAACATAAATAGTACCCATGCGCCTGAAAGTTACCCATGCACCTAAGTGTTCCCCATGCGCCTGCATAGTGCCCATCCGCCCGAAAGTTGCCCATGCGCCTAAGCGTTCCCCATGCGCCTACATAGTGTCCATGCGCCTGCATAGTGCCCATGCGCCTGCATAGTGCCCATGCGCCTAAGGAGTTAGAATATTTTCTGATTTTTGGGGAAAAGTGTAATGTAGGCTTTGACTTGGGAGGTTCCCGGGGACTATGTAAGTTGACTTTTTTGAAATCATTTATGTTGTGATGGTGGGATGTATGATGTGATGTATTATTGTATGATATGTTTATGTTCCTTATATGATGTATGATTATCTGTCCTATGACTTTACGTTTTATGATAATGAATGAACCGAAAGTCTTATGTAACGTAAAATGAAAGATAATGAAAAAGGAACATGATGAATGAATGCATGCATTAACGAACGAATGAACGTAAAAAGTCTTGCAAGCAAACGTATGGAGGTGCACACCCTATGTAGGTGTTAGCTCAACGGTGTGCGGGTTAGCTACCCCAAAGGATGCACATTGGGGTCCAATCTTTGTGATTGACCATATGAATGGCTCCTTGCCTCTTGTCCGAGGTACTCGAGTCAGCTTCGTGCATAATGTTCGAGGTCTATATAAGACCTCAGGCCCAGTTACCCGCTTCGTGCATAATGTTTGGGGTATAACATATGGCATTGATTCAGAATAAAAGAGAAAAGATAAATGGTGAATGTACTTGCCCTAGGTATTGGAGTCAGCTTTGTGCATAATGTTCGAGGTCTATGAAAGACCTCAGACCCAGTTACCTGCATCGTGCACAACGTTCGGGCTAATGTACATGTCACTAGAAGTAATGAATGAATGAATGTGAAGAACATAATGAAGAAGATAATAATGATATTATCTGTATGTACGTATGATGTATGATCACATGTGAATGTAAAGTATAGTATGAATTTGAAAGAAAAATATGTTTTATTTATAAAACTAGAACTCACTCAGCCACGCTGACTTTTATATGTTTTCAGTTGGCAGGTAAACGTTGCTAAGGATGGCACGAGGCGGCTACTCAGCTCTTTTGGGATGGCATTCTTTGGTTAATGTTTTGCATTATAATGCGAACAAATGATGTTTTGAAATGAACGCTTGTATTAACTTGCAAAAACATTTGTAATGATATGAAAAATTATATTTTATTTAGGTTTCTGCTGCAATGTTTTCGTAAGTCAAATGTAATTATAATGTTTTATGTGCAATGAATGACCAACTGTGAGGTCTCCGGGAACGGGGCCTTACAAGTTGGTATCGAAGCCAAAGTTTAAGTGAAATGGGTAAATTTTCAAAATAAACCTTAACTTAAACTGAGAATGGGACGGAATGGGAATGGGATGCCAATCTGAGTAGTTGCGTGCCATCAGGTATTTTCGTAATGTTAACCAATTATGTCCGCATGGTATGTGGTTATGTGTTGTATGTAGATTTACATAGTGATTAAGTCAGGATAGGAGATGCTTGGGGTATGAAGAGTAAAGTAAGTGGCTAATCAAAAACTGGCCACTGTAATTAGGGACTTACTATACTTGACATAATTGAGCTATTACCTTGAATGACCGCGTTAGTGTTTGAATCTTATAGTGTGTTAGAGGATGGTCGGTGGTAGATCATCTAAAGCTTCACGTGCTGGTGGACATGGTGCTAAGCCACAGGTTATGAGAGGAAGGTCTAGGGCCGAAAAGGTGGATCATGAAGAACCAGAAACCCCTCATCCAGAGGGCGGAGATGAGAGTGCTAACGTGAGAGCCTCAATGAAGGAGGAAGTTGTGGAAGAAGTGCATCAAGCCATGCAGACGATCCTACCGTCTGTGGTGATCAAAGTGATAAAGGCAGTTAGCGAGGGGGAGAGAATGGAAAGGAATGGACCTACGGGCGAAAGAAGACAACCCGAGACTGAGACAGTTCCGTCTGATGATAAAGAAGAAGAGGAAGAAGCAGAGCCTGCGCTGGAGGCAGTGCGAGGCTGTAACTACAGGGTATTCATGAGATGCAAGCCCCCTACTTTTGATGGAAATGGCACCGATGCTGCTGCTCACCGGTGGGTGAGGGAAATGGAAGCTGTACTTGATATCAGCGAGTGCCGAGAGGACCAGAAAGATAAGTTCGCTACCCACTGTTTTGTGGACTTAGCTCTATGCTGGTGGGACAATATTGTCCAAGCTGAAAGCAGCAGGGCCATTGGAAAAATGAGATGGTCCAAACTGAAGAAGTTGGTGATTGAGGAGTTTTGTCCTCACCGGGAAATGGAGAAGGTTGAAAGGGAGTTTTTGCAATTTGAGGCGGGAACGATGACACACCAAGAGTACACCACAAAGTTCAATGAGATGGCGCGGCTGGTGCCAGATCAAGTGACACCACTGTCACGAAAGATTAAAAGATACATCCAGGGGTTGCCGGCGGATATCCGTAGGCATATGATCACTGCCCGGTCGAGCACTTTTAGGTCGACGGTTGATTTGGCTGGTAGATTATATGATGAGCGCGAGGTGGTGGTGGCTGAGGTGAAGAAGACAAGTGGGTATGGGAAGAACTGGAATGCGAAACGGTTTGGATGTGGTGGAGCTGCTCCAAACAATAAGGTGGCAAGGGTAGGTGACCGATGTGTGGTCACAGCTGGTGGGGGATTGAAGAAGTGTGGCAAGTGTGGTAAGGAGCACGGTGGCGAGTGTAGATGGGGCCTGAATGTTTGTTTCAAGTGTGGGAAGCCTGGCCATATGGCTAGAGATTGTGGGGTTGGTAGGTGTTACAACTATGGGGAGAATGGTCAGCTGAGCAGAGATTGTAAGAGGCCAAGGGTGGATAGTTCAGGAGCGAAGAAGGTTTGAGGAGAGGGACAGAAGGCAAGCGCCCGAGCTTTCACGATGACTCGGGAGGAGGCTAGGACAGACCCCGACGTGGTGTCAGGTATGTTTCTAGTAAACCAAACTCTTGCATCTGTGTTGTTTGATTCTGGTGCTAGTAGGAGTTTCATTTCTGTTGCCTTTTGTACTAAGTTTCCCAGTAAGAGTAGATGTATTGATGAGCCCTTCGAGATAGAAACTACCATATGTAAGTCTACAAGGATTTCTGAGGTGATAGAAGGTTGTGACATAGAACTAGACTGTCATAAGTTTCCTGTCAGACCATTCGTGATGACATTAGGCGGTTTCGATGTAGTCCTAGGAATGGATTGGTTGGCGGACTATGATTTGAATATTGTGTGTCGCAAGAAGATGATCTGATTGACAGCACCTGATGGGGATAAGGTGACGGTTTATGGAGATCGAGTCATGACGATCCCGAAAGTGATTTCGATGGCAGTGGCAGGAAAGTGCATGAGGCATCGATGTAGTGTCTACTTGGCCTATGTAAAGGATGTGGACGTGCTAACACCACAACTATGTGATGTACCAGTTGTGTGTGACTTTTCGGATGTGTTTCTAGAAGACTTACCCGGCGTGCCACCGGATCACGAGATTGAGTTCCAAATTGATTTGATACCCGGTGCTCAACCCGTTTCCAAGGCACCGTATCGGTTAGCTCCGACGGAAATGAAAGAACTAATGGAACAGTTGCAAGAGCTACTTGATAAGGGGTTCATTAGGCCGAGTATCTCTCCCTGGGGTTCTCCGGTCCTGTTTGTGAAGAAGAATGATGGTAGTATGAGGATGTGCATTGACTACCGAGAGCTGAACAAGTTGACGGTGAAGAACCAATACCCCCTACCAAGAATAGATGATTTGTTTGATAAGCTCCAAGGTGCCAGTTAGTTTTCGAGGATAGATCTCCGATCTGGTTACCATCAGCTGAAGGTGAAGGAGCAGGATATCCCTAAAATAGCATTTCGTACGCATTACGGTCACTACGAGTTTCTTGTCATGTCCTTTGGTTTGACCAATGCACCAGCTGCATTGATGGATCTGATGAACCATGTGTGTCGGCCTGTGTTGGATAAATCAGTGATTGTGTTTATTGATGATATCTTGATTTATTCGAAGAGTGAGATTGAGCATGCCGGTCACATTTGGGAGGTTCTGGGGGCGTTAAGAAGGGAGAAGTTGTATGAAAAATTCTCCAAGTGCGTATTCTGGTTGCGCGAAGTTCAGTTCTTGGGTCATGTGGTAAATCCTGAGCGGATTATGGTAGACCCTGCTAAGGTGGAGGCGGTGATGCAATGGAAGCCTCCAAAGATGCCGTCCGAGATTCGTAGTTTCTTGGGGTTGGCAGGGTATTATCGAAGGTTCATTCAGGACTTTTCCAAGATCGCTTCTCCACTGACCAAGTTGACCGAAAGGATGTAAAATTTACATGGGGTCAAGCTCAAGAACAGGCGTTCGAGGAGTTAAAGGTGAGGTTGACTCAAGCTCCTGTCTTGTCATTACCCAGAGGAAGCGAGGATTTGGTGGTATATTCATATGCTTCTTACGCGTGGTTGGGGTGTGTATTAATGCAGAGAGGGAAGGTTATAGCCTATACATTCCGACAATTGAAAGTTTATGAAGTCAACTACCCTACTCATGACTTGGAGCTAGCAGTCGTGGTCTTTGCACTAAAGATTTGGAGGAACTATCTGTAAGGGACGAAGTACACCATTTTCACTGACCATAAGAGCTTGAAGTACTTCTTCGAGCAAAAGGATCTGAACATGAGGAAGAGATGATGGTTGGAGCTTATAAAGGATTATGATTGTGAGATCCATTACCATCCAGGCAAGGCCAACATGGTGGCTAATGCTCTTAGCCGAAAGGAGAGGCCCGAGCCAATTCAGGTGAAAGCATACCAACTGATCAGGACCTCTGATGTATTGAAGCAAGTCAAGGAGTTTCAAGATGAGGCATTAAAGAAGATCATCTAAACTCTGAAAGAATGAGAGGTCTGATTGGTGAATTGGGTGAAAACACACTCGGTGTTAAAAATCGATTTGGACGGTGTGGATTCCTCATTTTGGGGATCTACGTGTGAGGATTTTGGCAGAAGCTCACAAGACTTAATACTCCATTCATCCTGGTGCCTCAAAGATGTATCATGATATGAAGAAAGATTATTGGTGGCCGGGTATAAAGCGTGATGTGGTTGAGTATGTGAGTAAGTGCCTTACTTGTTTGCAAGTGAAGGCTGAACATGAGAAGCTGTATGGGAAGATCCAACCTTTGGATATACCGGAATGGAAGTGGGAGCATATCACCATGGATTTCATCACAAAGCTGTCGCGTACTCTGAAAGGGTACGATGCCATATGGGTGATTGTCGACCGTCTGACGAAAAGTGCTCACTTCCTACCGATCCGCGAGACATATTCATTTGAGAGGTTGGCCGATCTGTTCATTAAGGAGATTGTAACTCGTCATGGTGTGATGGTGTCTATTGTGTTTGATCGTGACACTCGGTTTACATCTAAATTCGAAAAGAACTTCCATGATGGTATGGGGACGAGGTTACATATTAGCACGACTTATCATCCCCAAACTGATGGTCAGTCGGAAATGACCATTCAGACATTGGAAGACATGCTTCGGGCATGTGTGATTGATTATGGGGGAAGTTAGGATGACCACTTACCGTTAGCTGAATTCTCGTATAATAATAGCTATCATGCCAACATTGGTATGCCACCATACGAGATGCTATACGGTACGTGATGCATAACACCCTTTTGTTGGGGTGATATTGGTCAAAAGGAATTGGGGAGCGTCTAGGTAATCGAGGCTATGACTGAGAAGCTTGACAAGATTAAAGCCTTCATGAAGGCTGTTAGGATCTGGTATTTGACCAAACACCAACTGATTAACGTTTTAAACCAAACAAATAGTGCGGAATCCTATTTGATTGGCGATCCAATCGGTGAGAACGCATGCAGACACAATAACAAATTGAATCTGACGTCAAGAATCGATTAGGAATCGATCTACAGTGTTCTATGAACTTGGAGTACGAACTTAGAGGCTTCTGGACGGCTAGGGTACGTCTGGAGTTGAAGTGGATTCAATGCTTATGGTTTTTCCATGAATTAGGTGGTATTTATAGGTTAGGGTTGCTCATTCGGGCGACTGAACCATTGGCATGGTTCATTCGTGCGATTGACATGTGGTTGATCCATTCAAACGGCTGAGTGTTCAGTTGTGTGACTGAGTCAAACGCATGAAGTTTTTTAGACGTATGAACTATTTAGGTGCATGGACACTCAGTCGCATGGCCATTCGGACGCATGACCACTGTTGGGGTGCATGGTCCAGTCGGACACATGAGAACTTCACTTCACCAAGTTTGAGTGTATTCAATAGTATAACATTATGCATAACACTTCAAACAATCACAAACCTGTATAATCAAGTCAATATGCGTTAAACAACTAATTAATGAAATATTAAACATTATAACACAATCAAACATTTGTATTTCATTAAGTACCCGTAGAATTACAATTACATAGGCGTAAGACAATACAAAGATATTACATTAAGATCAGAACTAGGGACACATGTATCAACAAACTCCCCCTTGGACCTAGATTCATCTATTGTCTTACCTTCTTCATAACCTCTTCGTACTTCTTGTACTTCTCCTCTCTTGTGACTCCTGCGTGTATCTCAAATGCAAAGCAGAGTCGTATCACATTTTGGAATTAGAGGGCTTGTACAATATCTTGCGTGTCATAGAATAATGGCCACTTGTATAATGTGTATACATCATCAACAGACAAGTTTGTAAGCCACATTGCATCAAGTACCCTGATAGTATCCATTTTTTCCTCTTTGTTTAGAACTATGACCGCCTCCCCTGTTCTCCAATCATAGTACCACCACTTAAAGTGTGGAGTGAAGTCCTGTGGCATTTCCCTGAGAGGGATTCTTGACATTGTTCTTGGGGGACTCCACTTCAGCACTATCTTTGGCTTTCCAGTTATAGGATCAACTTCAGAACGTCTGATATACCTCGTAGGTTGTTGAGGTTTGAAGTTGGCCCACCTGGTGTGGTACTCTTTTTTCAGGGTAGCCTCAACTAGCCTGACATCTACCTTAGGTCAGCATATAGTAACTTCAGTTCAGCCAGCTGGTTGAGCTCAAAACCAGGTAGAGACTTTAGATCATGCAGGAATCTAAAGTACTCGATACCCATCTCTCGCTTTATCGCGTATACTTTAAGATCATTAAAATGAGCCCACGCGATAATCTTGGCTGACACCTTTTGATGTTTCTTTACTTTGTACAGCTTGGTGTAGACATTTGGTTTAGGAGTAGAGCGTTGTGCTCTGATCTCCTCAAAACATGCAGCCTATTCAGCCTTTCTGATATCAACATCGGCATTTGAGGCTTGGGCTTGTTCTTCAACCTTCTCAGTCTCTTGCTCCATCTGATCCAGTATATGAAATGTATCACTAACTAGGGAATCACCCAAATTGGGGACCACATTTCCCTCTTTGTCAACATACTCTGGATAGGGAGCTATTGTAACATCCTCGATCTCTATCTCATCGATGTCATTCAGGTCGTCATCACTGTCTCCTTCAACATTTGGAGCGTCTTTTACTATCTCATCAGGATTGAGCTTGAACATTTATGCCAGTTTCTCATCAGTAAGATAATGAATTATTTCCCCTTCTTTAGGGGTGTAACTCACTGATCTTCTGACAATCCCTTGCAGATCAAGAATCATGGTTAGTTGAGTCTTGATCTATTGAAGGGGAGCAATATCATGTTCATCCTTTTGATAATTTGGATATGCTTGATTTAAACATTCAATATATCAATAATTAGTTAACAATCAAGACATAACCATAATAATAAAAAACATAACTATTTACATTACATATAAACATGTATTTCGTTAATTTCATACATAATCCGCATACAAAAGATTTTAAATAACACTAAACCGACTAATCATTACTCTTGTCCTGGATCATCGGCTCTTCTGCTGCCGGGTTGGATGAGGAGGCATTCGGATCATGAGTACGTTTGGTCCTCCTTTCGCTCGCTGATATGGCACCTGCAGCTGAAGAATCGTCATCATCATCATCACTAACACCAGTATGACCATAATGATCATCACCATCATCATCATCATCACTATCATCATTAGCATCATTATCTCTATCACCTTCTCCTATCATTAAGGGCTCTTCTTTGGACCCTTTGAGCTTTAACTGCAGAGATTTGTTTGCAGCCTCCAGCTCCTCAATCGTTTTAGCGTGTTGCTCTTGGAGCTGAGACATCTGATGTGCCTGCTCATCAATCAATCGAGCCTGATGAGAGAGCTGCTGAGATTGGACAGTGGTCAGGTCTACCAGCTGTCTTATCTGACTGGTCTTCTCTTCATCTGCTGCTAACAGTCTCAGCACCATTCGATTAAGTGCTGAGAGCTATTCCTCTACCCCACTGGGAGGCAGAGGCAATCTTGATGGATATGGAGAGAAAGAAGATGGTGCTGTAGGATGGCTAGTGGTGGTGGTGACTGTGGTGAAGATTGGAGGTGGTATAGATGATGCTGGTGGTGGTGTAGGTGTGAATGATGTGGTGGTGGATGGAAGGGTGGTAATGGTATGAGGGGGAATGGTGGTAGAGGTGGTAGTGGATGTAGTGGTAGTGGTGGTAGGTGGAACGATGGTAGCTGTGGTGGTGGATGTGGTGGTGATAAAGGTGATTCTGCGTTTCTTCCTTTTCAAGCCATGGAGCTGAGCCATCCTCTTCTTCCTCGATCCAATCGAGGAAGATGCTCCCCCTAGAGCACGACCTGGCAGATCAGGAGTATAAGTAGGATCATCAGTGGTCTCTCCCAATCCGCCTAGGCATTCACCAACCGCCCGGAGCCCTCGTTCTGTGGGAACAACTTTACTTCCCACAGTCTGAGTCAGTGGCTCCTCACCTAAATCCTCCTCTTCCTCACCGGGCATGAAATCCTGGTGGAACCCAGCACTCTCCGCTCCATCTCCAGTGGGGGCAGATGCTGGAGATGGAATATCAGTAGTGGGACCCCTTTGTTGAGTGGGCCCTTCATCTCTAGCATCTCCGCTATCATTATCGGAGTCATCATGAGGGAACTGTAACTGCTCTTTTTCAGAGTCACTATCAACGTGACGCCATTTACGCCTAGCCATCACCACGTAGTCTTCCCGGGCCAGATGCCTAAATAATCTCCTCACAAGGGGCTTTACCTGCTTCCCCCTCTAAACCTTCATCCTGCACAAAGTGGTATCGTCCATCACCTCGAGTACCACCACGTCCTCCTTCTCCTTCGGCAAGGAAGGGAGCTTCTAGTCTATAATCATCTGCATAAAGCGAGGGTACATGCAGAAGATCTCCTTCCCTTTCCCTTCAATGTTTTCCACCAAGTAGGCAAAGATCATCCTGGAGAAGCTGAATGGATGGTTGAGCACCGGTGCAGCATATGCGTTGTGGATCTGATCAGACAGTTCATCAAAACCTCCCTTCTGAGATGCTAAGTACTTAAGCAGTACGTGCACAAGATACTTGAACTGGGGACACAGGTTGCTCTTGTTGAGCACCCCTGCATTGATGTCCCCAGCGTACTTGGCCCGCAGGAAACAACCTCTGACAGTCAGGGGGTGTAGTCGTGTGAGACATACAGCATCGTCCCCAGGCTGAAGCACTGTCCTGAGATCTTCCTCAGAGATCTCAATGGCCTCTCCAAATATCGAACTATGCATTCGATGAGGCTCTGATGTTCTATCAACTATAGCACCTTCCCAAAAGGAATGCTGAATAGACCGGTACGGTGTGCATGAGATTGCGTGAGAGATCCTTGAGCGCCTAAGAAATGAGATGATTCCAGCAAAGTCAGGTGCATGTCTAGATGACTGATCCAGATGAGCACAGATATTGTGCTTTGTGCTCATTGTCCACCGACTCGTCATCGGTTACAAAAGAAAACGTTAGTATCCGTTGATTAAGAATATCTTGAATCACTTGGACTTGTAAATATTTCCCTTTTGATCAGTCGTGCGAATGAGACTGTGCGACTGAGATCTAGTCGTGCGAATGAGTAGTGCGACTTAGTTCTAGTCATGCAAATTATTCCATACGTACGACTGGTCATGCGACTGAGCTCACCCGTATGTATACTTAGTCATGTATACAAGTCGTGCGCCTGGACTCACACGCATGATTCAGTAGTGCGACTTAGCTGTTCGCACTACACAGTCATGCGACTGAAGTTCATCAATCTGTCCATTCGCATGACAGACTGCTGTTCAATTCAAATGCATGTTTTGACCAATTCTTATGATTAGATGTCGTGTTTTGGTTCATTCAACTCGCAATAATTATATTAGCACATAATAACATTAATTTCAGTTGATTGCTTGAATAATTGGGTTATTTTGTCAAACAAGTCCTTTGTTCTTGGTTGGGACCGAACTTGTTGATTTTGAAGTCAAATTGAATGAGATATGATTAGATTGAACCGCATTGTACCTGTATAGTCATTGCAAATCATCAGTGCACAAGAATTAGTGGTATATAAAGATCTAATGAAAATTTCGGCGGCGTAACAATATTTCGTGCGTCTCGGGGCAATTTTGAGGGTGGTGAGTGACTACGACCGAGTATCCCACTATATATAGTAGGGTTTCCTACAATCGTGCGACTGAGTCCAGTCGCACAAGTTGTTCGTGCGACTGGCACAGTCGGTCACCTTCAGTCGTGTGACTAGAGTTGAGTCATGTGACTTGGTCATTCGCCTCCTCTCACGTGGCCGAATGGCTCATTCGTATCAGCCATTCGGTTGCATGGTCCATACGCTTGTCTATTCGGCTATTAAAGGCATGAGTATGATTCATTCGTACGGTTGGTCCATACTCATGGTCCAGTCGTGCGAATAGGTCATACTCTTGAAATTCCTCTGACTTTCTGACCATTTGACATTTAAACCCTTTTAAACTGTTGAATTAACATTATAACAATTTGATCATCTTAGACATGATCATTTTAACTTGAAAAACTTTTGATCACCTCAGACGTGATCCTTTTAAGCTATTAGTCACCTCAAATGTGACCTAATTGTTGTTTGAAAGCACTTGTGGTCACCTCAGACGTGACCTTTTAGATGATAATGTCCCTTATCAACTTCAATGAAATAGTCCAATACTAACCTCCAGAATTTGACAAACTTTGTACAGAAATAATACTGAAAACTTAAACACATTAAGACATGTTTTTGTGTTTTTGTGAGAGTTAATTCCTAAGATGTAGTTCTAAGGAATAAATATTCTAAGAGAGCAGTCTCAATCACTTAAAGCATACATGGATCAATTTAAATTGGAATCATACATGATATTCAAATCATTCAGGATAAGTTATTTAAAAAAACAACTTTGATGCTCTTTCCTTGTTTTTCATCTGGAGTCATTTAGCAAATTTAGGAAATCATACTAGTACGCTTAGGTCTCCACACTGATTCGAACTTTCAAGAATTGTAGCCATAGTGATTGTCAGTATACTTGTCCTCTTAAATCCATACAAAGACTTATAACACAGTTTGGTGATCGTTTTTAGGTTTGTTTATTTCAACAAGCATTTGTGGATCCCACACTCATATGGTAATCAACATTCCTCATGAGATTTTTGAGCGGTCTTAGGGTAGTGTTCAAGAAGCGATAATCATAGAATTTTCAAAGAGAAGCCAATCCTCAGGTCAGTTCCATCGCACAACAGAGAGGCGGCAAACAGCAATGAGTTCTAGAATATATAGGGTATGCTTATCCTCAGGTCAGTGCCACCGCACAACAGAGTGGCACATAATCTATCTTCTTGTTTGAGCAATTCTTCTTCTTTTAGCATTCATGTGCTTTAGCTCATGCTTTGGTCTTACGCACACTTTTGTGGCGTTTATTTTGTTTGTCACCCCTTATTGGAATCCTGTTGATTGTGTTAACCAGGGATAAGGTGTTTCCCACAGCTAGTCAAACATTTTAGTTTAATCTTGAGATCACCAAACGGTCTAGTCATCTATTGTGTTGAATCTACCAACATATCAGCTATGGTCTAGCAACCTCTAGGTCTACTTTCTTTGTGTTGCCTTAGTAGTAGCAAGCTTAACTATCATATTTCCTTTTATATTGCTCAGACTACTTAGACTTTGAACTTTGCATATTTTTCAATTTTGATTTTTAAAGTCTCAAGTGGTTTGTACCTGTGTACTATCATATCCACGCATTAAATCGGTATCACACATACGATCTTATTTATTATCGGCTTGCCTCTCCTTTTCCCTTGTTTTTTTTTCTTTTCATACCTATTCTCCCCCTAAAATACTAAAACCTCTAAGGATTTGCGTTTTAGAATTTTAATGAGCAAGAACCGACACTAAGTGTAATAAACGAAATCACATTAAATGAAACAAGAGAATTAAACTTAAAGAATACTATAATTGAAGAATTTTAAGAGAAACTAGACGAGATGCATCAGACTATATATGGTCATCTTCAGGAATGACTTCACTTTCTTTTTAACACCATTGACCTCTAACAGATATAGAAAACGTGGTTTATCAAAAGCCTTTGTATAGAGGTCAGCACGTTGAAAATCAGTGTTTATTTTTATCACATCGATTAAGTTCTTTTCAAAATAGTCACATGTGAAGTGATATTTGATTCGATGTTTTTGGTCTTAGGATGTTGGACCGGGTTTTTATTGACTGCAATCGCAGCAGAGTTATGAGCAAATATAGGGGTGGAAGTGAAATGCAAACCGTAATCCCGCATTGCTGTTGAAACCATATGATTTTGGAACAACTGCTTGCAGCAACAACGTATTCGGCTTCACAGGTTGACAAAGCAACCGAGGTCTGCTTCGTACACTGCCAAGTTACTAATCTTCTCCCAAAGAACTAACACCCTGCTGATGTAGATTTGTAGTTCATCTTGCAGCCACCGTAATCCGAGTCACTATATGCTGTAAGTTCAAAGTCATCATCATAAGGATACCACAACCCAAGTGTGGGTGTGCCCTTCAGATAATGAAATATCCTTTTGACCCTAATTAGATGATTCACCTTAGGCTTTGCTTGATATCGCGAGAATAAACATGTCGCATACATGATATCTGGTCCTAAGGCAGTGAGACACATGAGAGATCCAATCATCCGGCGGTACATAGTGGCATCTACCAGATCACCGTTTTGATCGGGTGCTACATCATGGTTTGTAGCCAGTGGAGTGCCAGCTATGGAAGCATTCTCCATGTCAAACCGACTGAGAATATCTCCTACATACTTGGTCTGATGGAAGAAGATTCCATTTGGTGTCTCATTTACTTGTAACCCAAGAAAGAACTTCATCTCCCCCTTGGCACTCATCTCAAACTCAGCCTTCATTACTGCTTCGAATTCTTTGCTGAATTCTTCTTTCTTTGAACCGAAGATTATGTCATCTACATAGATCTATACTAGCAGTAAGTCTCCATCTTTTTCTTTGATAAATAGTGTGAAGTCAATGACTCCCTTGAAAAATTTGTGTTTCACAAGATGAGTCGAGAGTTTCTCATACCAAGCCTGTGGAGCTTGATGAAGCCCGTATAGAGCCTTGTCGAGTTTGTAAACTCTATCCCGATGATATGGATCTTCAAATCCCTCGGGTTGACTGACATACACTGTTTCTCTAATTTCACCATGAAGGAATGCACTCTTAACATCTAGCTGATAGACTTTGATTTTTATATAAGATGCATAGGCAAGGAAGATGCGGATGGCTTCCATCCTTGCCACTGGTGCAAATACTTCATTGTATTCTATACCTTCAACTTGTCGAAAACCCTGAACAACAAACTGAGCCTTGTTTCTGATGATCACTCCCTGATCATCTTTCTTACATTTCAAGCCCCATTTGGTACCAATGACTTTAGCACCTTTAGGTCTATCCACTAGTGTCCATACATCTAGCTTCTTAAACTGAAGAAGTTCTTCCTGCATGGCACTAACCCAAGCCTCATCATTTAATGCTTCACTAACATACTTTGGCTCAAACTGAGACACAAAGTAGCGGTATACACCATGGTGAAGGTATCCTTTTTCCATCACCGTACATCTTGGTTGATCTGAGGCGATAGGAGTCTGAGGTTCAGAAAGTTCAGAAGCATCACTAGCCGATGCGTGTGAATTTGTGGTAGTCGGAACCTGTACATCCTGGTTGATCTGATCATTTTCTTCATTTACTTCATCAGAGAAAGAGTCACTCATATCAACTGCTCCCTCCGAGTTGGTAGGATCATGACTTGTTGAATCTTGAGACGGTGTGTTCAAGACATCGTACATCATCTTCTTTGCCAACTCGTCTTCTGAAGAAGAAAGAGATATGTTGAAGGACTTGAAGAATCCATCAGAGTCGAAGAAGTAAGCAGGCCCTTTTCAAGTAGGCGGTGTGATATATCTCTGAACATCAACGTCACACCACACCTCTACTTGACCCATTGAGTTGTTGTATACTCTCTTGTTTGGTATGTTGTATCCTAAGAAGATCCCTTCATCAACCTTCTCACTGAGTTTTCCCTCCTGAGTCTTTTTTAGCAGGGTGCACGGAGCGCCAAACGGCTTGAGATATTCCAGTTTGGTGACGTCGCTGTAATAACTCGTAGCACGTTTTTCCATGGCGTTTTACTACCAGAACTTGATTGAGAGTATCACATGCATTTGCCACTGCTTCATTCCAAAATTGTATAGGTAGTTTCGAGTCTACAAGCATTGTCTGTGCCGTCTCTATCAAGCTGCGGTTCTACCATTCAGCAAGGCCGTTCATCTGAGGGGTATAAGCCGAGGTAAATTGATGCACAATTCCATTTTCCTTGCAATAGTCCTCCATCCTCTGATTCTTGAACTCGGTTCCGTTGTCTGAGCGCACCTGTCTTACCTTCAACTTGTATAGGGATTCCAGTGTAGTTACCAATTCCTTGAAGGATTCAAATGTTTCTGATTTGGATTTCAGAAACATTACCCAAGAGAACCTTGAGTAGTCATCTGTAACTACATAGCAATACAAGTCGCCTGCGATGCTTCTTGTACTGACTGGACCAAACAGATCCATGTGAAGAAGCTCAACTGGAAGTTCTATAGAATGAACTTTTTTTCCTTATGAGATTTCTTCGTCTGTTTGCCCTTTTTTCACGCAACACAAAAATCTGGGATTTTGAAGTTTTTGACATTTACTCCTCTCACAAGATCATTCTAGATCAAGTGATTCATTTTCCTCGGATTTATGTGTCCCATTCTCCTATGCCAGGAGATGGATTCCTTCTCAGTAGCTTTGGACAAGAAACATTGGACTTCACTATCCGTTGTGGATGCCTTTGAGAGATCAAAGACATAAAGATCATTATATCTTGAAGCTGACATTAGGATCTGATCCTCTGGAATCACGTAGTCCTTATTTAGACCGTAACACTTGTTGTTGTCAAAAACTACCTTGAATCCTTTATCACAGATTTGAGAAACAGAAAGTAAGTTATTTTGTAATTGTTGGACATAGTTTACCTTATCAAACTTAACTTTCTCATTTCCTACTTCTGCTTGGGCTGTGATGTACCCGCCTTTGTTTCCAGCAAATGAATCATGCCCTCCTTTAATTTGTCTGCCATTTGATAAGAGAGCTTTATTCCCTGACATGTGCCTGGATGCTCCGCTATCGACAATCCACGTGTTAGTCTCAGAACTATAGTGAAAACCCTGAACATTCAATGAAAACATTAGTTCATATTAGGGACCCAAGCCTTAACCGGCTTGGGTTTCCTTAGGTATCACATATCACAAACTCAACCCACTAACCCTTTGAGGTTAAGGATTGATCAAAATTTTGTGTCTTCTTATTTTCAGGCACTGAGGAGGTTTTTTCTTTCCATAATCCAGATTTGTGTAAGGCCTGTTTGTCATAAACAGACGACTGGCTGATGGATTGAACTTTGGGTTCACAATCCCTTTTAGGAGGAGTCACTGAGTTCTTCTTAAAACATCTAGATGTAGATGCAGAAAGTTCAACTTTCTTCCTCGGTGTCTGATAAAAAGGACAGTGAGATGCTATGTGACCATACTCTCCACAATTATAGCAGGACCTCCTTTCAACTTTACGGTTTATTTGTTTTGGTGGAGATATACTTGTCACACAGTCAACCTTATTTTGTTTGGACTGAGGCACTACTTTGTTAGATGTATGAGCTGGTTTTACAAAATTAATTGTTTTACCTGGTTTTACATCTTTAATCTCTTGTTTCCCTCGACTGTGACATGATGCACATGATGGAGTAGATTTTATAGTCTTTTTAGGTTCTTGTTTGACTTTGTTTGACCTTGACTTTAAACTAACCCTTTTGAATTCTTTTTCCAGGTTAACACAAGGCATCTTTCCTATTGCCTTTGAAGTGGCTACCTTTTGTTTAGGGTCAGATTCACTTGATTTACTTTCGGAATCCGGATCGCTAACAAGAGGAGTAGAAACCACGTGATCCTTGATGGGGTTATTGTTAATTGGTTTACTTTTGGTGTTCATCAAGGTCTCACGTGGTGGTGGAACCACTTTGTATCCCAGTCCAACCCCATTATTTCTCTCTCTAACTAAGTGTTGGACAATGTGTGATGAGCTTGTCCAACTATACAGTTTTTGTTTTAATGAATTGACTTCTAATTCTAAAACTGCTTTTTGCTTCCTAGTGTCCTCAAGAGAGTTCAGATAGTACCTAATGTCATTTGCTTGGTTAAAGGCAACTACCTCAGTTTCCCTAAGCTGTCTATTTATAGGTCTATCTTTTCCTTGTAAATGTACTCGTTTTGTTTCAATACTCTATTTGCTTCTGTGCACAGTTCCAGATCCTTCACTAAGCTATCATTATGATCTAATAGCCTCGCAAATTTTGAATCTATAACTTCTCTAAATTTATTACATTCTAAGCAAGCATGATTATTAAACAGTTGGTTACTAGTACTTACCTGGGATGTTGAAGAAGAATCAGCCATGAGTGTTGGCTTGGTTGTCTCTGGTTCTGGTGATTTAGATGATGATGCAAATTTTTCTTCTTTAAGCAAGTAGTTAACTACATTTGCAGTATCCTCAGAATTTGACATTGCGAGCTCTACTGCTATATCTCCTTCACTTGCAGAATCATCATCAATATCCTCCAAACTAGCTATATTTGACTCTCCTGGTGAGACGAACCAAAAGCTCCAGTCCTGTCCTTCATCTTCATTAGCAGTTAAGGCTTTTGGATCCATACTCGATGAGTCAGCATTACTAGCTGTGGACTTATCTTGATGGTTAAATGACGAGAAGGGATTTCCATTACCTGTCTTCTTTGGTTTTATACACTCCCTCTTGAAGTGTCCCCTCTCACCATAGTTGAAACATGTAAACTTTGACTTATCAAACCCAAAGGTTGTTTCTTTTGTTGCAACCAGGTTCTGTCCGGTCTTTTTGACAAACTTTTTAGCTCATCGGACAGCACTTGCCAGAGCCCACATTATGTCCATACGTTCTAACTTCATTTCATCCACCTGCTCATAATCTTCATCTTCCAGGTGGCAGTTACCTATCTTTCCAGCAATTAATCCATCGTAGGATTGAACCACCGCAGCTAAAATGTCCATATGTTCTCTAGCCACCTCCATAGTTACATTCCTGAGGTTGTCGGTTTTCAGCTTTGCTGCATTAGCTTCAGGTATTATATATTGGGTGCTAGACGACCCTAACATTTCTGATCCTGAAGTTGAGGGTTGTGCTGGAACTCCTACGCTTGATATGAAGGCGGTTTGCAGTGGTGCTCAAGATGTCTTGATTGAAGGAGTAGCATTGTAGAGTGTAGGATTTTGATCGTAGTTGGCCTTTTGGGCTCGATACTTCATTCTCAGCTCCTCTTCTCTCAGTTTTAGAATGAAGTCATCTAACTTCGAGAGCATTCCATTCTGTCTGAGATTAGAAACGAATGAACCCCATTTTTCTGGTAATCCATCAACAAAGTTGGATACCTTATCTTCCATCGAAGTAACCACTCCATGAGTGTGCATCTCACTCATCAAGTGGTAGAATCTATCGATCACATCATCAAGGCCTTCTTTTCCCATTGAAGAGAAGTTGTCAAACTCTTTTTTCAATGCTTTTGCCTTGATAGCCTTTAGAGAGGCATTCCGTCATACCTCTTCTCCAACGCATCCCAAAGTTTCTTGGCTTGAGTATACTCCGAATACTGATGGATAATATCCTTCGGAATAGACTGAGTAAGCAATGCGTTGACTTTCTTCTCAGCGTTGTGTTTTACCTTCTGTGCATCCGACATGCCACTTAGAGTAAGTTTTACTCTGTCAGCTCCACCGGCATGCTGTATCTACTCCATTTAAGTAGATTTCGAAACGTTGCTTCCATTGTGTGTAGTCATCTACCGTAATAAGTTTTGGGGGTTTATTGTGAATCCCCACTTCGTTCTCCAATAGCAGTAGATTCTGAATACGTGTATCTCTACTTGTTGTGTATGCTGAAAACTGATCCTCCATTACACTTGACTTTACTATTTGACAAGCTGCTGATGGGTGGGAATGAAGGTATGCGATTGGGCTTATTCGAGCAATTGAACAAGTGCAGATGGGTTAATCGTGCGACTAAACAAATGCGGATGAGGCAGTCGTACGAATAAACTACTGTGGTTGAGCGGTCCGAATGAAGATCTCAGTTGTATGAATGAGGGTACGAATGAGTTCAATCGTGCGGTTGAAGGATGCGTATGAACTCAGTCATGCGATTGAGCCAATCGTGCGATTGAACCTGCTGAAGTTTGATAATTCGTAGGTTAAAGTTGTTTTGGCCGTAAAAACTCGAATTTTATCAAACCCCAATAGCCGTATGCCGGAAAAACAATACTTTTCAATCAGGAAACTTCCAAGACTCTGTTAGACACAAAACGATCGCGTTTTTGATGCAAAAACACAATTTTGTATCAAAACAATTGAATCAACACGTAATCAAGAGCCTATAGCTCTATACCACTTGTTAGGATCTGGTATTTGACAAAAAACCTAACCAGTGAGAACGCACATAGACACAATAACAAATTGAATCTAACATTAAGAATCTATTAGGAATCGATCTACAGCGTTCTATGAACTTGGAGTACGAACTTAGAGGCGTCTGGACGGCTAGGGTACGTCTGGAGTCGAAGTGGATTCAATGCTTATGGTTTTTCCACGAATTAGGTGGTATTTATAGGTTAGGGTTGCTCATTTGGGTGATTGAACCATTGGCATGGTTCATTCGTGCGATTGAGACATGCGGTTGATCCGTTCGCACGGTTGAGTGTTCAGTCGTGCGACTGAGTCAGACGCATGAAGTTGTTCAGGCGTATGAACTATTTAGGCGCATGGACACTCAGTCGCATGGCCATTCGGACGCATGACCACTATTGGGGCGCATGGTCTAGTCGGACGCATGAGAACTTCAGTTCACCAAGTTTGAGTGTATTCAATAGTATAACATTATGCATAACACTTCAAACAATCACAAACCTATATAATCAAGTCAATATGCGTTAAACAACTCGTTTATGAAATATTAAACATTATAAACACAATCAAACATTTGTATTTCATTAAGTACCCGTACAATTACAATTACATAAGCGTAAGAAAATACAAAGATATTACATTAAGATCAAAAACTAGGGACACATGTATCATTAGAGGCAGCCAAAGATAGACAGAAGTTGTATGCCGATAAACAACGCAGACCGATTGAGTTCTAGGTGGGTGACCGGGTTATGTTGAAGGTCTCACCTTGGAAGGGTATTATCCGATTCAGGAAACAAGGAAAGCTAAGAACGAGGTACATAGGACCTTTCTGAATTATTGCTCGAGTAGGAGAGGTGGCCTACAGATTAGGGTTACCAGATGAGTTAAGTGGAATTCACCCGACATTCCATGTATCTCATTTGAGAAAATGCTTAGCTGATGAAGACATGATTGTTCCACTAGAGGATATCAAAGTAGACGAACGGCTCAATTATGTTGAACAACTGGTGGCAATCATCGATCGTAAAGAGAAAAGGCTGAGAAATAAAGTGGTTCCTTTTGTGCGTGCATAGTGGAAGCACAGGAAGGGATCCGACTCTACACGGGAGACTAAGTAGGAGATGAGGCAGTATTATCCTCATCTGTTCGAGGAACAACAGGTTTCAGGGATGAAACCTATATAAGGGGGGTGGACTTGTAACACCAGGTTATTTTTAAAAGGCAAGATATAAAGAATAAAAGCAAGAAAGGCCATTAAGTCCAAGTGGAGGGACTAAAACTGTCCAAAAAGGACAAAAGTTGATAAAGTTGGTGTAAAGGTGGGCATGGCCGCCCACCCTCACTTCACATCACCACTACTTTCGGTTTTAGAGAGATAGACAAGGGAAGAAGAGCAGAACTTCGGGTTTTGAAGAAGAACTGAACGAATTCAAGGTAAGAATTCGTGGATTTATGTGTTTCAAACGGGTTTTTATCCCGGTTATGTGTTTATGGGCTTATGTGTTGTGTATGTGCTCGGGTGTCTGTGTATTTTGTGTTGTTTTTAGGTGTTTGAACTCTTTGCAAGCGGATTAAAAGGAAGAAACAACCAAGTTGCATTAGGTGAGTTTTAGACCCCGGTTTTACATGCTTTAAACTATCTTTGGGGCTGAGAATGTATTAAAACAATTTTACAAAGTTTATGTGTGAATACCCGTATGTATTGTGTATGTTGGATGTTGGTTCTTGAATTATTATAGGCTACTCATGTTTAGAATGGCCGTATTATGCTTAGGATAGATGGGTTGATGATTAGGGTTGAAAACATCCTAGAACATTGTTTCACAGAAAGCTCATGCACCCAGATAAGTGTTCATACACCTAGAAATGCCTTAGAAAGATTTAAGTGTAACCCATGCACCTAAACAGTAGCTCATGCGCCTAGAAATTTGCCTTAAAAATGTTTGAAGTATAGCCCATGCGCCTGAACAGTGGTCCATGCGCCTAGAAATATTAGTCGGAAGGCTAAGTGTAGGGCCATGCGCCCTAATAGTGCTCATGCGCCCAAGTGGCCCATGCGCCTAAGTGTTCATGCGCCTGAATAGTACCCATGCACTTGAAATTTGCCCATGCGCCTAAGTGTTCCCCATGCACCTGCATAGTGCCCATGCGCCTAAAAGTTGCCCATGCGCCTAAGTGTTCCCCAAGCCCCTAAGTGTTCCCTATGCGCCTGCATAGTGTCCATGCGCCTAAGGACTTAGAATATTTTCTGATTTTTGGGGAAAAAGTGTAATGTAGGCTTTGACTTGGGAGGTTCCCGGGGGCTATGTAAGTTGACTTTTTTGAAGTCATTTATGCTGTGACGGTGTGATGTATGATTGTATGATTTGTTTATGTTCCTTATATGATGTATGATTATCTTTCCTATGACTTTACGTGTTATGATAATGAATGAACCGAAAGTATTATGGAATGTAAAGTGAAAGATAATGAAAAAGGAACATGATGAATGAATGCATGCATTAACGAACAAATGAACGTAAAAAGTCTTGCAAGCAAACGTACGGAGGTGCACACCCTATGTAGGTGTTAGCTCAACGGTGTGCGGGTTAGCTACCCCAAAGGATGCACATCGGAGTCCAATCCTTGTGATTGACCGTATGAATGGATCCTTGCCTCTTGCCCTATGTACTGGAGTCAGGTTCATGCATAATGTCCGTGGTCTATGAAAGACCTCAGGCCCAGTTACCTGCTTCATGCACATTGTTCGGGGTATAACATATGGCATTGATTCGGAATAAAAGATAAAAGATAAATGGTGAATGTACTTGCCCTAGAACTGGAGTCAGCTTCGTGCATAATGTTCGAGGTCTATGAAAGACCTCAGGCCCAGTTACCCGGTTCATGTATAATGTTCGGGGTATTGTACATGTCACCAGAAGTAATGAATGAACGAATGTGAAGAACGTAATGAAGAAGATAATAATGATATTATCTGTATGTACGTATGATGTATGATCACGTGTGAATGTAAAGTATAGTATGAATTTGAAAGAATTTATTTATAAAACTAGAACTCACTCAGCAACGCTGACTTTTATACGTTTTCAGTTGGCAGGTAAACGTTGCTGAGGATGGCACGAGGCGGCTACTCAGCTCTTTTGGGATGGCATTCTTTTGTTAATGTTTTTGCATTATAATGTGAACGAATGATGTTTTAAAATGAACGCTTGTATTAACTTGCAAAAACATTTGTAATGATATGAAAAGTTATATTTTATTTATGTTTCCGCTGCAATGTTTTCGTAAGTCAAATGTAATTATAATGTTTTATGTGCAATGAATGACCAACTGTGAGGTCTTCGGGAACGGGGCCTTACACCGGTTTACATCTAAATTTTGGAAGAAATTCCACGATGCTATGGGGACGTGGTTACACATTAGCATGACTTATCATCCCTATACAGATGCTCAGTCAAAAAGGACCATTCAAATGCTAGAAGATATGCTATGGGCATGCGTCATTGGTTTTGGAGGAAGTTGGGATGACCACTAACCGTTAGCTGAGTTCTCATATAACAACAGTTATCATGCCAGTATTGGTATGCCCCTTATGAGATGCTATACGGTAGGAGATGCAAAACACCTGTGTGTTGGGGTGATATTGGCCATAAAGAGTTAGGGAGTGTCGAGGTGGTCGAGGCTACGACTGAGAAGCTGGAAAGGATCAAAGCCTTTATGAAGGCATCTAAAGATAGGCAAAAGTCGTATGCCGATAATAGACATAGACCAATTGAGTTCCAGGTGGGGGACAAAGTCATGTTGAAGGTCTCACCTTGGAAAGGTATCATTCGGTTCAGAAAGTCGGGCAAGTTGAGCTCGAGATACATAAGGCCTTTCCGAATCATTGCTCGAGTAGGAGAGGTGGCCTATAGACTAGAGTTACCAGATGAGTTAAGTGGAATTCACTCGACATTCCATGTATCTCATCTGAGAAAGTGTTTAGCAGACGAGGATATGATTGTACCACAGGAGGATATCGAGGTAGATGAACGGCTCAATTATGTGGAGCAACCAGTGGCGATCATTGTACGAAAGGTGATGAGATTAAGGAATAAGGAGGTTCCTCTTGTGAGTGTACAGTGGAAGCACAGAAAGGGATCCGAGTCTACATAGGAGATGGAAGAAGAGATGAGACAGCATTACCCATGATTGTTTAAGGAATAACATGTTTCGAGGATGAAACCTATATAAGGGGGTGGACATGTAACACCCGGTTATTTTAAAAGTCAAAGAAAGAATGAATAAAGCAAAGGAAAAGAAAAAAAAGAAATAAAACCCAAGTCGAGAGGTTAATGTGTAAAAAGGACAACATGTTTGTAAAGTGGGTGTAAAAGGTGGCTTGGCCACCCATGTTGTCTACAAACTCACATCATTCGGATTTTTAGAGAGAGAAAGAAAGGAGAGCAGAAACTCTCGGGTCTTTGAAGAACAAGAAGAATAAAGTCAAATTCAAGTAAGAATTCATGATTTTAAGATGTTCTTAACTGGCCTTAGCCTCGGTTATTTGCTTATGTGTGTTTGTGTGTTCGGATGTGTGTGTTTGGTGGGTTTCTAGGCGGTTGAACTCAGTTGCAAAGGGGTTTGAAAGAATTCACATCTAAGAGGCTACCAAGGTGAGTTCTAGATCCCCTTTTTACTTGTTTTTAACTGTTTTGAGGCTGAAAATGCATGTATGAACTTTTTTATAAAGTTGGGTTTTTGTACCCGTATGTGTGTATGTGGGTATGTTGCGGGTGGGGATTGATTTTGGGCTATGTATGTGTTTGATATTGTTATGGTTGTGTTCCTAAGGCTTAAAATGTATGATTTAAGCTTAGAACATGATAGGTGATGTTTGTTGACCGAATTATGATGTTAAGTGTGACTTAGGCTGCTCATGCGCCTAAATAGTGGCTCATGTGTCCAACTGTAAATAAATGCCTAAGTATCCCATGCGCCTAAAATCTCATGCGCCCAAATAGTACCCATACACCTAGAAATAGGCTGAAATTTTCTAAGTGTCCAGACGCCCAGATAACTCATGCGCCCAGACACTCATGCGCCTGCATAGTTCCTATGCGCCTAGAATTGCCCAGAATAGACTAAGTGTTGCTCATGCGCCCCAATAGTGCCAAGGCACCTGAAAGTTTCCTATGCGCGTAAGTGTTCCTCATGCGCCTAGAAGCTCATGCGCCCAAATAGCACCCCCATGCGCCTAAGACTTAGAAGTATTTTCAGATTTTTGGGAAAATTAAATATAGGCTTTGACTTGGGAGGTTCCCGGGGGCTATGTAAGTTGACTTTTTGAAGTCATAGATGATGTATTGGGTGATGTATGATATGATTTGATGATGTATGATTGATGCTTATGCATGATGGTATGTATGATGTATGCTATGATGTATGATGGTGCCATGTATGGTGATATTGTATGTTCATATTTATGTTCCTTATTTTGTATGATTCTTTTCTTGTGGCTTTACATTAAATGTTAATGAATGAAATGAAAAGTATTATGTAATGTAAAGTGAAAGACAATGTAAAGAGGAATGAAATGAAAGAATGCATGCATTGATGAATGAATGAAAGTAAGAAAGGCTTGCAAGCAAATGTATAGAGATTCACACTCAATGAAGGGTGTTAGCCAACTGTGTGCGGGTTAGCTACCCTAGAAGGATGCCCACTGGGGTCCAATCCTTGTGATTGACCATATGTATGGGATCCTTTCCGATTGCCCTAGGTACTAGAGTCAGCTTGGTGCATAATGTCCGAGGTCTATGAAAGACCTCAGGCCTAGTAACCAGCTTCGTGCATAATGTTCGGGGTATAGCATATGGCATTCGTGCGGAATGAAAGAGAAAAGATACGTGGTGAATGTACTTACCCTAGGTACTGGAGTCAGCTTCACGCACAATGTTCAAGGTCTATGAAAGATCTCAGGCCCAATAACCAGCTTCATGCATAATGTTCGGGGTATTGTACATGTCATCGAAAGTAATGAAAGTAAGAAAGTATGAATGAAAGTAACGAAAGTGAATGATAATGACGTACGATGAATGAAAGAAAGCTAACGAACGAATGATCTAGATAATAATGTTATTATCTATGTGTATGTATGACGTGTGATCATGTACGAAAATATAGTATGATTTTAAAAGAAATTAAAGAACGGTTTTAACGAAAGTAAACTATGTTTTATTTTAAAACAAGAACTCACTCAGCAAAGCTAACTTTTATGTGTTTTCAGTTGGCAGGTAAGTTTGCTGAGGATGACAAAGGGTGACTACTTGGCTTGTTTTGAGATGGCACTCATTTTTATAATGCTTTTGTGATGTAATGCAACAAATATTTTTTTATTTGATCATGATGTATTATTTGGCAAAAACTTTTGTAATGAAATGAAATGCTAGTTTTAATGTTTCCACAGGATGTTTTTAGTAAGTTAATACAAATATATGTTTTATGTGCGATAATTAACCAATTGTAAGTGTCCCGGGAATGGGGCCTTGCATGTATATATATATATATATACATATATACATATATATATATATATACATATATATACATATACATACATATATGCATATACATACAGATATATATATATACACACATACATATATATACATATATATATACATGTAAGGCCCATGTATATGTATATATATATATATGCATATATATATATATGTATGTATATATATATAATATATATGTATGTATGTATACATATATATTTATATATATATATGTATATATATATTGTTAGGGATCGTGTACTCGACGAATACTAACAGATTTACGCGTATACCAAATCAAATAGTGCGGAATCCTATTTGATTGGCGATTCAATCACTGAGAACGCACGTAGAATCAATTAAGGATTGAATCTAAAATTAAGAACGATTAGCAATCGATCTACTGCGATCTTTGAAGTTGGAACAGGTTACTAGAGGTCTCTGGACGGCTAGGGTACGTCTGGGTATCAAAATATTCGAAGTGTCTTGTTTTTCCATGAATTAGGTGGTATTTATAGGTCAAGGTTTCTCAATTGTGCGACTGCACCATTTGCATGGTTCAGTCGTGCGATTGAGTCATGCGGTTGATCCATTCGCACGACTGAGTGTTCAGTCGTGCGACTGAGTCAATCTCATGTTTCAATCATGCGACTGATCCAGTCTCCTGGTTTATTCGTACAATTGGTTCATTAGCAAGAAATTGTTCATGCGTATGGTCTATTAGCATGGGCCAATCGCATAAGAACTTCACATGATTAAGTTTAAATATATTTCATAGTCATTAATTGATTTAGAATTTATTCAAACAACCACAACCTACATAGTCAAGTCAATAAGCGTTATCACATACCAACCAATGAAATATTCAACATTAAGCACAACCACATATTGTATTTCATTAAGTACCCGTACAATTACAATTACATAAGTGTAAGATAATACAAAGATATTACATAAGATCAGAAACTAGGGACACATGTATCTACATATATATACATACATACATATATATATATATATATATATATATATATATATATATATATATATATGTGTGTGTGTGTGTGTGTGTGTGTGTGTGTGTGTGTGGATTTTAAGGTATCATAAAATTAAGAAAAATTATGTATACATATGTATATATATATATATATATATATACGTATATATACGTATACGTATATATATATATATATATATATGTGTGTGTGTGTGTGTGTATACATATATACGTATATATATGTGTATATATATATATACATATATATATATACACGTATATAATATATATACGTATACGTATATATATATATATATATATAATATATACGTATATATATATATATATACACGTATATATAAATATATATACGTATATATATATATATATATATACGTATATATATATATATATATACACGTATATATAAATATATATACGTATATATATATATATATATACGTATATATATATATATATTTACATATACGTATATAATATATATATATACATATACGTATATATATATACGTATATACGTATATATATACGTATACGTATACATATACTATATATCTATATATATACATATACGTATATAGATATATATATATATATACGTATACGTATATATACGTATAGATATATATATATATATCTATAGGTATATATATACGTATACGTATATATATACGTATATAGAGGTTAATGAACAGACTGATGCCACCTAAACGTCTTAATTATCCTGCATGCTGCACAAGTACATTTAAGAAGAAGCTTAGGAAGTTTCACACATGAAACAGAAAATACTGTAAGTGTGAAATCTTCCGATGCCAAGACCAATATCTTCCGAAGCCAAACATGAAGTCTTTCAAAGCCTCAGAGACAAAGTCTTCCAAAGCTTCAAGATCATGAAGACAGATTTCTTCTAGAGACTTTTAGTAACATGCTTTATCTGTTGTACTGTTCCATAAAGCTGGACATCTTTCCGCTGCATCTCTGCAAGTCACCAACTTACATGAGTTTGTGAAAAGGTCCATGTTTTTGGTAACTATACATTGAGGTCTTGAGTTTGTAACTTTCTACTTTATATACTTTATCCTTTTTGTAATAGATAAGGATGTGAGTTGTGGCATGTCATAGTCACAAGTCAAAAGGCAATCTGCCTTTTGACTCTACAATTGATTTTGTTTGTGCCTAGTCAGTTGTATCCAGCTGGCTTTCAAAGTATAGCCGGTTGTAGGATGTAGTATATGTATCTCATGCTCTTGTATCTTTCCAAATATGCTTTGTAACACTTGTAATAGAACATAGAGAAAGCAATATACTGCATTCTTGAAAACCATACACTTGTGTTCATTGTGTTCTGTCTCTCCTGCATTACTTGTGTTCTTAGTTTATCAACTTGGTTAATCCAGTTTACTGTTTGACTAAAGTTTAGTTAATCTCCTCTTTGTGTTGTTGTGTTGTAACTTACAACCTTCAACGATCCTGCATTTGGTATCAGAGCATTTCAGGCTCTTGATATAAGATCTCACCATCTTAAGTTCCCTCATACACACAAATACTAAACTTTTCAAATGGCAGCCATTTCCAAAACTAGTATGGAAACTAGAACCATGAACAAGTCCCCACTGATCATTCTTGATGAGTTTGATACCTGGTGTTAAGAATGGAAGGTTTCATCAGGACTCTTGATTCAAGAATATGGCAGTCTATTGAGACTGGACCTTTCATACCGAGCACCCCTTCTGCTACTGGTGCTGGTATGATTCCCAAAGATATGGCTAACTACTCTGATGAAGATAGAAAGAGAGTAGAGATAGACAAAAAATCCATGTTAGCCCTTCAAACTGCCCTTGCAAACTCTATGTACAGAGGTTTCAAGAAGTGTAAAACAGCCAAGCAGCTATGGGATGCACTGAAACTGATGTGTGAGGGTTCCTCTGAAGCCAAGGAGAACAAGAAGGATCTCCTGAAGCAGCAGTTTGAAAACTTCACCTTCAAAAGAGGTGAAACCATGACTTAGCAGTATTTTAGGTATGTTGAGATTGTGGATACCCTAGTGGATGGAGGAGTTTCTCTTGAAAATAGAGATATTGTAAGGAAGTTCATGTCCTCACTTCCTAGGAAATGGACATACTACTGTGTGGTGATCAAGAGAACTGAAAATCTCAAAACTCTTACTCTGACAGAGTTAGATGGGATACTCATTGGCTACCAGATGGAGATGAACATGCAAGATTCATCTAGCAACTCCAACAATCAAATGGGTTCAGCCCTACATGTGATTGAAAAGGATAGCATAGAACCCAAACATCATCTCTTATGCTACCCTGATATTCACCAAAGGGTCCTTTCATCACCTTCCCAGAGACACCAAGGGAGAACTACACTCAAGGAAGCCCATTCTAAGAGACAAGCTCTTCTCAAGATTTTGTGTCTTCTGATGAAAGCTGTGGCAACTCTCTTTTCACTCTTGAAGACCTGGACTGTATCCATCCAGATGATCTGGAATACATGGAAATAGTCCAGCAGATGGCTCTTCTCACTCACAGAGCCAAGAAGTTCAACAAGAGGACTGAAAGGAAGTTTCCAAGCAATGTAACTAGTGGAAAGTTTGGACTGGACAAAGGAAAAGTCAAGTGTTACAACTGTAACTTGATGGGCCACTTTGCCAGAGAGTGTAAGGCACCTACAACAAATGGTGGCCAAACACAATCCAGACCAAACTACACTGACAAAGCTCTCCAGAATGGGAAGTCAAAGCAGCAAGCTGTTGTTGCTGTTAAAGAATGAGGCTTTGACTGGAGCTTTCAGGTGGAAGATGCTTCTCCAAACCAAGCACTAATGGCAGATCATGATGAAGCCAAGGTATTAGAACATCTCTGTACTCCTGAATGCATTGCTAAAGTTAACAGATACAATTCCTACATCTTGGAACCGAGATCTGACCTTGAATCCTTAAACATTTTAAAATCTGATTTTAGAAAGTCTGTAAATGATTATAAACTTAAGATAGAAGACTTAGAGAAAACCATTTCAGTTCTAAAACATGAACACACAGATCTGAGGACTCAAATCAAAGATCTCATAACCTAGTTAACTAAGTGCCAGGCTGAGCTTGTGATCAGCAAAGACAGGGCAGAAAAGAGTGTTCTTGAAGAGGAGACCTTCAAGAACATGATATCCTCATCCCTGCACAACAAAGTGTGCTATCAAAACAGGAAGGGACTAGGATCCAATGAGATAGATCCTCCACACACAATCTTGTCAGTAAGATCTCCTAGGTGTGGAACTTATGAAGATGAGCTTCCTTTCATAGATCCTATGAATGAAGAGGATGAGGAAGAGATAGTGAAGAATCCCTTTGAGAAGAGTGAAGAGGACGATTCCAAGAAGGGCCACTATCCTTCTGAGGGGAAAAAGAAGACTGTGATGACCAAGTCCATGAGAAAGAAATCGATCAGAAATAGCAAAAGAAAGGCAAGGAAGGCTCAAGAGATCAAGACTACTTTTGACTCTAAGCAGAAACAAGTTTTTATCTTTGCAGGGTTTAAAGTGGTAGGGACTGAAGACATCAACCAAAACTCTTCTGCTAAGAGTTCTGGTTCTTGTTCAACTCATCTTAGTAGCAAGAAGAAGACTGATCTGCTGTGTACCACTGCTGCACAACCTAGACCATCAAACTCCAAGCACAGTCCTCAGCCTAAGAGGACTGTCTCAGCATCTGCAAAGATGAGGGTGGAGAAGGGATGTGACCAAAGACAGTCCTATTCCAAGGAAAAGGCTCTTGTGAAGAAGAAGATGAACTTTGTCATGTGTGCCAAGGATTGTCCCTTCAATCCTAAAGGTACTATCCATATGTCTAAAACAAAGGCTTCAAAGAGTTCTAAGAAGATTCAAGCTTCGGAAGGAAAACATTTTTCCTTTGGAAGCTCCATGTCTAAGAAGAAAGGATGTGGAAAATTACCCTCGGAAGAGAAAATAGTCTTGCAAGAAAGGAGTTTTTCCGAAGCACTGAAGTCTATTGCAGTGTCTGCAGAATCTTCCGAAGGTTTAGCCTTTAAAACATATGATGTTCCAAAAGCTTTCGAAGTTTTGAAGGTCAAGTCCAAGACTCCAAAGGTGGTGTGGATGTCTAAGAAAGACCAAGTGACTGAGAATTCTCCATCAACCACAGCTCAAGATCCTCTTAGAACAACCATAGGATCTATTATTATTGAATTATCTTCTACAAATGAGCCCAACACAAGCAAGGCTTGGGTTTCCAAATGTAACTAATTATTCTCTTTATGCAGGGACAGCTGAAAAAAGACAAAAATATCTGGATCATAGACAGTGGCTGTTCCAGGCACATCATAGGAAATAGGTCACTACTCCAGAACTTTGAAAGGATTGATAGAGGACTTGTTGCTTTTGGAGGTGATGAAGGTGGTTACATTTCTGGAAGGGGCAAGGTCAAAAATGGTAAGCTCAGCATAGAAAATGTAAACTTTGTCAAGGAGCTTGGATACAATCTTTTGAGTGTATCTCAATTTTACGGGTGTGGTCATTCCTCATAAGCATATCCTGTTTAGAGCCCTAGGAAAGGAAACATGTACAAGATGGATTTGCAAGAAACCTCTCCCTCTGGAGAAGTTTCATGCTTTCTGTCTAAAGCCAATAGTGATGAGTCTTTCCTATGGCATAAAAGAATGTGCCATGTAAACTTTAAGAACATGAATAAATTAAGTAAGGATGATTGGTAACTAGAATGCCAAAGAAAGAGTTTAAAAGTGATGACCATTGTGTTGCATGCCTGAAAGGAATCAACATAAGGGATCTCATAAGCCTAAGGAAAAGAACTCCATCACTAGACCCCTACACTTGTTACATATGGCTCTCTTTGGCCCACTAGTGTAATGAGTTTACGAAGGACCTTATACTGTCTAGTGATCACAGATGACTTTAAAAGATTCACTTCAGTTTTCTTCCTTAGAACTAAGGATGAGACTCCTAAGATTCTGAAGAATTTCATCTTAAAGATTGAGAATCAGTCTGATCACAAGGTCAAAATCATAAGATGTGATCAAGGAACTGAATTTAAAAACCAAATCCTTGATACATTTTGTGATGAAAATGGTATTACAAGACAATTCAGTGCTCCCAGGACTACTCAGCAAAATGGTGTTGCTGAGAGGAGAAACATGACAGTGATTGAAGCTGCAAGAACCATGCTGTCTCACTCTAAACTGCCCATCACCATCTGGGCAGAGGCAGTCAACACTGCCTGCTATATGCATAACAGAGTTTTAGTAGTTATGACTCATGGCAAGACTCCTTATGAACTTTGGAACAAGAGGAAACCTTTTATTGGTTTTCTCAGGTTATTTGGATGTCCTGGCACCATCTTGAATACCAAAGATCAAATTGCCAAGTTTGTTGAGAAATCAGATGACGGACACTTTATTGGATACTCTTCCCAAGCTAAGGCTAATAGAGTGTACAATATCAGAACTAGAATTGTTAAGGAGTCAGCCAATGTGACTTTCAATGAACACACACCCTGTGTTGCTGGTTCTGGTCCAATTGGTTATTTGATCTTGATTTAGTTACCAACTGTTTTAACAAATCTTGTGAGAATGTTTTAGGATCTGAAGAAAATTTAAATATAGGTGATCTTGATCCAAGATTTGAGCTAGGAGAAATTCAAGTCATCACAATCTTCAGCTCCAATTGGAACTACTTTCAACATGAGGTTTCTACAGCACAACAATGACAAACTCAATGATACATTCTGGTATACCTTCAAAGTCCAGCTCAAAGGCTCCACAACCAGATAAGAAAACCCAATATGGAGACAACAATGTGGTGGTGACAGATGATCAAGAATTTCTTGATGCCACTAACCACACTCCATAGATGAGAACATCAATGTTGTCAACACTGCTTGGATCAGTCTACTGAAAGTGTGTTGATGTGGTGGGAAAACCATCCTATGTAGATCTAAATTTCTCTAATTAGATCTTCTCAACAAACTTTGCTAGATCCCTCAGCTTAGGATCCACAAGTATCATCTACTCAAAAAACACATTGGAGATGTTGTCTCAGGGGTAAAAGACAAGAGACAAAACCCATGAAGCAAATGTTGTCTTCACTCTGTTTTCTATCCTAGATAGAGCCAAAGAAAGTTGATTTAAAGCTCTAAAGGATGGACAAGTTGGGTTAAAGCTATGCAACAAGAGTTGTGTTGGACCAAAAGAACCAATGAGCCTGATCAGAGAAACCTCTAAGTCCCACAGGACATCACAACAGCTGAAGAAGACCTGATCAGCTGTTCTACAAAGTCTGAAGAATACAACTGCTGAAGTACGTCTGAAGTACTGAAGACAAAGACTGAGACAACAGCTGAAGATCTAAAGTCTGAAGACTTCAACAAGTACTGAAGACAAAGACTGAAGATCAACAGCTGAAAGACAAAGTCTGATGTTCAAGTACTGAAGACATCAGCTGATGTTAACAGCTGATGACAACAGCTGAAGAGGGCTTCTTCAGTTGTTGTGATGGTTTTTCTTCTTCAGTAGTTTTCTTTTCCTTTCAGTAGTTTGTTTACTTTTCAGTTTGTAAACAACTGAAGAGGTTGTTCTTCAGTTGTTGTAGTATCAGTAGTTTTATGTTTTTCAGTAGTTGTAAATAAGATGTTTAACACTTAGGAACATTTGTAAGAAGATGTCAGTTGTTGACATCTTCAGTAGTTGTTAAACATCAGTAGTTATCAACGGTTACATGTCACTTTCAAGTGACATCAGCCTACGTCACTCTTTCCTTTATAAGGAAGGATGACTCACTGTAATCGTGCCTTGAGGCCGACAATCTTAATGCAATATTCCTTTTGTCGGATATTTCTCTCTCTATAACAAAATTTTATCGTTTTATATCGAATGTTCTTGTTTGAATTTGTCTAATTCTGAGCTATTCCGCTGCTATATCTGTTCAATCGATTAAACCAAGAGGCTGAGATCCTAACAAATGGTATCAGAGCAGGTTAATCATTGATCGATCTAACAATTGATCATTGAAACTGTTCAATCGCTCTAAGTTTAATCGAATTAGCAAATTCGCAAGGATCTGTTATAGAGATTGAGAGTGTATCGCTTCTGGCCGTTTTATTTGAGGTTCTGTGTGGTTTTGAGCTAAATTTATTGTGATTTTACTTGAATCTGTGATTTTCCACAATGACTACTTCTTCGAATGATCCTTTCAATACTGGATCCCTACCAAGCCTCCGATCTTGGTGAGGAATGAGTATAACATTGGCAGAGAAGATTGCTCCATCACCTGTCTGTCAATAGCTCAGGTTGTTGGACATCTGTGGTACATGGACCACATAAGCCAATGGTGAATGATCCGGAAACAAACCAGTTGGTTCAAAAGAAGAAGGAGCAATACTCCGATGAGGACAAGAAGTTGTTTGAAATCGATGCAAAAGCCCATGGAATTTTGGCTATGGCTATTCCTAATGAGATTTACTCTGGGCTTCTGCATTGTGAGTCTGCTCATGACCTCTGGAATGCCATCAAAGAACAATTTGGTGGTACTGATGAGGTTTTAGCAAACAACAGGGAAATCCTCGCCCAACAATATGAGACTTTCTCTCATAGAAAGGGTGAGACTCTGACTCAACAATTTGAGCGGTTTTCATGTTTAATCTCTGAATTGAAAATGGTTAAACATGAATATACCAGGAGTCAGATGAACCATAGATTCTTAAGATCACTGCCTGAGAGATGGAACACATATACCATTGTTCTACGCTCAAATGCTGATGTTGATCGCCTATCTCTCACCCAACTTCATGGGAAACTGCTTACATTCGAGAGAGAGATAGAGCAGAAAAGGAAATTGGTTTCATCTGGCAAGCTTACTGAGGATTTTGTCCAAGGGAACACTGCCCTGATTGGACATCAAGAGTCAGAATATGCGTCATCTGAAAGCCAGTATGATGAGCATATTGATTTCTCTACAAACACTTCTGAGCCTGCCTTTGTGAGTGTTGATAGTCATTCTGCTGGTAGTAATAGTGACAATCTATGTTTCATCATGGATGATCTCAAGGGGATTGCTGATGATGACTTAGAAGAGATGGATATTTTGAGCCAAATGGCCTTGATAAATATCAGATCTCAGAAGTTCTACAAAAGAACTGGAAGGAAATTCCCAGGACTCTCTGGCAAAACCAAAGTTGGTTTTGACAAGAGTAAGTTGAAGTGCCATAAATGCCACAGGCTTGGACACTTTGCAAGAGAATGTAGATCATCTGGATCTAACTCTCCTGCACCTTTTGTGACTTTCCCTGGCAATAGTCAACAAAACAGAGGGCAACAACCTGTCAATTCTGGTTATCATCATCAACCACAATCTCCTGCATATTTTGTTCCACAGGGGCCAATGCCATATCCATACCCCTGCTATTACATGCCACAACCAGGCCAGGTTCAAGCACCCACTGCTCAGCAACCACATGCACTCCCTGAGCCTCAACCATCCCAATCTCATCAACCTAATCAACCTCAACAACACAGCTTCTTCACACCAGGAGTTGTTGACTGGAGCAGTTTACCAGATGATGTGTCTGGTAATGAACAACTGTTCTCAGGTGCTGGTCAACATGGTGGTGAGCATCCTTTTGGAAATCTAGCTCTCATGGCTTGGAATCCTCTGATGGATCATCTTCAAGTACCTCTTCAACAAAGGTATCACAGGTATCCTCTGAGGCTAAGGCCAAATTATGTTCTGAAACTTGCATAGCAGCATTTGCTTCTATTAGAGAAGCAAATGTGGCTTTAATCAATAAAAATGTAGAGCTAGAACAAACAATTTCCAAAAATAAAGCTGAGTTTGAGTTTGTGCTGAAAGAGAAAACTGATGAGATTTATAAATTAAAATGCCAAATTTCTGATGATAAGGCTAGGGAGGATGTCTTAGAGAAGTACAAAGACCTCAAAGATACTCTTGCTGTCACCCAGGTAGAGTGTGATCGATGGGTACAATCTTGCAAGGGCTTTGAAATGCTTCTTAGTAAGCAAACAGCTTCCAATGTGAAGTTTGGAATTGGTTATAATCACACTGCTCCTCCTACAGATTTTGCTTCAAGAGCAGGAGTAGAATCTGATGGAGAAAGTAATGACCAATCCACCTCGTCATGTGATTCACTACTTGATAAAGCACCATCAGTAGTTGAAGTCAGTAGTAATCCCTCTGTGAACCTATCAGCTGATATTGATGGTTCAACTGCTGACACTCACATGATCAATGAGTTGATCAACCCAAGTGTTATCCCTAGAAGTACTGAAGGTACTGGAGAGCAGGGGATAACATCTGGAGTTCAAATCCAATGACTGACAGCACTGAAGAGAAGAAACTGTCAGTAGGAAGGATTTGAAGCCTACTAAGGAAGTTGACAAGAAGGCAAAAAGTGCTTCTAAACTGCTGAAGAGCAAGTCTTCAGTAGTTCATCTTCTTCAGTTGATGATCAACAGAAGATGAAGAAGAAACCATGTGAAATATGTGGTCTATTCAATCATCTCACAGATGATTGTTGGTACAAAAAGGGATCCAAACTCAAAAAAAAGGAGAAAATTAAAGAAAAGCTTGGCTAAAATAAAAACTGAGTTTGAGTCCAAGTTTGTACCAGCAGCATCAATCCTGTTACTCCTATGTCCAAAAAGAAATCTAAAAGGGAAGGAGTGCAACAGGCAATAGCTGAGGTTGCTCAAAAGAAGATGGTGCAACACAAGAACTCATCATCAAACACCAATACCAATGTGTGAAGAGCTGAAAGCTCTCTCCCAGAATCAGACACAGCTGGTAATGATGGTTCAACATCTGTTGGGAAGAGTTAACCAACTTGATGGCCCTGTGTTGAAACCCCAGAAAAGGAGATCCAAGCCAAAGGATTCCTCTTCTACACCATCTCCTTCACCTCAAGCTGTTGTGCCCAATAAACCTGTTAGTTTACCATCTATTGATGAGACCAGGCCCAAAACCAAAAAGGTTTGGGTCTCCAAAACTAACTGATTGTTTATTTATGCAGGTCTCTTCAACATGCCAAAGTAGCATCTGGTATGTAGACAGTGGGGGATCTATGCATATGACTGGGAACAACTCACTTCTTAATGACTACTCTCCAGGAAGGAAGGTTTTGTTTCCTTTGGCAATGATGCAAGAGGTTACATCATCGGGAAGGGCTTTGTTTCCAATGGGGAAATAAGGTTTGATGATGTCAACCATGTGGAAAATCTCAAGTATAACCTCTTGAGTGTCAGTCAATTGTGTGACAAAGGCCATGTTGCCCTTTCACAAGCCAGAACTGCAGGATTCTGTCATCCAAAGTTCTGAGTTTGATTGACAAGGTATTGGATGCTCACACTCTCCTGAAGGCCAACAGGACAGGAAGAGTGTATGCCTTAGATCTTTCCAAGAAAATAGATCTCAAAGGCCATCCTTGCCTATTTTCCAAGGCCTCTCCTCAAGAATCTAATCTATGGCATAGAAGGCTGGGACATGTTAACTTCAAGAACATGAATCAACTGATACACCATAGTTTAGTAAGGGGACTGCCTATGAAGGAGTTCAAGTGTGAAAACAACTGCACTGCTTGTTTGAAAGGAAAACAGCACAAGGTTTCATTTCCACCTATTGAAGAACCAAAGTCCACTGCCTGCTTACAACTTCTTCACATGGATCTCTTTGGTCCTGTGAGAGTGATGAGCATGGCACAGAAGAAAACTGTCTGGTAATTGTGGATGATTACTCCAGATTTGTATGGACTTTCTTTCTACATTCAAAGGATGAAGCTGCACAGAAGATCATAAACTTTGTGTTGTATGCTGAGAAGCAGTATTCCCTCTCAGTCAAGTGTATTAGAAGTGACAATGGAACAGAATTCAGGAACAATACACTTGATGAGTTCTACCTTTCCAAGGGAATAAAGAGACAGTTTAGTATTCCAAGAACTCCTGAACAGAATGGAGTTGTGGAGAGAAAGAACAGGACCCTCATTGAAGCTGCAAGGTCTATGTTGGCTGATTTGGACTGCCATTGACCTTTTGGGCTGAAGCTGTCAACACAGCATGCTATGTGCAGAATAGAGTGCTAATAAATCAGAGGTTGATGAAGACTCCATATGAAGTTCTACATCATTTGGCCCCTCTCATTTCATTCTTTAGAGCATTTGGGTGTCCCTGTTTCATTCTCAACACAAGGATCAGCTCCAGAAATTTGATCCTAAGGTGGATGCAGGGTACTTTGTTGGTTTCATCAACTTGCAAGGCATATAGAGTCTTCAACTGCAGAACAAAGATGGTTGAAGAGACTCTACATGTCAAGTTCAATGAATCTCCTAAGGACAAGATTCCACAAAGCCCTGTGGAGCTCTTTGATTTGGACATACTGTAATATGTTCCTTATCAATCTCCTGCTGTTGCTCCTGTCAACAGTTCACCACCTGGTGTTACTGCTGAAGATGATGATGATAGTAGTAATCACCTCTTCAGGTTAGTGACCAACTGCCTGAGTCCTCTAAACCTGATGCTCCTGTAGCTCCAGCAGCACCATCCACAACAAATGCTGATGAGATTTCTGCATCCTCAACTTCATTTGAGTTGCCACCATCTTCATGGGTTCAAGAATCTGCATCAACATCTGCTGGCTGTAGGTCCTACAAACACTTGCACAGATTTGATTGTTTACCAAGAGCTGAAAAATCACCCAATGTCTCAAATCCTTGGTGATATCAATGCTGGTGTTTCAACCAGAAGCCAGTTGTCCAATTTCTGCTTCTATGCTCTCTTCATCAGTCAGCTAGAGCCAAAGAACTATCATGTAGCTTTGAGAGACAATGGATGGTTGAAGCCATGCAGCTTGAGCTTCTTCAGTTCAAGAAACAGCAAGTGTGGGAGCTTCTTCCTCTACCCCCAGGTAAGTGTGCAATAGGCACTAAATGGGTGTTTAGGAATAAAACTGATGAAAATGGGCTAATTGTTAAGAACAAGGCCAGACTGGTTGTGCAGGGGTTTGCACAAGAAGAAGGTATTGATTATGATGAAACCTTTGCCCCGTAGCCAGACTGGAGGCAATTAGATTGTTTTTAGCCTATGCTGCACTCCACAATCTTAAAGTTTTTCAAATGGATGTCAAAAGTGCTTTTCTATATGGTTAAAAAAGAAGTTTATGTGTGTCAACCACCAGGCTTTGAGGATAATAAGCACCCAGAATGGGTATATAAGCTTGATAAAGCTCTTTATGGGTTGAAACAAGCACCTAGAGCCTGGTATGAGACCTTATCAAACTTTCTTCTACAGAATAATTTCACTAGAGGCTCATAGATAAACTTTATTTATTAAGAAGGTGGATCAGCATAAGCTACTTGTTCAAATTTATGTTGATGATATTATATTGCATCCTCTGATCCCCAGTTGTGTGAGGATTTCCAAACCTTAATGCAACAGAAGTTTGAAATGAGTGCAATGGGAGAATTACAGTTCTTTCTAGGTTTGCAAATCAAACAAAAAGCTGATGGAATTTTCATTCATCAGTCTAAATACACAAAAGATCTTTTGAATAAGTTTGATTTACAAAACTGTAAACCCTGTTCTACTCCCATGTGCAACACCACACAATTGGATGTTGATCAGAAAGGTAAAGGTGTTGATGAAACCCTTTACAGATGTATGATTGGTTCCTTGATGTATTTAACAGCTTCTAGACCAGATATTATTTGCTACATGTGTTTGTGCTAGATTTCAGGCTGCACCTAAGGAGTCTCATCTGATTGCAGTCAAGAGGATCTTTAGATATCTGCAAGGTACACAATCTCTAGGCTTATGGTATTCCACTGGACATTCTTGCAAATTAGTTGCTTTCTCTGATAGTGACTATGCAGGGTGTAAGTTGACCAGGAAATCAACTTCTGGTGGATGCCAATTCCTAGGCAACTGTTTGATTTCTTGGCAGAGTAAGAAACAAACATCTGTTGCTACATCCACTGCTGAAGCCGAGTACATTGCTGCTGCAAGTTGTACATCCCAAATACTCTGGCTTCAGAATCAACTTTTGGATTATGGCATTACAGAGACTAAGACTCCATTATTAATGGATAGTGCTTCAGCTCTTTGCATTGTCAAAAATCCAGTCCAGCACTCTAGGACCAAACATATAGAAATTAGACATCATTTTATAAGAGATTGTTTTGAAAAGGGTCTAATTAATCCTATGTTTGTGCCTAGTGCTGATGAGCTTGCAGACATTTTTACTAAGCCGTTGGATAGTTCAACTTTCCACACCTGGTGTTAAGGCTTGGTATGCTGCAGCTAGAATAAGTGACAACTACTGATGATCTCAGTAATACTGATGATCATTGGTAACCATGTCACATATAGTACTGATGAGTTATTTTACCCTCGTAGTTTTTATAACTACTGAAGGCTAAATGCTTTAAGTACTGTACTTCATCTGTTCTAAACTACTGATGTAGTTACAACTACTGAAATCAGTAGAAACAGATAAGTACTAATGTCCTATGAAACAACTGAAAACAGCAAAAAGGCTGATGAGTAAGTGTTGAGGACAGTATGAAACAGCTGAAAGGCTATGAATTGACGACAACTACTGATGAGTACTCTCTCTTCAGTAGTTCCCAAACTGCTGTTTCTTCATAAACAACTGAAGCAATACCATGTCTTCAGTAGTTTCACAACTACTGATGACTAACACCAAGTCTTCAGTTGTTTACAACAACTGATGGCAAAAACACGGTCTTCAGTAGTTTCACAACTACTGATGACTAATACCAAGTCCTCAGTTGTTTCAACATCTGAAGTCCAACTTGTCTTCAGTAGTTTTTAAAACTACTGATGCCTAAATCAGAGACTTCAGTTGTTTCAACGTCTGATTGTAACACCATGTCTTCAGTTGTTTTATAACTGCTGACCACACCAATACCATCAGTCGTTTCAAACCTCTGAAAGTTAATACCACGTCATCAGTTGTTTCAAATACTGATGACTAACACCAAAACCTTCAGTCGTTTCATAACCCGTACCCTATATTTACCTGATCCCTCTTTCAGAGTTTTTCATTCTTTCACGACCTAAAAATTTCAAAAGCTCTGAAAACCTTTCACCTTCATTAATGGCGACCATGCAACTCAAGCCTCGACACAACTGTGTCGCGTACCTCACTAAATCGCCCTTCTGGACCAAATTCGATAATGCTATAGATCTTATGGTCCAATCACCACTGAAAACGGCTTTTCTTCTAAATCCAATCATTTATGCCGATTCGCTACATCAGTTTTGGACGAATGCAACTGTTAATGGAGAATCTATCCATTCGTCCATCAACTCTCATACGGTGGTCATCTCTACTGCTACCATCCGTCAGATATTACTGTTAGATGATGCTGCCTACCCTGTTGGATATCCTAAGCGCCAACTTGATCTTTCATTTGGACAACATGGATATCAAGGCGATCTTAGTGCTTCAACAATCCTGAAGAAACATTTTCCAGATGCTGAACGATTAATATTTCATATGGTAAATGTTTGCCTGGCCCCGAAGACTTCCTCTTGGGATCAACTGTCTTCCAGATGGCAACAGGTACTGTTCTCTATCCTTGAACAAGAACCACTAAACTTTTCTGAAATAATTTTTCTTGAACTCAAGGATATGGCCACAAAACCACTTTCTACCGTTGGATACTATATCCTCGTTTATAATGGCCATAATAGAGAATCAGCTTTCTGCTGAGGGACTAGTTGGTCTGGGAGTCCCTGCTTTGGCTGTATTGCCGGAGGTATACTCCCGACACAACACTGACCAAACTCTCAAACAGGCTGCCAAGCTGCGCAAACCCACGCAGCTGGAACCCACAGCCTCCACTTCCACATCCAAAGTCCCCTCCAAACCCACAAGAAGAAGCCTAAGAAAGCTACTCAGGGAGTTGAGTCCCCTGTGGATGCTCCTGCTGCAACAAAGCAGGTTATCTCTACTGGAAATAACCCCCCAGTAGAGACTATGACTCCACCAAACGAAGCCGCTCAGGTTTCCTCTCAAAAGGAACCTGTTGCAACCAATCAAAGGGAAGCCACACTGCTGGGATCCTCCTCACTTGAGGGGATTACCATTGAAGAGCACCACTTGTCCCGGGTGCACACTGCTTCCACACCCTCTCCTGATGCAACCGCCCCTCAAAGCCCCAATCATTGTTGCAAAAGTGCTGACGCAGTTGCATTCCTCACCCCCCACCCAGACACCACTTACTACTGGGATAACCTCAACACCTGAGGGGGAGGATCACAATGCTTCTGTCAACCCACAACACAGGGGTTATCATGTTCCATCTTCTAGTGTAGATAGGAGGTGCGAACTTCTGTGAGGCTGCCACTGTCTCTGACTCAGCAAATGACCAGGGTGCAGTTGGTAACATCTCTAAGACCTCACTAGTGGCAACAGCTGATGAAGGACATAGTCCTGAGGCTGGAAGTCCCCAGAACCGAGAAAAAGGGCACATGCTATAATTGATCTACACTCAAGGCATGTTAATCCTGACTCTGTCAGGAGGTCAGGTGATTCAGTATCAACTGATGATGACCTGAGCTTCTTCTATGATGTAGTTGCTCAAAACACCATCCTAGAGATGAGGTTAGCAGACTCAAAGAGCTGCTGGCCAAGATGTCTCAGGATGAATGCAGTCCATCTGCCACCACAATACACCCACAGATGGCACCTTCTTCTGAAGGCCCCCTACACACTGAGCCAATAATACTTCCAAGCCACCAGCCTCTGCTTTCGCACTGATTCTCAGGAACAGAACCCCTGATCAATCAGTTGCTAACCTTCAAAATTCCCTACCTCTCTCATCCCTCCTGATCACAAATATAGTGATCAAAGCCATTGATGAGAGGCTTCCTACAATAATACAACCCTTGGTGGAGGAGTTGGTGACTAAATCCTTTCTACTGCTCAAACCCTTGCACCCAATGCAACCAAAAAGGGGGAGAGTCAGTCAGTTAAAGGAAAAAGGAAGAGGATAGATTGGGAGAAGGAGAAAGAATCAGAGAAGGTAAATGAGAAGGAGAAAGGATAGTGAGAAGGAGCTGAAGTGAATGAAAGTCAAAAAGACTTTCATGTCACATATCAAAAGAGAAAAGAGAGTCTGAGAAGGAGAAGGAGCTGAATGATATGGTGAAAGAAGCTGACGCCAACCATAACCGTTCAATGGATAAAATCATTGAGCAGTTATATAGGTAGGGTTTTGACATCAACAACTAGACTCCGAGATCAGAAGGTTGGAAACAGAGGAGATCAACTCAAGATGGGCTAGCTATGATGCCTTAGAAAGAGAAAGGCTGGAGATAATGATCATTTATAGCCAAATACTTGGGAAGATCTCTGATTGAAATAAGGGCCTGGACCAGGGACAACATCTTGGCAATAACCACCAGATTTGTGTCGTCTGAAGCATACTCCAAAGGTTTAGTGATTGAGGCATTGAATGAAGCTGGGGTTGGGAACCGAAAAGAACTGACAAAAATTACCAAAGCCTCCTTACAGCCAAAATGCTAAACAGTCTGAAAAGCCTCTATCCAAAATCACTACCTCCACAACCCACTAAAACACCCCTTTACCCTCTAAACCAACCATCCAACCCCAAAACCAAATCCTTTACCCTCAAAACCCACTGCCAGTGATGTACCTAGCAAGAGAAAAGAAAGGTACTGAGGCCTGATGAAGATGAGAGGAGGATGAAGATAGACTGCCCTCTCTGCAGTTATTACTTTGCCTAAGGCTAACCAATGTCCATCACCCTGCTTCTCAAATGCATGATGTGATGATAAAGATTGAAGAGGAACAGATGCAAAGACATGATGAGGAAATGCTGAAAAGCATTGACAAAGCATATGCCACATCCTCTTCAATGATTAGCATGAAGAAAGAAGTATTAAGATTATACCCCTTGCTAATACCTTTCAATACCAAGGGAAAGAGTAAGGATATGGCCTGATCCTAGGGTGGCACATCGGATTGTCAAGAAAGAAATTCCTTCAAAATACAAGGGCCAAGTGAAGAGAGTTGTCGACGAAGACATCACTGTGGTTCTTGTAGTGTCCCCTTGGAAATTGTTGAAGAGTTCAAGAAAGCCTATGAAGCCAAACACCACCTCAAAAGATGTTGGAGAAGAAAATCATAAAGAAGGGATTGGTTTACAAAAGACTTGAAAACTTCAAACAAGAAGAGCTCAACCTGCTCTTAGAAGGGACTCATCCAGATGAGTTTGCTTATAGACAAAACCACGGTTGAGCTCAAGAATGGAAAATAGGCCAAGTACATTTTGAAGTGTATGGCCGAGAAGGATTATTGATGGTGTGCCCGAGGTGCTGATAATGGATGAGCAGATCATGTTTCTAAGGGCTTACACCAGGGAATCATATAGGCTGATACACGGGAAGTAGATCTCATGGTTGGGGTAACAGCTCGGTGTCCAAGTCCCCAATACAGAGCTCCCAACCATATCATGCCAAACAGATCATCAGAGACTTCTTCCCAGGCCAGTGCTGAAAAAGGGTCACTTCTCATCTGATCAAGAGGATAAAAAGACCAATCTATCTGCCAAAATAAGTGGGACTCGTCAATAACTTAGAGGTTTTGGCTGCATTGGTTCAGGGGGAGTTTGTTGACCAAAAGAACCAATGAGCCTAATCAGAGAAACCTCTAAGTCCCACAGGACATCACAACAGCTGAAGAAGACCTGATCAGCTATTCTACAAAGTCTGAAGAATACAACTGCTGAAGTACGTCTGAAGTACTGAAGACAAAGACTGAGACAACAGCTGAAGATCTAAAGTCTGAAGACTTCAACAAGTACTGAAGACAAAGACTGAAGATCAACAGCTGAAAGACAAAGTCTGATGTTCAAGTACTGAGGACATCAGCTGATGTTAACAACTGATGACAGCAGCTGAAGAGGGCTTCTTCAGTTGTTGTGATGGTTTTTCTTCTTCAATAGTTTTCTTTTCCTTTCAGTAGTTTGTTTACTTTTCAGTGTTTGTAAACAACTGAAGAGGTTGTTCTTCAGTTGTTGTAGTATCAGTAGTTTTATGTTTTTCAGTAGTTGTAAATAAGATGTTTAACACTTAGGAACATTTGTAAGAAGATGTCAGTTGTTGACATCTTCAGTAGTTGTTAAACATCAGTTGTTATCAAACGGTTACATGTCACTTTCAAGTGACATCAGCCTACGTCACTCTTTCCTTTATAAGGAAGGATGACTCACCTGTAATCGTGCCTTTGAGGCCGACAATCTTAATGCAATATTCCTTTTGTCGGATATTTCTCTCTCTATAACAAAATTCTTTTATCGTTTTATATCGAATGTTCTTGTTTGAATTTGTCTAATTCTGAGCTATTCCGCTGCTATATATGTTCAATCGATTAAACCAAGAGGCTGAGATCCTAACAAGTTGTTTCAATTCAAAAGACAAAAAGTTTGGAACCTTTGTCCTCTTCCTTCTGGGAAGACTACCATTGGAACCAAATGGCTGTTTAGAAACAAGAAAGATGATAGAGGCATCATCATCATGAACAAAGCTAGACTGGTTGTTCAAGGATACACACAAGAAGAAGGGATTGACTACACTGATGTCTTTGCTCCAGTGGCAATATTAGAAGCTGTTAGGATATTCCTGACATTTGCTGCATCCAAGAACTTCAAGGTCTTTCAACTTGATGTGAAGTGTGCCTTTTTGTATGGAGTGATAGATGAAGAGGTTTATGTCAAACAGCCACCTGGTTTTGTAGACCCTGATCATCCTCATTATGTCTGCAAGCTTGACAAAGCTCTCTATGGGCTGCATCAGGCACCCAGGAAATGGTATGAGACATTATCTGAGTATCTTTGTAAACATGGATACAGGAGAGGTACTATAGATGGAACTCTCTTCATCAAAGGACAAGGAAAAGACATATTGCTAGTTCAAGTGTATGTAGATGACATCATCTTTGGATCAACTAATCCAAAGCTCTGCAAAGACTTTGAGAAGCTGATGAAAGACAGATTTGAAATGAATGCCATAGGGGAACTCAATTTCTTTCTGGGAATTCAAGTGAAGCAAGTTGAAGATGGCATCTTCATAAGTCAATCAAACTATGTTCAAGACATACTTAAGAGGTTCAACAAGACTGACTGTAAGATTGCTAAGACACCCATAGCTAGGAACCACTCCCTTGGTCCTGATCTTGAGGGGGAGTGTGTAGATGAGCACTTATACAGGGCTATGATTGGGTCTCTTATGTATCTTACTGCTACAGGCCTGATATCATGTTTGCTACTTTCATCTATGCAAGATATCAAGCCAACCCTAAGATGTCTCACCTTATCACTGTCAAGAGGATTCTAAGATACCTCAAATGTGCATCAACACTTGGTTTATGGTATCCCAAGAATCCTGACTTCATTCTATATGCCTATATAGATAGTGATTATGGTGGTTGCAATATGACTGCAAAGTCTACATCTTGGGGATGTCAATTGCTTGGTGAAAGGGTTGTCTCATGGTAATGCAAGAAACAATCATGTGTCTCTGCATCAACGGCTGAAGCTGAATACATTGTTGCTGCAAGCTGTTGTGCTCAAGTACTTTGGATTCAAAATCAGATGCTCGACTATGGGTTAAACTTCAAGGAGACTTCCATTCACATAGACAACAAAAGTGCTATCTCAATCACAGAAAACCCTGTGCAGCACTCAAGGACAAAGCATATCAATATCAGGTGTCATTTAATAAGAGATAACTATGAAAAGGGATTAATTAAACTAGTCAAAGTTCACACAGATGAACAATATGCTGATCTGTTTACAAAGACTTTTGATGAACAGAGATTTAAACATCTAATATCAGCTATTGGGATGATAAACTTTGAGTAAGCTTTTCTTAAAACTAATTGTTATTATTTCTTATAAAATATGTGTGTCCTAAGTTGTCTAGTTTATCACTTTCATAAGCTCATGTTTTCTTTGGATAAAGATTTCTTTTTGAAGACTTTCCTTTGATTTTTGAAAATTTCTGATACTTTGGAAGTTATGCTTTTAACTTCAGAAGCAAATCATGCCTTCAAAATAAAAATAAATAACTGTCTAAGAAATTTACCTTCGAAAGAGCTTTCAAATTTATCTTCCGAAACTTAAATACTTGTCTCAGACACTTACTTATTTTCAAGGACCATTAACTTCTGAAGCAAAATTAACTCTCGGAAGCTTTGTTGGTTTATATACAAAGCATTCAAGTTTTAATTTCTCTTCCGAAGCAAAATTCTCAAATCTCTCAGGAAATTCTTCCGATGTCATTTTAGCTTCGGAAGCTTTTTAATTAAAACTGTTGGATCAAAAGAACCAATGAGCCAAGATCAGAAAACCTCTAAGTCCCACATGATATCACAACAACTGCTGAAGGCTTCATCAGCAGTTTGACAAGTGCTGAAGACTTCAACAGCTGAAGATCAAGTATTGAAGACTTGAACAACTGAAGACTAAAATGCTGATGCTTAACAGCTAAAGAACACAATTGCTGAAGCTCAACAGCTGAAGAACACAAGTGCTGAAGCTGAAGACCAAGTACTGAAGTACAACAGCTGAAGAGTCCACAAGTGCTGAAGATTAACAACTGATGTACAAAGTCTGAAGACAAAGACTGAAGACATTAGCTGATGACATCTACAGATGAAACGTCTGAAGTTCAAGTCTGAAGACCAAGTACTGAAGTTTCAGTAGTTTGTCACAACAGCTGAAGAGTACTTCTTCAGTAGTTGTGATATCAGTAGTTTTATGTTTTTACTTTCAGTAGTTTTGTAAAACGACTGATCAGTCGTTGTAGTTTCAGTAGTTTCTTTTCAGTAGTTGTAGTAACTGATAACACTTAGTATTTTTGTAAGAAGATGTCAGCTGTTTTGACATTTTCAGTAGTTGTGTTTCAGTTGTTTAAATAATTCTGTTAGATATCACTATCAAGTGACATCAGCAGACGTCACATCTCCTATATAAGGAATGTTCCAGCACGACATTTCTATATAAGGGATGATTGACCTGATTGTATGGGTGACACTTTTCGCCACCACGAAAGCGTGTGATTGAATGAAATATTCTTTTTGCAGAAACTTTCTCTCTCTATAATTAATTCTGTTCATTGCAATATCTTTGGTATTCTTTCTCGAATTGTGCTAGTTGGTACTCTATTTCGCTGCTGAAATCATTCGAATCGATCAAACTAGATGCTGAGATCCTATCAAATGGTATCAGAGCAGGTTAATCATTGATCGATCTAACAATTGATCATTGAAACTGCTCATTTGCTCTAAGTTTGATCGAACTAGCAAATTCGCACGAATCTGTTATAGAGATTGAAGTTCTGTCGCTTTTGGCTATTTTAATTGAGGTTCTTAGTAGTTTTGAGCTAAATTTGTTTTGCTTATCTTGAATTTGTCTGAATTTTCTAAAATGACTACTCCTTCCAATGATCCTCACAATACTGGTTCCTCAACCAAGCCTCCAATGCTGGTTAGGAGTGAGTATAACATATGGCAACGACGAATGCTCCATCACCTGTCTGTTAACAATTCAGGTTGTTGGACATCATTGGTAAATGGTCCACACAAGCCTATGGTGAGTAACCCGTAAACCAATCAAATGGTTCCGAAGAGGAGGGAGCAATACTCAGATGAGGATAAGAAATTGTTTGAGATTGATGCAAAAGCCCATGGAATTCTGGCCATGGCACTGCCCAATGAATTTATTCTGGGCTAATGCATTATGAAACTGCCCATGACCTCTGGAATGCCTTGAAAGAACAATTTGGAGGAACAGATGAGGTCTTGGCAAATAATAGGGAATCCTTGCCCAACATATGAGACATTCTCTCATAGGAAGGGTGAGACACTGACTCAACAGTTTGAGCGGTTCTCTTGTTTGATCTCTGAATTAAGAATGCTCAAACATGAGTACACCAATAGCCAGATGAATAACAGATTTCTCAGATCACTGCCTGAGAGATGGGACACATATACTATTTTCCTACGCTCCAGTGCAAATTTGGGCAAACTATCTCTCACCCAACTCCATGGGAAATTGCTCACATTTGAGAGAGAGATAGAATAGAACGAAAACTGTCATCATCTGGAAAGCTCACTGATGACTTTGTACCAGGAAACACTGCCTTGGTTGGTCATGAGTCAGAATATGCTTCATCTGATTGCCAGTATGATGAGCATATTGATTTCTCTACAAACACTTCTGAGCCTGCCTTTGTGAGTGTTGATAGTCATTCTGCTGGTAGTAATAGTGACAATCTATGTTTCATCATGGATGATCTCAAGGGGATTGCTAATGATGACTTTGAAGAGATGGATATTTTGAGCCAAATGGCCTTGATAAATATCAGATCTCAGAAGTTCTACAAAAGAACTGGAAGGAAATTCCCAGGACTCTCTGGCAAAACCAAAGTTGGTTTTGACAAGAGTAAGTTGAAGTGTCATAAATGCCACAGGCTTGGACACTTTGCAAGAGAATGTAGATCATCTGGATCTAACTCTCCTGCACCTTTTGTGACTTTCCCTGGCAATAGTCAACAAAACAGAGGGCAACAACCTGTCAATTCTAGTTATCATCATCAACCACAATCTCCTGCATATTTTGTTCCACAGGGCCAATGCCATATCCATACCCCTGCTATTACATGCCACAACCAGGCCAGTTCAAGCACCCACTGCTCAGCAACCACATGCACTCCCTGAGCCTCAACCATCCCAATCTCATCAACCTAATCAACCTCAACAACACAGCTTCTTCACACCAGGAGTTGTTGACTGGAGCAGTTTACCAGATGACATGTCTGGTCATGAACAACTGCTCACAGGTGCTGGTCAACATGGTGGTGACAGTCCGTTTGGGAATCTGGCACTTATGGCTCTGGAGTCTGCAGATGGATCATCCTCAAATGCCTCTTCATCACAGGTATCACAAGTATCCTCTGAGGCTAAGTCCAAATTATGTTCTGAAACATGCATAGCAGCATTTGCCTCTATTAGAGAAGCAAATGTAGCTTTAATTAATAAGAACATAGAGCTAGAAAAGTTCATTTCCAAAAGAAAAGCTGAGTTTGAGTCTATACTTAAAGAGAAAAATGATGAGATTTATAAACTTAAATGCCAAATCACTGATGATAAGGCTAGGGAAGAGGTACTTTTAGAAAAGTACAAAGACCTCAAAGAAACCCTTGCAGTCACCCAAGTAGAGTGTGATCGATGGGTACAATCATGCAAAGGTTTTGAAATGCTTCTTGGTTATGTTTATGTTATGTTCCTTATTATGTACGTCCTTTTCCGTGGCTTTACGTGGTATGGTTTTGAATGTAAATGAAAAATATTATGTAACATAAAGCGGAAGATAATGAAAAGAGGATCATAAAGAATGAATGAATGGATAAGTTTTCCCTGGTGCTGGTGCCAGGCTATGTGCGTTATGGAAGTCTGATCAACTTCGGCCCAATACCCGCTTTGTGCCTACGTTTAGGGTGAACTTATGTATGGAATCCTTGTTGTTTACCCCGGTGTTAGTGCTAGGCTATGTGCGTTATAGAAGACAGATAACTTCGTCCCAATACCCGCTTTGTGCCATGTTTGGGGTATAGCATATAAGTGGGGTCTTTGTTGCTTACCCCGGTGCTGGTGCCAGGCTATGTGTGTTATGGAAGTCTTTTTATCAACTTCGGCCCAGTGCCCACTTTGTACCTACGTTTGGGGTGTAGGTGATGACACTGACCCCGAAAGAAAGAAAGAAAGAAAGAATGATGGTTAATGAATGGAATGTACCATACAGAAGTTAATGAATGATAATAGAAGATAATAATGATATTATCTATGTGTATGTACGATGTATGATCACGTACGAAAGTAAAGAACGTTTTTGATCGAAAGTAAAGTATATATTATTTTAAAACTAAAACGACGTGAGCATGCTGACTTTTATGTGTTTCCAGTTGGCAGGTACTTGGTTTCTAAGGATGGCACGGGCAGCTACTTGGCTTATTTTGGACAACATCCATTTTGTATAACGATAATGTCTTTGTGATGTAATGCAACAAGTGATATTTTGTAATCTGTCAACGATGTATTATTTTTCAAAAGCAATTATAATGATATAAAATGGTTTTAAATTTATTCAGCTGCAATGTTTTAGTAATGGTAAATGTAATTATATGTTTTTATGTGCAATTATCAACAAGCTGTGAGTGTCTAGGGAAAGGGCCTTACATAGATCTACACGTGTAACACACACACACACACACACACACACACACACACAACACACACACACACACATATATATATATATATATATACTAAAAGGGTGCCTTTGCAACGCGCCGGGCCGACACTTTATATCCAACATATGTTTCTAATATTTTGTTATTCTTGTAGTATTTTTACAAAAGGCTATTATGTTTTTTGTACCTAAAATTTATAACACCAAATAAATGAGTTCTGCATGAAGATTGTACATTTACATGTATTGTACCTCACAAAATATAGATTGGTTCAGCAAAACGTTTAAACTAAAACATTTAAGAAAACACATATTACGATTGTAGTCTGTAAGGCCTCATTCCCGGGATGCTCACAGCTGGTCAATCATTGCACATAAAATATATATATTTACGTTTAACTTAAATAAACACTGCAGCGGAAACATTCAAAAATGACATTTCATTTCATTGTAAAGGCTTTTGCAAAATAATACAGCGTTATCACATTACAAAATACCTGGTGCATTATATCACAAAAGCATTATAAAATGGATGCCATCCAAAAAGAGCCAGTAGCCGCTCCGTACCATCCTCAGCAACCTTTACGTGCCAACTGCAAACATATAAAAGTCAGAGTTGTTGAGTGAGTTCTAGTTTTAAAATAAAATGTACTTTACTTTCATTAAAACCATGCTATACTTTCTTTCAAATCATACTATACCATTGTACATGATCACATATCGTACGTACACATAGATAATAACATTATTATCTTCTTTACTATTCATCACATTCTTTCTTTCTCTATAACTCTTTCTGGATCAGTGTCATCAGTTATGCCCAAAACAAATGGGGTACTGGGCCGAAGAACATAAATGACTTACATAACGCACAAAGCCTGGCAACAGCACCGGGGTAAGCGACAAAGATCCCCACTGTATACTACACCCCAATTGTATCCACAAAGCGGGTACTGGGCCGAAGATCCTAAATGACTTCCATAACGCACAAAGCCTGGCACCAGCACCTGGGTGAGTAGTCACTATAAACGATGTACTATATCACTCGTCAGTCACAAAGACTGGACCCCTGCGTGTATCCTTAAGGGTTATCTCAACCACACACAGTTGAGCTTACAACATTTTAGATCCGTGCACCTCCGTACATTTTGCTTGCAAGCCTTTCATTACTTTCTCTTTCATTAATGCATGCATTCTATGATTATGTTCCTCTTTTCATTATCTTTCACTTTACGTTGCATAATACTTTATCATTTCTTTCAAAACTGTAACACGTAAAGCCATGGTAAAGATAAACATACATATCAGGAACATAAACATATCATACAAAACATCGCCATACAAGACACCATCATACATGCATAACATACATCAACATACTATCATGCAAAAATCATCAAACATACATCATCATATTATGCCCACCACATCACTATTGACTTCAAAAAGTCAACTTACTATGCCCCCAGGAACATCCCAAGTCAAAGCCTACTTTACACTTTTCCCTAAAAATTCAGAAAATAATCTAAGTCTTTAGGCGCCTGAACACTATGCAGGCGCATGAGCACTATGCAGGCGCATGAGGAACACTTAGGCGCATGGGAAACTTTCAGGCGCATTAGTACTATTGGGGCGCATGAGCAACACTCAGTATATTCTGGACAATTCTAGGCGCATGAGCACTATGCAGGTGTATGAGTGCCTAGGCGCTTAAATCATAATTCAGTCCCTAATTATTCTCAAACTTATTCTAAGCATAAATCATGCATTCTAAGCCAAAGAAACATATCCATAACAACATCAAACACATACATAGCCCAAGAATCAAACTCCACCCGCAACATACACACATACATACATTCGGTATAAAACCCAACTTTTATAAAAAGTTCATACATGCATTTCCAGCCCCAAAACAGTTAAAAACAAGTAAAAAGAGGTTTCTAGAACTCACCTTAGCTGTCTTTGGTTATGACTTCTTCAAAACCCATTTCAAGTTGTGTTCAACCACCTAGAAACCCACCAAAAACATACCCGAACACATACAAACATACATAAGCACACACCTGAGGATAAAACCTATCAAAAACACTCAAAGACCATGAATTCTTACCTTGAATTAGAATTCCTGCTCTTGTTTTTACAAAGAACCCGAAATATCTTCTCTTTCTCTTTCTGAAATCCGTAAGGAGAAAGGTAAAAAGTAGCATGGCATGGGCGGCCATGTTACTATTGTACGAAATTACAATAGATTTGTACTTTGCACACTTTCAACCCCTCAACTTGGGTTTAATAGTATTTCTTTCTTTTCATCCACTTTATTCTTCTTTCTTTGGCTTCAAAGAAAATAATCGGGGTTTACATAGTGTCAAAAAGTTTTAAGTATGATAAATTAAAAGAAATAGTTGGAATCTTAAAATAATTTAAGTTTTTCAGTTTTTGGGTAGACAATCTAAAATCTGTTGGTAAGTATAAGGTATTATATAACTAATTGTAAGGCTTAATTTGTAAGTAATGTTAAAAGTATTATTTTAGACTCAAAAGTGATCTATATTATTGCATTGAATAAAATAATTATCTTAATTTTATGATACCTTAAAAATACACATCTCATATGCTTCATATATATATATATATATATATATTATATATATATATGTATATGTATATGTATATGTAGATGTATATGTATATGTATATGTATATGTATATGTATATGTATATGTATATGGATATGTATATGTATATGTATTGTATATGTATATGTATATGTATATGTATATGTCTATGTGTATATATATATATATTTATATATATGTACATATATATATAAATAAATAAATATATATATATATATATGTATGTATATGTATATGTGCATATATATATGTATATATGTGTATATATATGTATATGTATATGTATATATATATATGCATATATATATATATGAATATGTATATATATACGTATATGTATATATAAGTATATGTATATGTATGTATATATGTATATATATATATGTATATGCATATATATGTATATGTATATATATATATGTATATCTATATATATATATATAGGAATATAATATATATATGTATATGTATATATAAGTATATGTACATGTATATATATGTATATGTATATATATATATGTATATGTATATATAATATGTATATATATCTGTATATATATGTATATATATATACACATGCATGTATATATATATATATATATATATGTATGTATATATACGTGTATATATATACGTATATATATATATACATCTATATATATATATGTCCAGGATCGTTGAAGGGTGTAAGTTACAACATAACAACACAAAGAGTAGATTAACTAAACTTTAGTCAAACAGTAAACTAGATTAACCAAGTTGAGATACTAAGAACACAAGTAATGCAAGAGAGACAGAACAGAAAGAACACAAGTGTATGGTTTTCAAGAATGTAGTATATTGCTTTCTCTATGTTCTATTACAAGTGTTACAAAGCATATTTGGAATGACACAAGAACATGAGATACTTATACTACATCCTACAGCCGGCTATACTTTAAAAGCCAGCTGGATACAATTGACTAGACACAAACAAAATCAATTGTAGAGTCAAAAGGCAGGTTGCCTTTGAACTTGTGACTATGACATGCCATAGCTCACATCCTTATCTATTACAAAAAGGATAAAGTACATAAAGTAGAAAGTTACAGACTCAAGACCTCAATGTACAGTTACCAAAAGCATTCACCTTTTCACCAACTCATGTAAGTTGGTGACTTGCAGAGATGCAGCGGAAAGGTGTCTAGCTTTATGGAACAGTATATCAGATAAAGCATGTTACTAAAAGTCTTCGGAAGAAATCTGTCTTCATGATCTTGAAGCTTCGGAAGGCTTTGTCTCTGAGGCTTCGGAAGACTTCATGTTTGGCTTCGAAAGATATTGGTCTTGGCTTTGGAAGATTTCACACTTAGAGTATTTTCTGTTTCATGTGTGAAACTTCCTAACCTTCTTCTTTAATGTACTTGTGCAGCATGCAGAATAGAGTTAAGATGTTTAGGTTGCATCAGCCTCTTCATTAATCTCTACAAACTCCGCCTAGGCTGATTCTACCAAAACACTTAGAAGACTTCAGATATCAACAGTCCTCATTAGGATGATCACCAATCCTTTCTTCATAAGGTGATCAGGATCCTTCAGACTGTCAAAGTGTCTTCTCATATCAAAGAGGTCATGCAAAGGCAACTGAAACATATCTTGCCATGTGTAAGTGTCTTCAATGCCTTGTTCTCTAATGACATGCTAACTTTCTGGATTTGGGGTGTATGTCCAAGACAAGGTGGGTCTTCCTGATGCTAGAGGAGCTATTTGAATTGGAGTTGATGTAGCATCCTCTGGCTACACAATCTCAAGATGTTTTGACTCATCCTAGGATTTAGATGAGGGTGCAATATTCTTCTTCTTTAGCTTTCGTTTAAAAGCCATCCTCTTCTTTCTCTTACCAGATTTTAACTGCGAAGACTGGCCTGCAGCACCAGATTAATCTTCATTGTCTTTCTCAGTTGGGACTTCATTCTCTCAAGCTCAGAAGGAGAGGGAGGTTGACCCTGCTGTTGATTAGAAGATGAAGCTTGCTGAGTTTCAGCAGGAGGTCCAGATTGTGTTGTCTCTGGTTGTTCAACCTTAACGTCCACTTCAGGTGGGGCTTGACTTGGAGTGGAGTGTAAGTCAATGAGCTCTCCACTTTTGCTCTTCTGCTTGATTACCCTAATATGCTCATCCATAGTGGATAGAGACATGCGGCCAAGTCTCCTTCTGGAGAATCCATATAGCTTTAACAAGCTTAACATCCTCTGCCTATCAGCAGACTTCTTCATGCTCTTCTAGATGATGGCTCTTGATTTTGCAGCTTCTTCCCTTAGTTCTTCTTAGTTGTCTTTCTTTCCTTGATTATCTCAAGTTCAAGCAGTTTTAAGTACTCAAACTCAACATAATCATAGGACAACGAAGAAGTGCATCTGCCTGATAGAAGCCTGTGGCACCCAGGTAGTCAATTATCTTGATTTCTTCTTCTTTGTCTACCTGAGGTTCTTGTTAAACCACATCTTCTTGTGCAGGACTTTCCTAGACTAGGGAGAGGGTAGGCATATCCTTGTATAGTCTTTTTCTTCTTCTTTCTTCTTTGACTTGGACTAGGATTTTTGCATCTTCTGCCTCCTTCTTCTCCCTTGACCTTTCTTGGTCAACCAGTTCATTCAACTCATCTAAGAGGAGAGAAATGACATTGTCTATGTCATAGTTCCTAGTCTGCAAATAGATTATCCCGACTGCCTTTAACTTATCATTCTGAGTATCTGGTCTGGGGGCAGCCCTGATAGCAGACTCCATGAGTCTTGAAGACTCAACAGAGGAACTTTCTCCCCTTAGCTTCCTTTTCCTCTCTCTCTCCTCCTCCTCAATCTCCTCAGTTGTCATTTTTCTTTTCCCTTTTTCACTCACAGACCTTTGTGACTCAGGGTGGAGAGAGCTTTCGCCTTCATTGCTTGTTGCAGCATTTGAGCTCAGGCCAGAGAGAGGTTGAGAAGCACCTTCACCAGGAGGTGTCTCTGAAGGAGTGTGGATCTCTACAGCAGTTGATGATAATGAGACAAGGCTCTCAGGTTCTGCCACTGGGCCTACAGTCAAGGATTCCCCTATGAAGCTAATCTTAGGGTCCTTCTCAACATCCAGTTGACCGATGGCATCGCCTGATTGCCTAAGTCTCGTTCTTAAGCTGAACTCTACAGTGATCCTGTCGTGTAAGGTAGTCACCTAAGATTTAAGATGATTGACCTTTGAGACTAAGTAAGTGCATGTTTTAGACAGTTTTTTCACCAGTAGTCTCAGATTCCCCACGTCTTCATCACAAGATTCATTCGGGGATGAGATGATTGGACCAGAGTCCTCTCTCACACCACCAGCTTGAGGTTCTTGGTTGCTGGTTTTCCTCTGCTCACTGGCAATCTCAGTGGAGATGTCAGTGGGTTGAGTTGTCATGGTTGAGGTTTTAATGATGTAATCACTTTTAGAAGTGAGAGCCTCTTCCATATGGACATCTTGAACAGGTTCAGGAGTGTCCACCTCAGTTGTAGGTGACTGATATAGGATAGATGTAGGAGACTCAGGAGTGTTCATCTCTGTTTGAGTAGGGGAAAAGAATAAAGACTCATTATACTCACTGAAACCAAGATCTTCATCAGTATAGAAGTCAAGGTTAGGAATTGGTTAGTTGAGATCTATACGCTGGGGATGGTAACTATCCCCTGAAGGTTGATCATGGAGTGTTGAGACTCAGCGTGATGGCTTAAGGCAGTTGGGCTAATGAGCTCATCAGGCTGAGCATGAGGAACCTCTGCACTGATTCTTGAAGAGATGGGAGTGGTCTGCTCCTCAGGAGAAGTGGGAGCTCCAATGTCCACTTCTTCTTGTATGGGTGAGTATATGGGGGCCTCCACAGACTGAATAGCCTGAGCAGGGGTTCGTTTGGATTTTCTTTGGTAAGTGATGGTGATTTGAGGTTGTGAGAATGGTTGGGAGATAGCAGGTGTGGGCTCAACACTAGCTTGTGCTGCTAGGTTGTCACCTTGAGCAATGAGCTCTAACATTTTTGGGACTAGGGTTGTTTATACGCCATAGAATCCAATAGTGGGCTTTCTCAGAATTTTAAAGATGCCGGGCTTCATCTGTCCCGATTTAAGAATGTTACCTGTTTCCCTCAACTGTGAGCCCATTTCATAGTTAAGAATGTACTGGACATATCTAGGAAACATGTAATGCTCTAAGGAGTCTAAATTAGCAAGTGAATTTGTATAAAAAAATTGAGAATACCTGAATTTGACCCCCTGAACCATTCCATGGATTATGAAGGAGAGATCCTCAGGAATCTGGTCCCATCCACCATGCTTGTTTGATAAGCTGTGGATGACCACATGGAGCAGGAATCTCCATTGTGATGAGACCTTCCCTTTCCTAAAGGACTTTACAAAGAAATCTCCCTCATATCCCATCTGCTCAAAGGAATGATTGACAACTTCCTCTGGGAAAAACACCTCACCTTCTTCATCATCCAGCTGAAGATGTCTATTGATGATGGCCGGAGTGATGAAGATTGTTCTCCCCTGCACTGTGGCAGACAGTGCCTTCTCCTCGTATATAATGACCTCTTGGCAGGTCTTCCAGAATTTGTTAGGATCTTGTATTTGACCAAACACCCACTGATTAACATGTTAAACCAAACCAAATAGTGCGGAATCCTATTTGATTGGCGATCCAATCAGTGAGAACGCACGTAGAAACAATAACGTATTGAATCTAACGTCAAGAATCGATTAGGAATCGATCTACAACGTTCTATGAACTTGGAGTACGAACTTAGAGGCTTCTGGACGGCTAGGATACGTCTGGAGTCGAAGTGGATTCAATCCTTACGTTTTTCCACAAATTAGGTGGTATTTATAGGTTAGGGTTGCTCATTCGGGAGATTGAACCATTAGCATGGTTCATTCGTGCGATTGAGCCATTCGGTTGCTCCATTCGCACAACTGAGTGTTCAGTCGTGCGACTGAGTCAGACGCATGAAGTTGTTCAGGCGTATGAACTATTTAGGCGCATGGACACTCAGTCGCATGGCCATTCGGGTGCATGACCACTGTTGGGGCGCATGGTCCTGTCGGACGCATGAGAACTTCATTTCACCATGTTTGAGTGTATTCAATATTATAACATTATGCATAACACTACAAATAATCACAAACCTATGTAATCAAGTCAATATGCATTAAAAAACTCATTAATGAAATATTAAACATTATAAACACAACCAAACATTTGTATTTCATTATGTACCCATAGAATTACAATCACATAAGTGTAAGACAATACAAAGATATTACATTAAGATCAGAAACTAGGGACACACGTATCAACAAACTCCCCCTTGGACCTAGATTCATCTATTGTCTTACCTTCTTCATCACCTCTTCGTACTTCTTGTACTTCTCCTCTCTTGTGACTCATGTGTGTATCTCAAAAGCAAAACAGAGTCATATCACATTTTGGAATTGGAGGCTTGTACAATATCTTGCATGTCATAGAACAGTGGCCACTTGTATAATGTGTATACATCATCAGCAGACAAGTTTGTAAGCCACACTAGGTCAAATACCCTCATAGTATCAATTTTTCCCTCTTTGCTCAGAACTATGACTGCCTCCCCTGTTCTCCAATCATAGTACCACCATTTAAAGTGTGGAGTGAAGTCATGTGGCATTTCCCTAAGAGGGATTCTTGACATTGTTCTTGGGGGACTCCACTTCAGCACTATCTTAGGCTTTCCAGTTATAGGATCAACTTCAGAACGTCTGATATACCTCGTAGGTTGTTGAGGTTTGAAGTTGACCCACCTGGTGTGGTACTCTTTCTTCAGGGCAGCCTCAAACCAGCCTGACATCTTCCTCGGTCAGCATATAGTAACTTTAGTTTAGCCAGCTGGTTGAGCTCAAAACTAGGTAGATACTTTAGATCATGCGGGATTCCAAAGTACTCGATACCCATCTCTCGCTTTATCGTGTAGACATTAAGATTATCAAAATGAGCCCACACGATAATCTTGCCTGACACCTTTTGATGTTTCTTTACTTTGTAGAGCTTGGTGTAGACATTGGTTTAGGAGCAGAGCGTGTGCTCGGATCTCCTTAAAACATGCAGCCCATTCAGCCTTTCTGATATCAACATCGACATTTGAGGCTTGGGCTTGTTCTTTAATCTTCTCAGTCTCTTGCTCCATCTAATCCAGTATATATCAAAAGTATCACTGACTAGGGAATCACCCAAATTGGGGACCACATTTCCCTCTTTGTCAGCATACTCTGGATAGTGAGCTGCTGTGACATCCTTGATCTTTACTTCATCGATGTCCTTCAGGTCGTCATCACTATCTCCTTTAACATTTGGAGCGTCTTTTACAATCTCATCAGGATTGAGTCGAAATATTTCATCCAGTTGCTCGTCGGTGAGATCATGAATTATTTCTCCTTCTTTAGGAGTGTAATTCACTGATCTCTTGATAATCCCCTACAGATCAAGAATCATTATGAGTTGAGTCTTGATCAGTTGGAGGGAGCAACATCATATTCATCCCTTTGATAATTTGGATTCTTGTCTTGAATAGCTGGTGTGTCAGTAGGATCAGCAGAAGATGATGGGGCTCCTTGTCTTGATTTTTCTTTCTGCGCCTCTCTTGACCTTGAGCTGATGTAGATGAAGCTGCATCTCCTTCGTCATCATCATCATCATGAACAATATTATCACCTGCATCAGTGTCATCCCCTTGATCATCACAGTCATCATCTTCATCATCATCACTGTCATCATCATCACCATCATCTCCATCTCCTTCTCGGATCTTTAGGGGCTCATCTTTGGATCCCTTCAGTCTCAGCATAAGCTTCTTGTTCTGGGACTCCAAATCTTGTATCCTCTATATTGAGGATGTATGCATCTCTCTTAGCTCAGTAATCTCTTGGCTCTGCGCCTCTATCCTTTGGGCTTGGGATGCATTAAGCTCCATCAGCTGATTAAGCGGAGAGGCTCGCTGTTCATCCGTCGCCAGCAGCTTCAACACTAACCTGTTAAGGTTAGTCAACTGTTCCTCCAACCCAACAGATGGGTAAGAAGATCCAAAAGCAGGTGGGACCTGTGAGGAGGTCCCAACCCCATGGGTTGTGGTGGTGGTAGTAGATGTAGAGAAGATTGGGCTTGGTATTTATGTGGATGGGCTGTAGTGATGGTGGATAGGAAGTGTGTATCTAGTGGAGTGGGTGTGGAAGTGGTGTATGAGCTGGTGGTAGTGGTAGGTGGAATGGTGGTAGTGGTGGTAATGGATGTAGTGGTAGTGGTGGTAGGTGGAATGGTGGTAGCTGTGGCGGTGGCTGTGGTGCTGACAAAGGTGATTCTGCGTTTCATCCTTTTCAAACCATGGGGCTGAGCCATCCTCTTCTTCTTCAATCCAGTCGAGGAGGATGCTCCCCCTAGAGCACGGCCTGGCAGATCAGGAGTATAAGTAGGATCATCAGTAGTCTCTCCCAATCCGCCTGGGCGTTCAGCAACCGCCCGGAGCCCTCTTTCTGTGGGAACGACTTTACTTCACACAGTCTGAGTCAGTGGCTACTCATCTGACTCCTCCTCTTCCTCCCCAGGCATGAAATCCTAGTGGAACCCAGCAGTCTCTGCTCCGTCTCCAGTGGGGGCAGATGCTGGAGATAGAATATCAGTAGAGGGTCCCCTTTGTTGAGTGGGTCCTACCTGTCCTTCATCCCCGCTATCATTGTCGTCAAAGTCATGCTCTGGGAGCAGTAGCTGCTCGTCGTCGGAGTCGCTATCTGTGTGAAACCACTTACATCTCCCTGGCGCCACATAACTCTCATTGGCCAAGTGGCCTATTAGTCTCTTCACTTGGGGCTTTACTTGCTTACCCCTGTAAACTCTCATACGACCCAGGGTCGTATCATCCATGATCTCTCGAACCATAGCATCGTGGCTTTCCTTGGGAAGGGGTGGAAGCTTTTCATTGAAAATCAGCTGCAAGAATCTGGGGTACATGCAAAAACCCTCCTTAACCCTTGCCTCCAGATTCTCCACAAGGTAAGAGAAAATCATGCTCGAGAAGCTGAAAGGATAGTTCAGCACCAGTGCCATATAGGCATCTGGATCTGGTCTGACAGAACATCAAACCCACCTCTTCTAGAAGCGATGCACTTCAATATGACATGTGCTAAGTACTTGTACTGGGGACACAAGTTGCTTTTATTGAGCACACCTGAGGTGATGTCAGCATACTAATCCTCAGAAAGCATCCTCTTACGGTCAGTGGATGTAGCTTGGTGGGATGATCAGTATTGTCCCCCAGCTCAAGTACTCTGTGGATATCGGCAGCAGTGATCTCGATAGCCATCCCACAGATAGAGCTTCGTATGCTGTGCGGCTCTTGGGATCGATCAACAGAAGCATTCTCCCAAAATGCCTTATGCAGAGACCTGTAGGGAGTGCAAGGAGTACAAATGGCCTTGTGGATCCTTGATCGCTAAGAAATGTGATGATCTCTGTAAACTTGGCGCCATTCCGAGTAGTATGATCTAGATGAGCACATATGTTGTGCTTAGGGTTGATTGACCATCAAGCAGCCATCAATCTGAAACACAAGACACATAATCATTAGATACTAACATAACACAAATCAATTCTAAGTATCTTGTTTGAATTCATTCTGATTCATTCATGCAAATGAATCATGCGACTGTGGTTAATCGGTTATCCTATCCTGCAACTGGACTCATTCGGGTGAATGAACATGCGACTGAGTTCAATCGGTTGGCTGATCCTGCGATTGATTCAGTCGGCCGACTGAGCTCATTCGCATGTCCAATTCAGCCGATTGAGCTATTCTTTCGGCTCAATCGTGCGATTGGAGTTCATCCATCTGACCAGTCGCATGACTTACGGTTTGGTTGACTTAGGTTCGAGTCTTGACAAAATCATGAAATTAAACATTACGAAATGTTTCGTTAGACTCGCAATCCCTTAACTAATAACCTGATAACCTTATTTTTAACATTTTACATGGTTTCAGTGGGTTATTAGGCCATTGAGTGGTTCGTTCTTGTTTCAATCGCGAATCACTAATTAGGGCACCAATTTCTTCTGATTTCGGTGTGATTTCATTACATTTTACTTGTAAAAAGGCATACGCCCTTCAAAATAACATGAAGAAGGATTAATTGAAGTCTAAAGAAATTTGGCCAGAGTAACGGTATGATGTGCGATTTAAGGGTGATTGGGAGTGGTGAGAAGAATGCAATCGATTGTGGTCTTTTATGCTGACTCTACGTTCAATCGGCCGACTGGACTCATTCGCTCAGTTCATTGGGGCGAATGAAGCTCAGTCGGGCGATTGACTCAGTCGATCACCTTCAGTCGGGCGACTGAGGCTCAGTCGGTCGACTGACTCAGTCGCACGCTCCCAATCAGACGAATGGCACATTGTGATAATCCATTCGGATAAATGGGTCATACTCATATCCATTTGGTAGTTGAATGCATGAGTATGGTCCATTCGCCTAATTGGTCCATACTCATGGTCCAGTCGTGCGAATGGATCATACTCTTTGAATTTTTCTAACTTCATGACCATTTGACTTTTAGACCCATTTAAACTGTTGAGTTAACATTATAATCATTTGATCATCTCAGACATGATTATTTTAATTAGAAAAACTTTTGATCACCTCAGACGTGATCCTTTTAAACGATTAGTCGCCTCATATGTGACCTAATTGTTGTTTGAAAGCACTTGTGGTCACCTCAGACATGACCTTTTAGATGATAAGGTACCTTATCAACTTCCATGACATAGTCCGATACTAACTTACAGACTTTGACAAAATTTGTATAGAAATAAAAGAAATAATACTGAAAACTTAACAAATTAAGACATGTTTTTGTGTTTTTGTGAGAGTTCATTCCTAAGATGTAGTTCTAAGGAATAAATATTCTGAGAGAGCAACCTCAATCATTTAAACCATACATGGATCAATTTACGTTGGAATCGTACAGGATATTCGAATCATTTAGGACAAGTTATTAAAAATATCTTTGATGCTTTCCTTGTTTTTCATGTGGAGTCATTTAACAAATTTAGTAAATCATACTAGTACTCTTAGGTCCCCACACTGATTTGAACTTTCAAGAATTGTAGCCATAGTGATTGTTAGTATACTTGTCCTCTTAAATCCATACACAGACTTTTAACACAGTTTGGTGATCGTTTTAAGGTTTGTTTTATTTTAACAAGCATTTGTGGATCCCACACTCATATGGTAATCAACATTCCTCGGGAGATTTTTGAGTGGTCTTAGGGTAGAATTAAGAAGAGACTATTCATAGAACTTTCAAAGAGAAGCCAATCCTCAGGTCAGTGCCATCGCATAGCAGAGAGGCGGCAAATAACAATGAGTAGTTGAATATATAGGTTATGCTTATCCTCAGGTCAGTGCCACCGCATAGCAGAGACGCACATAATCTATCTTCTTGCTTGAGCAAATTTTCTTCTTTTAGCACAACTCTCACCAACAACCTAGGTTATCAGTTTGATTGTATTTTCATTTTTCATGTGCTTTTGCTCATGCTTTGGTCTTCCGCACACTTTTATGGCGTTTATTTTGCTCGTCACCCCTTATTGGAATCTTGTTGATTGTGTTAACCAGGGATAAGGTGTTACCCACAACTAGTCAAACATTTTAGTTTAATCTTGAGATTACCAAAAAGTCTAGTCATCTATTATGTTGAATCTACCGACATATCAACTGTGGTCTAGCAACCTCTAGGTCTACTTTCTTTGTCTTACCTTAGTAGAAGCTAGCTTAAGTATCATATTTCCTTTTATATTGCTCAGACTACTCAGACTTATACTTGAATTTTGCATCTTTTTCAATTTTGATTTTTAAAGTCCCAAATGGTTTGTACCTGTGTACTATCATATTCCACACATTAAATCGGTATCACAAGTACGATCTTATTTATTATCGGCTTGCCTCTCCTTTTCCCTCGTTTTTTTTCACACCTATTCTCCCCCTAAAATACTAAAACCAGTAAGGATTTACGTTTTAGGATTTTAATGAGCAATAAAAGACACTAAGTGTAATTAACAAACTATCATTTAACAAAAAAAGAGAATTAACCTTAAATAACCCTAAAATTTAAAAAATAAAAGAACCTAGACGCAACACATCGGACTATACATGGTCATCTTCAGGAAGGACCTCACTTTACTTCTTAACGCCATTGATCTCTAACAGATATAGAAAACGTGGTTTGTCAAAAATCTTTGTATAGAGGTCAGCGCGTTGAAAATCATTGTTTATTTTTATAACATCAATTAAATTCTTTTCAAAACAACCACGTATGAAGTGATATTTGATTCCGATGTGTTTGGTCATAGGATGTTGGACCGGGTTTTTAGTGACTACAATCGCAGCAGAGTTATCAACAAATATAGGGGTGGAAGTGAAATGCAAACCGGAATCCCGCATTTGCTGTTGAATCCATATGATTTGGGAACAGCAGCTTCCAGCAGCAACGTATTCGGCTTCACAGGTTGACAGAGCAACCGATGTCTGCTTCTTACACTGCCAGGTTACTAATCTTCTCCCAAAGAACTGACACCCTGCTGATGTAGACTTGTAGTTCATCTTGCAGCCGCCGTAATCCGAGTCACTATACGCTGTAAGTTCAAACTCATCATCATGAGGATACCACAGCCCAAGTGTGGGTGTGCCCTTTAGATAACAAAATATCCTCTTGAATCCAATTAAATGGCTCACCTTCGGCTTTGCCTGATATTGTGAGCATAAACATGTACATTACATGATATTAGGTCTTGAGGGCGTGAGATACATGAGAGATCCAGTCATCCCTCGGTACATAGTGGCATCTACCAGATCACCGTTCTGGTCAGGTGCTACATCATGGTTTGTAGCCAATGGAGTGCCAGATGTGGAAGCATTCTCCATATCAACCGACTGAGAATATATCCTACATACTTGGTCTGATGTAGGAAGATTCCTTTTGGTGTCTGATCCACCTGTAACCTGAGAAAGAACTTCATCTGCCCCATGGCACTCATCTCAAACTCTGCCTTCATTACTACTTTGAATTCTTTGCATAATTCTTCGTTCTTTGAACCGAATATTATGTCATCTACATAGATATGTACTAGCAGTAGATCTCCATCTTTTTCTTTGATAAACAGTGTGCAGTCAATGACTCACCTACGAAAACCGTGTTTCACAAGATGAGTTAAAGGTTTCTCATACCAAGCCCTTGGAGCTTGATGAAGCCCGTATAGAGCCTTGTCGAGTTTGTAGACTCTATCCCGATGATATGGATCTTCAAATCCCCCGGGTTGACTGACATGCACTGTTTCTCTTATTTCCCCATAAAGGAATGCACTCTTCACATCAAGTTGATAAACTTTGATTTTCATATAAGATGCATAGGTAAGAAAGATGCGGATGGCTTCCATCCTTGCCACTGGTGAAAATACTTCATTGTAGTCAATACCTTCAACTTGTTGAAAACCCTGAACGACAAGCCAAGCCTTGTTTCTGATGATCACTCCCTGATCATCTTTCTTACATTTCAAGACCCATTTGGTACCAATGACTTTAACACCTTTAGGTCTATCCAATAGTGTCCATACACCTAACTTCATAAACTGAAGAAGTTCTTCGTGCATGGCACTAACCCAAGCCACATCATTTAGTGATTCACTAACATACATTGGGTCAAACTGAGACACAAAGCAGCGGTATGCACCGTCGTGAAGGTATCCTTTTTCCATCACAGAGGCATAACCAGTGAAGTACAACTGATTTCAAGTCTGAACCCCTGATCTCCCATCTCCTATAATATTATCCAAAGGATGATAGACGTTTAGACATGAGCCAGGGTTGTCGGAACAACCACCTCAGAGTCAAGATTATGAACATTTGGTTCTGGATCTGAGGCAATAGGACTATGAGGTTCTGAAAGTTCAGAGGCATCACTAGCCGATGCTTGTGAACTTGTGGTAGTCGGAACCTATACATCCTGGTTGATCTGATCATTTTCTTCATTTTCTTCATCAGAGGAGGCGTCACTCACATCAACTGCTCCCCCTGAGTTGGTAGGATCATGACTTGTTGAATCTTGAGATGGTGTGTTCAAGACATCGTACATAATCTTGTTTGACAACTCGTCTTCTAAAGAAGAGAGAGATATGTTGAAGGACTTGAAGAATCCATCATAGTTGAACAAGTAAGCAGGCCCTCTACTTGACCCGTTGAGTTTTTGTAAACTCTCTTGTTCGGTATGTTTATCCTAAGAAGATCCCTTCATCAACCTTTTCACTAAATTTTCCCTCCCGAGTCTTTTTCAGCATGGTGCACGGAGCGCCAAATGGCTCGAGATATTCCGATTTAGGTTTACGTTGTTGTAATAACTCGTAGCACGTTTTTCCATGGCGTTTTACTACCAGAACTCGATTGAGAGTATAACATGCATTTGCCACTGCTTCATTCCAAAATTGGATAGGCAGTTTCGAGTTTGCCAGCATTGTCCGTGCCGTCTCTATCAAGTTGTGGTTTTTCCATGCAGCAACACCGTTCATCTGAGGGGTATAAGCCGAGGTAAATTGATGCACAATTCCCTTTTCCTTGCAATAGTCCTCCATCCTCTGACTCTTGAACTCGGTTTCATTGTCCGAGCGCACCTGTCTTACCTTCAGCTTGTATAGGGATTCCAGTGTAGTTACCAATTCCTTGAAGGATTCAAATGTTTCTGATTTGGATTTCAGAAACATTACCCAAGAGAACCTTGAGTAGTCATCAGTAACTACATAGCAATACAAGTCGCTTGCGATGCTTCTTGTACTGACTGGACCAAACAGATCCATGTGAAGGAGCTCAAGTGGAAGTTCTATAGAATGAACTTTCTTTTCCTTATGAGACTTCTTCGTCTGTATACCCTTTTTGCATGCAACACGAAATCCGGAAGTTGGAAGTTTTTGAAATTTACTCCCCTCACAAGATCATTCTGGATCAAATGATTCATTTTTCTCAGATTTATATGACCCATTCTCTTATGCCAGGAGATGGAGTCCTTCTCAGTAGCTTTGGACAAGAAACATTGGACTTCACTATCCGTTGTGGATGCGTTTCATAGATCCAAGACATAAAGATCATTATATCTTGAAGCTGACATAAGGATCTGGTCCTCCGGGATCATGTATCCTCTTTAGTACGTAGCACTTTTGGTTGTCAAAAACTACCTTGAATCCTTTATCACAGATTTGAGAGACAAAAAGCAGGTTATTTTGTAATTGTTGGACAAAGTTTACCTTATCAAACTTAACCTTCTCATTTCCCACTTCTCCTTAGGCTGTGATATACCCACCTTTGTTTCCAGCAAATGAAACATGCCCTCCTTTAATTTGTCTGACATTTGATAAGAGATCTCTATTCCCTGTCATGTGCCTGAATGCTCCGCTATCAACAATCCACGTGTTAGTCTCAGAACTATAGCAAACACCCTGCACATTCAATGAAAACATTAGTTCATGTTAGGAACCCAAGCCTTAACTGGCTTGGGTTTCCCTGAGGCATCACATATCACAAACTCAATCCACTGACCCTTTGAGGTTAAGGATTGATTAGATTTCTGTGTGTTCTTATTTTCAGGCACTGAGGAGGATTTTTCTTTCCACAATCCAGATTTGTGTAAGGCCTGTTTGTGATAAACAGACGATTGGCTGATGGGTTGAACTTTGGGTTCACAATCCCTTGTAGGAGGCATCACTGAGTTCCTCTTAAAAGATCTAGATGTAGATGTAGAAAGTTCAACTTTCTTCCTCGGTGTCTGGTAATAAGGACAGTAAGACGCTATGTGACCATACTCTCCACAATTATAGCAGGATCTGCTTTCAACTTTACGGTTTATTTGTTTTGGTGGAGATATACTTGTCACACGGTCAACCTTATTGTGTTTGGACTGAGACACTACTTTGTTAGATGTATGAGTTGGTTTTACAAAATTAATTGCTTTACCTGGTATTACATCTTTAATCTCTTGTTTCCCTAACCTGTGACATGATGCACATGATTGATTAGATTTTATAGTCTTTTTAGGTTCTTGTTTGACTTTGTCTGATCTTGACTGTACACTAAGCCTTTCAAATTCTTTTTCCAGGTTAACACAAGGCATCTTTCCTATTGCCTTTGAAGTGGCCTCCTTTTGTTTAGGGTTGGATTCACTTGATTTACTTACAGAATCCGGATCGCTAACAAGAGGAGTAGACACCACGTGATCCTTGATGGGGTTATTGTTAATTGGTTTACTTTTGGTGTTCATCAAGGTCTCAGGTGGTGGTGGAACCACTTTGTATCCCAGTCCCTCCCTATTATTTTTCTCTCTTACTAAGTGTTGGACAATATGTGATGAGCTTGTTCAACTATGCAGTTTTTGTTTTAATGAATTGACTTCTACTTCTATAACTTCTTTTTCCTTCTTAGTGTCCTCAAGAGAATCCAGATAGTACCTAATGTCATTTGCTTGGTTAAATGAAACTACCTCAATTTCCCTATGCTGTTTATTTAATAGGTCTATCTTTTCCTTGTAACTATGCTCGTTTTGTTTCAATACTCTACTAAGCTATCATTATGATCTAATAGCCTTGCAATTTTTGAATCTATAACTTCTCTAAATTTATTACATTCTAAGCAAGCATGATTATTAAACAGTTGGTTAGTAGTACTTACCTGGGATGTTAAAGAAGAATCAGCCATGAGTGCTGGCTCGGTTGTCTCTGGTTCTAGTGATTCAGATGATGATGCATTTGTAGATTTTTCTTCTTCAGGTAGGAAGTTGACCACATTTGCAGTATCTTCATTATTTGACATTTCGAGCTCTACAGCTATATCTCCTTCACTTGCAGAATCGACAACAATATCCTCCACACTAGCTATATTTGACTCTCCTGGTGAGACGAACCGAAAGCTCCAGTCCTGTCCTTCATCTTCATTAGTAGTTAAGGCTTTTGGATCCTTACTTGATGAGTCAGTATTACTAGCTGTGGACTTGTCTTGACGGTTAAATGAGGAGAAGGGATTTCCATTACTTGTCTTCTTTGGTTTTATACACTCCCTCTTGAAGTGTCCCTTCTCACCATAGTTGACACATGTAACCTTTGACTTATCAAACCCAAGGTTGTATCTTTTGTTGCAACCAGGTTCTGTCCGGTCTTTTTGACAAACTTTTTAGCTCGTCGGACAGCACTTGCCAAAGCCCAGATTATATCCATTTGTTCCAACTCCATTTCATCCCCTGCTCATAATCTTCATCTGCCAGGTGGCAGTTACCTATCTTTCCAGCAATTAATCCATCGTAGGATTGAACCACTGTAGCTAAAAGGTCCATATGTTCTCTGGCCACCTCCACAGTTACATTCCGAGGTTGTCGGTTTTAAGTTTTGCCGCATTAGCTTCATGTATCATATATTGGGTGCTAGACGACCTAACATTTCGGATCCTGAAGTTGAGGGTTGTGCTGGAACTCCTGCGCTTGAGATGAAGGCAGTTTGTAGTGGTGCTCTAGATGTCTTGACTGAAGGAGTAGCATTATAGAGTGCAGGATTCTGATCGTAGTTTGCCTTTTGGGCTCGATACTTCATCCTAAGCTCTTCTTCTCTCAGTTTCAGAATGAAGTCATTTATGTCTAACTTTGAGAGCATTCCATTCTGTCTGAGATTTGAAACAAATTAACCCCATTTTTCTGGTAATCCATCAGCAAAGTTGGATACGCTATCTTCCATCGAAGTAACCACTCCATGAGTGTGCATCTCACTCATCAAGTGGTAGAATCTATCGATCACATCATCAAGTCCTTCTTTCCCCATTGAAGAGAAGTTGTCAAACTCCTTCTTCAAGGCTTTTGCCTTGATAGCCTTCAGAGAGGCATTCCCGTCATACCTCTTCTCCAACGCATCCCAAAGTTTCTTGGCTTGAGTATACTCCGAATACTGATGGAAAATATCCTTCGAAATAGACTGAGTAAGCAAGGCGTAGAGTTTCTTCTGAGCGTTGTGTTTTACCTTCTGTGCATCCGACATGCCACTTAGAGTAAGTTTTACTCTGTCAGCTCTAACTGGCATGCTGTACCCCGACTCTATTGCCTCCCACAAATTTGTATCCACTCCATTTAAGTAGATTTCAAAACGTTGCTTCCATTGTGGGTAGTCGTCTAACGTAATAAGTTTTGGGGGTTTATTCTGATTCCCCACTTCGTTCTCCAACATTAGTAGATTCTGAATACGTGTATCTCTACTTGCTGTGTATGCTGAAAACTGATCCTCCATTACACTTAACTTTACTATTTAACAAGCTGCTGATGGATGCGAATGAAGCTATGCGATTGGGCTTATTCGGGTGATTGAACAAGTGCGGATGGGTTAATCGTGCGACTAAACAAATGCGGATGAGTCAGTCGTCCGAATAAACTAATGCGGTTCAGCAGTCCGACTGAAGATCTCAGTCGTACGAATGAGGGTACGAATGAGTTCAATCGTGTAGTTGAAGGATGCGTATGAACTCAGTCGTGCGATTGAGCCAATCATGCGACTGAACCTCCTGAAGTTTGATAATTCGTAGGTTAAACTTGTTTTGGCCGTTAAAACTTGAATTTTACCAAACCCTAATAGCCGTATGCCTATAAACTACACTTATCGATCAGGAAACGTCCAAGACTCCGTTAGACACAAAAAGTTTGCATTTTTGATGCAAAAACACAATTTTGTATCAAAACGATTGAATCAACATGTAATCAAGGGCCTATAGCTCTGATACCACTTGTTAGGATCTTGTATTTGACCAAACACCAACTGATTAACGTGTTAAACCAAACCAAATAGTGCGGAATCCTATTTTATTGGCAATGCAATCAGTGAGAACGCACGTAGAAACAATAACGTATTGAATCTAACGTCAAGAATCGATTAGGAATCGATCTACAACGTTCTATGAACTTGGAGTACGAACTTAGATGCTTCTGGACGGCTAGGGTACGTCTGGAGTCAAAGTGGATTCAATCCTTACATTTTTCCATGAATTAGGTGGTATTTATAGGTTAGGGTTGCTCATTGGGGCGACTGAACCATTAGCATGGTTCATTCGTGCAATTGAGCCATGCGGTTGATCCATTTGCACAACTGAGTGTTCAGTCGTGCAAATGAGTAAGACGCATGATGTTGTTCAGGCGTATGAACTATTTAGGCGCATGGACACTTAGTCGCAAGGCCATTCGGATGCATGACCACTGTTGGGCCGCATGGTCCAGTCGGACGCATGAGAACTTCACTTCACCAAGTTTGAGTGTATTCAATATTATAACATTATGCATAACACTACAAACAATCACAAACCTATATAAATAAGTCAATATGTGTTAAACAACTCGTTAATGAAATATTAAACATTATAAACACAACCAAACATTTGTATTTCATTAAGTACGTGTACAATTACAATTACATAAGTGTAAGACAATACAAAGATATTACATTAAGATTAGAAACTAGGGACATATGTATCAACAGAATTCAAGAAGCTGATCCTCATGGAGTGAAGGATCAATGGTTAGGGAGGTGAAGTAGTTTGACAGAGTTAGGAAACGGGAAACCTCTGAGAAATGAGGATCTTTCTCAGAGCTCAACAGAGCAACCTGATTGTGTTGTCTGTGTAGCTGTATGGTAAAGTTGGGATCATTTCTGTGAGCAAGGTTGGCCATTTTGAAGTAGCTTAAGGACGAAGAAAGAAATAAATTTAAGAGAGAAATTTAGGTTTTTTGGTTTGGAGGAAGAACAGATGATAGAAAGTGGGGGGAAACCGTTGGGTTTATATGTGAGAAGGATTTCAGATAAAGTTTAATGAAAGAGGATAAACTTTGAAATCCGGATGTCGGTCCCACCTCTGAAAAAGTAGTCTACTTTTGCTCAAAAAGTAGTTGTCTTGGTAGTCAAAAAGCTTCCAAAGGTTAATTATCTTCGGAAGTTTTTGATAGGATCTCAGCATCTAGTTTGATCGATTCGAATGATTTCAGCAGCGGAATAGAGTACCAACTAGCACAATTCAAGCAAGAATACCAAAGATATTGCAATGAACATAATTAGTTATAGAGAGAGAAAGTTTCTGCAAAAAGAATATTTCATTCAATCACATGCTTTCGTGGTGGCAAAAAGTGTCACCCATACAATCAGGTCAATCATCCCTTATATAGAAATGTCGTGCTGGAACATTCCTTATATAGGAGATGTGACGTCTGCTGATGTCACTTGATAGTGACATCTAACAGAATTATTTAAACAACTGAAACACAACTACTGAAGATGTCAAAACAGCTGACATCTTCTTACAAAAATACTAAGTGTTATCAGTTACTACAACTACTGAAAAGAAATTACTGAAACTACAACGACTGAAGAACAAGCTCTTCAGTCGTTTTACAAAACTACTAAAAGTAAAAACATAAAACTACTGATATCACAACTACCGAAGAAGTACTCTTCAGCCATAGAAACACAATCATAACATACTCATAACCATATTAACACCCGAATAAAACCCCACCCATAAACACATTCATACAAACACATACGAGTGTAAACCTATATTTATAAAAATGAATATACATGCATTTCTAGTCCCAATTAGTTTAAAACAAGTAAAAAGAGGGTTCTAGAACTCACCTTAGCAGTCTTTAGGTATGACTTCCTTCAAAATTCGTTTGCTATGAGTTCAAGACCTAGAGACCCACCAAAAACACATAATCAAACACATAAACAAACACAACCAAGGCATAGGCCGGTTAAAAATATCACAAAATCAAGATTTCTTACCTGAATTTAAACTTCTGCTCTTCTTTCTTCAAGACCCGAAATTTTGCACTTTCTCTCTCTAAAATCCCAAGGTAGAGAGTGTGAGTAACATCATGGACGGTCATGCCACCTTTTACACCCACTTTTTGAATGTTTTTTCCTTTTTGATATTTTTAACCCCTCAACTTGGGTTTTATTGTTTTTCTTTCTTTTTCCTTGCTTTTATTCTTTCTTTCTTACCTTTAAAAATATCCGGGTGTTACAATATTAGCCCATCCTACTTTCATGACTTTAATAAATGGAGATGAAGTTGTTCAGAATGGCAATGACTGACTTGTTAATTGATTTTTGTTTCTTGAGCAAAACATAACCGATAAACCAAAAACAAAACATGAGCCATCGCGTTGTTTACTTGTATATGGCATACTATCATCAAATAACAAAATTATGTCATAAATAGAAAATTATAAAATACAAATGTCTCTAGTGAATGTTTGTCATAATGCTTAATAGTAAATTACATTTTTCATGTTTTAGGTTTATAGCAAATAATAGGTTTCGTTCTTAAACTAAGAAAATTACAGGTTACGTCCTTTATATTTAAAAAAGTTTACAGATTTCATCCTTTTCACTAACGGGCATCTATTTTGATGTAAAATGAGTGCATGTGCTTGTTATGTGAAGGAAAATGATCATTTTATACCTATTAACCTAAAACTTAAAATTAAAATTAAAAAAATATATAAATTCGATAACCCCAAACTCATTCTCATAACTCTTTCTCTCTCTCTCTCTCAACCATTCCCCCTGAAAGTCACTTCTCTGGCGACCATACTTGCAATGTCTTTGACACCATCACCACTCAACACTATGATATCTCTCTCACTCATCTCTTTCTCTCCTTTTTCTTTATCTTATTGCTAAAGAATCCTAGATCTAAAGAATATCTTCAATTTCACAAACTATAGATCTAATAAAGGTGATGCTGGTTTATGGAGATAGAGGTGATAATGATGATGGTCGACTGGTTTCAGGTTGGTGGAGGTACATACTCGTGGTTATGGTAATCGTGGGTTGGGGGTTGATGGATATAACATCCTTGAATTTTTATGCTTAACTTACTTGTTTAGCTCTTTAATGATTCTAGTATTTTTATAGGTAACCATCGGCTGAATTTAAAACCTATTTATGAAAACGATCTTATGTTCTATGCATCATATTTCATTGTGAGGCTATTGTATATTAGTGTGACTATATGATAAATGTGTGTAAATACTATGTCTTACTATAAATAGTAACTTGAAAGTGTACTAGCAATACTGGTGATATATATATATATATATATATATATATATATATATAGATATATATATATATATATATATATATATGTATATATATATATATATATATGTATATATATATATAATGTATATATATATATATATATGTATATATATATATATATATATGTATATATATATATATATATATATATAATATATATATATATATATGTATATATATTGTATATGTATATGTATATATATATATGTATATATATGTATATATATATATGTATATGTATATATATGTATATGTATATATATGTATATGTATATATATGTATATGTATATATATTATATGTATATATATGTATATGTATATATGTATATTATATATATGTATATGTATAATATATATATGTATATGTATATATATATATATCCATGGATAATTATAAAATTATATATATATTATTTTATTATTTTAATCATTTATATATATCTAATAAACTAATAGATATTTTACTAATAATTATCCTAAATCTAACAAAAAAATAAATCAAACTAATTCTACTCTTAATTGAAATAATGGGCCTTATTCTCATTATTTTTCGCAGTAATTTTAAATCTAGAGCTTCCATAGCAACAAATCTCAATTTATAGAACCACTTTTGAAGATCTAATAAGTTTTTCATATCAACTAAGTTTTAGAGTTCTTCATTTTCTTTGTGTTCATATATTTCCAGTTTTGTTTTATCAAAATTCAATCATAATTAGTTTGGATCTAGGATTACATAATATGTTTTTGTACTAATTATAGATCTAAGATAGATCAAAGAATCAAATAAACATAAAACCATCAAAAATTTGCTTAAAAATATCAAACTTGAAAATTTGAATCCTGACAAATTCAAGTGGCCAACTTCGGAAAACCATCTCCCTCATAAGAAATCTTTTTTTTGATGATTCTTCTTTCAAAATTAAATTCCGGGTCTTAGCTTTTCAACCATATAAATAACATTTTCTAATTTATTGAATTGACCCCTCAAACAACTCATACAATGAGAATCTATTCAAACTTGTCAAAAGCCTAAATTTTACAAATTTTAATATTTTCATGAATATAATTTAAAGCAATGATTTTTATTTTAAAACAAGCAATATATAAATGTTTTAAACAATAAAAATCTAAACTTTAATGATGAGCATGATTTTAACTTTGAATTATCTTCCTATTATAATTTCTTATATATTTAATTGTAACCCTTTTACTATACAACTTGTTCATTCCCATCCTTGCTTGAATTATATTTCTACTTATTTCCTATACTTTCTAAAAATACCAATCATACATTAGACTTGGTATAGTCATGTAGAATCATTTCATTTGGTATGTCATTATATGACAAACATAAGGTTCTAAATAAAAAAAATGTGATACTTTACTGATAAAAATCCACCAACTTTTTTCTGAAACTTCTTTTGTTGGATTTGTTAGTTTGGGACAATACATCTGTAGTATACTACAACCACTTTTGAACTTTTTACAATAACAACCCCCAAACTATCCACAAATACAATAAATTAACTAAATAAACTTAATTAAGGCTACCTCACTGCAAGTTACTACAAGTTGCAAGATCAACCCACAAAATTTACAATATGAGTTCATAAACCCTTTTTCTTTTGTATTTTAGGGTGAAAACATGCTCTATATTAAAATAAAAAATCAAATTCTTGAGTCAAAACTAATTTTTTATAAACTTAATGACAAACTTTCTAATACTAGTAAAACTAAACCAATTATATAACTACTATATTCTTTGAGTCCACGTATTCTTTATGAATTGAAAGGAGTTGCATGTTCAGAAACTACATACTAGACAAACATGCTATTAGTTTGACCTCCCATGTCAAGAGGTTAGACAAGAGGATATTTAGTCACTAAGGTTAGTTGTGGACTAATGTACAATAGTTTAACTACTTGTATTTGACAATTTGCTTATTGGTTTATACATGTTTATTTATTATATGTATACTTCTAAACCTATATTCTTATCAATTTTTAATTGACATATATTAGCATGTTTTCATGCAATGGAAACAAAGTTCGTTGCTTTACTCATGCTAGGTTTCGAGGACAAGCTTTAGTTGGACATCGTTAGACTTTGAATAATATGAGGACTTATTTGTTTGTTTGGTCTATTCGTATCTAAATTATATGTAATCAGCAATTCGATCTTGATAAGTAAATTTTTTACTACTCTTTATCCTTGTATTATGGTTAAGTTTGATCACACCCTTAGTGTTTCTACTTTAGTTGAGGTTATGATAATGGAGGTAATGATGGGATGGTTGGTGGTTAGGGGCTGTGGTTTGATGGAGTATACAATGGTGGTCGGTGGTAGTGGGTTAGGTTTGATAATGGTGATGATGGTGGTGGTCGGGTTTTCACACATTAGGATAGTGGTTGTTATTGAATTTGTATAATTGATTGTGAGTATCAAATCATAGTATGAGGGAATCTAAGATGATTTTGAATTTTTATAATATTTTTATGTATTAAGTGGGTTTAGTTTTATTTTTATACTTTTTTTATATTTATATAGGCTAAAATGACTAAACTGCCTTTCGGGCAAGGCATGTGACCTGACTTAACAGATAAAACTTATGTCTATTAAATGAAAGGACGAAATGTGCAAAGTTTTTAAAATGTAAATGATGTTTACTATAATATTTTTAGTTTAAGAATGAAGCCTGAAATTTACAATAAATCTAACATACAAAAAATGTAATTTACTCAATACTAAAATTATTAATTAAAAAAATGCCCCTGGTAAGTGAAGTGATATAGGTTAAAGGAGTCGGACAGAATAATTAAAATAAACCCTACAATTTTCATGTTTTAATCTTTTCTTTTTTTTTTAAATTTTCTAGTGACATCCTGGATGACACACTTTGATGTCAACAACTTCGAAGCAAGTAATATGTCTCTTTTAATTTAATTATTCTATTTCTTGTGATGTTAACTCTCTAACTTATATGTTTTGCAATCATTTAATTAAATTATTATACAAGAACTCTACGGATTACCAAATCTCCTCAACAGGAAAAGAATTAATAATGTTGAGGGAAATGATCAAATACATGCATTTGGTATCTCATTAAGTTTATTTTCACTTCGTAATTAATTAATTAGTTTTATATATAGGCAACACTTATTTAATATATAAACAAATACCTATATGGATATATTTGTATATTTGTTTTCCAAACATTCTTAATAATTAAAACAAGCAAAGTTAACCGTGTTTTGTAGTGGGTCGTACGATAACCTTCACGTGATTACTGGCGCGTTTACGTACGGTGTCATTAACGTGCTCACGCACTATGGCGTGACAATGCGTTTACGAACTCCGTTCTAGGCATTACAACATGTACATTAACGCAACTATCCCGCGCACATTGCAGCGAAGTTGTACGATATGACACTAATGTGATTATTGGTTTGTTGCGGAGTTTCTGTGAACTATGTTACATGCACCGGTAGACAATAACATGCTAAAAGAAATGTATAAAGTTAGACATTTTATTTTTGGAGATTGAAACATAAATATAAAACAATACTTTCTTGCACGATGCGACATAATATTTTAAAAGGTATTTTAAATAAAGATATTAAAAAAAGTAAAAAAAACATGGTAACAAAAAAGCCTAAAAACAATGCTGGTAGTAGGTTCGAACGTACATGCCCGGTCAACATGAAAGTAATTAACCATCTCCTTCAATCATATCCGGAGATAATGGCTTAAAAAATGATATGCAACCTATAAAAGTTAGTAAAAAAACTAAATACCATGGATTAATTACAAGTTTTCAAGTGACATGTCAATGTAAAAATCATCAACACTTCCAATTAAATATATAGGTAATAAAAAATTGAAAAGTTTGAACATTAAGCATCATTCTTGCGTTATTATATAAGAAAATCAAGTCTTCCTTAACCATTATTTTCTCGTGGTTTATTTGAAAATTGCAAATATAGAAAAACGCAACTTAAACACATCAAACCATATCTGAGTGATACCTACATCCATGGTTGGTGCATCTAAAATTGAGAGTTGAACTTGTTATCATTGATATTAATATAATTAATCTTACATGATGTTTAATGCATATCACCAATACCATCTCTAAAACGCACACGTTAATTTAAGATATCTATATAACAGCTCAAAATTTGAACGTGACAATAGTTGTTTAGATGAAAATTTTAAAGATTACATATGTTGGAAAGAATTTTGAATGCTTCCCTTACACAACAATTTTAATGTCACAAAGAACAAATAGTCATATAAACAATTTAATAGCTATATATTGATTCTAATACCGCGGATCGATCAGACCTTTTAATTCAATCTTACCCATGAATGAAGATGATTTCACCTAGTTTGAAATAGTCCATTTATTTCAATTTTTTTTTCAAACTTTTATCTACATATAATTTAATTATTCTAGTAATTATATATAATATTAATTATCAATTTATTTATGCATCATAGGTTGTGGCTAAATTTTAATAGGTTGTACTTAGTTTTGCTTTTGTTTTTTTATTCTAAATCTTCTTACTTTTAACCTTAATATTTTTGTATTTTTACAACTTAACACCTAATTTTTTTTGTTTTAACTTTACTTCCCAATACTTTTCATCTTTTACAAATTCTTTGTTCGATATATCAGTTTAAATTTTACGAGTTAAGACAGAGCAATGTGTGCGTGTGGTTCGATATTTTTATGATTTGTTTTTCGTGTTTAATGGCTCCATCACAAAACACATTAAAGCGACTTAGTTATTGTTTTTAATATTTTATATTTCACGTGCGGGGTTTAACCTATTTACGTATACTTTCTGTTTGTTTTTTCCATTTTTATTTCTTTTTAAATACGAATTTGTTTAGAGTTAATGGTCGCTGATGATAGTATGAAACTAATGCTACCTAGTACGGTTTTACACCCTTGCTGTAACGCGAGGAACTTAATACTTGCTTATACGATTTAATATTTAAAAAGATTTAAATCTACAGTTTAATTTATTTAATTATTTTCCAAATTTCATATAATTTTTATGAAAAATCTAAAACAAATGCACATATATTATGTTCATACAAGTCGTTCAATATGTACACCAAGAATTCACCGCAAAACCAAAACCCAAACCAAAATCAATAACCAACACATGAACATCATCTTCAAGAAACTCATTGGCATCAACCGCGGCGTCGCGGATCAGTAACATTGATCCTCCAATGCTCATCAGCAAACCCAATCTTCTTCGCCTGCATCCGATCCCACTTCAGCTCGATCTTCCTCTGCTTCGTTAACTTACAATGCTCCTGCAACCCCTCATCAATGGTATCATGAAGCTTCCACCACCTCCTATGCGCCACATCACTCGCGTACACTCGCTGATCCCCAATATCCCAATTACAATCATAATCCCTATAGCATGCCCACGGCTTCAGCCCCAAGTAATGTATCGCGTAAAGCTTCGGTGGATCAGCCCCAAACAGCTGGTTCTTCATGCTTGTTTCGACCGTTGTATTCGACCAGAAGTTCTTCAAGAAGTTAACTCTTCTTGGTAACCTATGCCAGTACACAAATATCTCGTTCAGAAACCCTTGATCACCACCGTTGTATGATATTATTTCTTCTGTTTGCTGCATGAAGTGCATGAACGTGCAGTTTGATGGCTCGATGACCATGATCCCCGAATTGAATATCGAGTTGTCGTTGCCTACAGCGGACATTTGGGGGAACGAGAAGACGATGTCGAGGTTGCGTAGGACGATGATGTCGGAGTCGATGAAGATGACTTTGTGGTAGTCGGTTAGCTGCCATAGGCGGAACTTGCTGTAGTTGTACTCGTTGTAGGAGTTTTTTTCGGCTCGTGGGTTGCGAATGCGTTCGATGATGCGTATGGTCCAGCCGGCCGCGGCTAAGGCGTGGCGCTTCGCTAGGGAGATGGAGTCGTCGATGAGGAGGATGAGGTCGCGGTCGGTGCCGGTTTTTAGGAGGGATTGGGCTAGCATGATCGCACCACAGACGTATGATTCGGAAGAGTGGAGGACTGTTGCATAGGCTTCACGTTTTTTGGATTTGGTTCTTGAGTTTGTTCTTTTAAGCTTCTCTACATTGTACACTTCATCGTTTCCTGTTGATAAATGAACAACGTTAATCATTTTGTCAAAGACTTATTTTATGAAATTATCGGTTTGAATTATTAGATCCGTTTAGTTTGATAAACATGTATATAGACGAAGGCTGGACTATATAAAACCTATATTTGTTTTTAAGGTTTGTATAATTAAATTTTAGGTTCTAATAAGTAGAAGAAAGATATTGATTATACCGGTTAATTAGGCCGGATCCTAATTAAAAGTTATTTTTATACAATAAGGTTGTGTCTTTTAGAATCTGTTTTCGCCTTTTGGGCTTTGAAAATGTTGACCCCTCCTTTTAATAATAGAAAAAAATGGTATAATATGAGTTAAAACTAAAATAAGAAAAAATATTTGGTTTTTGCAGTAACTGAACGAACAAATAGATGAACTGAAAAATTAAATTTGAGGATTGTTGAGTGGCAAAATATGAAATTGGAATTAAAACAAGAATGTTAACTAACAAATAATATTACAAAAATAAATTGTTATGATATTAACTTTTGCTTCTTTTTAAAATGAAAAAAAATATGTTGTTGTTTAAGACCTATCAAGACGTAATGTCAAACTTTTTATCGTAAATTTAAAGATTAAATTACAACAATCTATCAACATAAACATGGTAATTTTAATTTACATTTACATAAAATCATATAATAACAAAAAATAAAAATATGACGCCTTTACGTTTTTTATTTTATACATAATCTGAGTCACATTAGCAATTGACTTGAAACCAAACTATGTCGAATCATTTACTTTAGCATAAACTCTCAACTAACATAAACAAACTGATGTGCACCCCACCACCAACTTCCTACCATATCTTCATATTTTATTCCTTTAATTAATAAAATTCGTTGTATTATATTATTACTTTTAAAAAATGTTGTGACAAATAAAAGATTTTACTTTCACAAAAGAATAAAAAAAAAAAAAGTTACCTTTCCCCCATAGAGGTAGAGCCAAACTACATGTCCCAACAGGCAAATAAACCTTCTGTTCTAACCTCTTAATATCAGGCTCATAATACCACCAGTCTCCCCCATGCACCACCATATCATCACACCGGAATATCTCCACCATCGGCCGGCACCCGCTCAGCACCGCCACCTTCGGCCGCCTATTCCAGCTCCTGCGCCCCCTCCGCACCGCCATATTTGCCGCCATTAGGTGCAGCTGCAGCCGAAAAACATCCCTCCTCCACCCCTCCACCGGAAACTTACAAGGTATCTTCACCACCAGCATGTCCATGTACCCGTATTTCTCATACTCCGGCATCGGGATCTCGGGGCATAATGTGGCGTGCATCTCCTCTTCTTCGTCTATCCACTCGGGAAACAAGTCTTTCCATTCGAAGTACTCCGATACCTTCTCGAACTTCACCGGAATTATCTTTCCGATCACGTTCCAGTCGCTTAAGTCCTCATCATCCATGTTTATGGCTCCGATTCTCAGCCCATGGGCCGTGGTTGCGTTCAGGAAACTCGGCCTCTCGAGCCTCACCTTTTTGGTGCCGCTGCTTGTGGTTGATCGATTTCGACTTGACTCCACTGGATCCTCTAGCAATACTGACTTCATCTTGTAGCCAGCTTCCACCTGATGAGAAAAGAACGTTAAGTAACATAATGTGTTTGAACGAGTACATAGAATGTTTTGATTGATAGTTCGTGGGTGAAAAATGAAAGTAAAATGGTTTCTAGGTGTTCCGCTGGTTAAACTAGCTGGCAGAGGTCTACGATGATATGACATACGTAGAAGGGGTTAGTCTGAATAGCTGAACATGCTACGCATGAAATATCTGCTAGCTAGTTTGACACTCAGATACCAAAAATACTTTCGGTTTTCACCTAGAAAAATTAACCATCAATTTATCTAAATAAACGTCTAATTCAAAATATTTTTTTACTACATAGGGTTTTGCCCTGAACACTTGCAAGCATGGGTGCATGCTTTTCCGGTGACGGCTCACCTTACCTTGTGATGACAGTCGCGAAGGGAGCAACGGACGTAAGAGGCCGCATGTTCCTGATACGCCACGGTTGATGGTTGCCGGAGAAGGAGGGTGGTATAAATAACAAGAAAGCATGAAATGAACACAACATTGATCCTAATCACCAAAGATTTTGAAGGGGCGACTTTCCACATTGTTGTTGAGATTCAAAGTGAAAATTGGGTACAAAATTGTTGGATTTGATCTTGATTTGTAATGTATTGTATTGTATCGTGTGCTCTATGTATGATGAAGATGATATAAGGGGAGTTTGAAGAGGTTAGAATTGAATTTGAATCAAAGAAATAAGTAGCAGTTGGAGGGCTCCAAGTGTCAATGTGTCATTGTTTAGGGTTTTCTTCTCCTAAAGACAATTGGGTGAGACCAAAATGAACCATATCTTTCTTCTGCCGATTTGCAATTTGTAGTAGGTTTTAGAATCATTATTTTTGACGTGGTGAAATACCAAGAGTGCCCTTCATGTTTGGTTTTCAAACGTGCCTAAACTTCTATTTAAACATGGTTTTTTGTTTTTTTTAAATATTAAAATTGTCTAAATGTCTAAAAGGAGTATCAAACTGTTTCTCTATTAAAATCTATAATCAAATTTAAAAAGGGTCTTCCTTGATGTTTTATGAAGAAAATGCGTGATGATTTCTTAGGAACTACAAACTCACCGTAAAGAAAACGATCTTAACAATAGTACGTACCGGCATGTGTGATTCGATCTTTGATTACAGCCAAGACTTTGTTTTTATCATTGTAACACGTTATTTACAAATTTGAATCAATCTAAACATATACTCAATTTATATCATTATTGTTTTAGCGATAACTAATAACTTTTTACAACAGGAAGAGAAGCCAACAGTTTCATATACGATTTTTCTTAGGTGGGTTGATTAGTGTTCAAAATTGTAATTGATTGATGAGTTTTCTTTTTCAAATGTATAAATAACAAATATACAAATATCGAAGGTGTACTTCATTGATATGTGAAGGGGTATGATGGTAAAATCACAGTCAATAATAATGGGTGGTATGTAAGGCATGGCCAACAACTCATTAGTTGGATTGTCAACTTTCTAAGTTTCTAAAAGAGCGATGAAATGTCACTATTAGCCGTTACGAGATAGCAAAGCTACCATCAATATACACGTATTTTATATAATGGTACATTAGTTCAAATCAAATGAATATAATTATCAATTGAAAGAAGGTGGAACATTACGTTCTCATAACAATTTTAGATGTATATTTTTACCCGAAAAAGGGGAACATATATATTATTGCTAAACTTTGGTTTAATCTGATTCATGAAGTTATATATTAAAATGAGCTAGTCTTGACTAAAGTTGTGTCCCTTTATATAATTGCAATTTGCTATACCTAACTGCTTATATATCTCATATATTGTTTTTATAATTTTTTTAAATCAGGGTTCAATATGCTTTCTCCAATTGTTATCATTAGTTCATTAATACTGGTACTTATAAACATTTCATTAATTAGTAGCTAGTTAAGTGTGCCTGTCATATATTTAAAGAAATTCATCACATGAGAAGGTTATCATTGGTTGTCTTATTAATGGATTTAGCTCGTCTTTTTAGCCCTGGGGTGATATCTATTTGTTTGGTTCTTCATTGAAGCCAAATGCTATAACTTGGTGTCTGTTTCCATGCATCATGTGGTAGAAAATAAAAAAATAATAATAAGGGGTGAAGGGTATATAGTTTGGTCAAAAAATATTAAGACGAAATAATAAATTAGGCTAAAAAGTTGTTATGTATTGATCTTGTTCACATATGAATCTTTTAATAGATTGTTGGACGGTCTAATCGAGAAGAGTCCTTACACTTACATTGTAGTAGCAAGGGATCGATGTGAGTGATAGATGCCGCTATCTTTGTTGTTCTAGGCTGCTGTGAATGCTTATAACAAAGGGATCTTTTACGAATAAACTAAATGATGAATACACATGTGTTAAAGTATCTTGTTGAAGTGTGTGTGTGTGTGTTTTATAGTAGAGTATAAAGTATGAATGTAATAATAACGTATAAGTATGATCGATGTCGAAGTGTCAACCAATTATAAGATTAATTTTAATATTCTAATCACCTTTAACTAGTAACATAAAGTTGGTTGTCAAACCACGAAGAATTGGTGGAGAATGTTGTTAATTAGGTATATGATTAAACTAGGCATGCAAATTGTAATTGAATTTTGTTTTGGTTTGATGATTATGAAATTAAAAATCAAATTCAGCTTGGTTTAGAGACAATAATGAGAAAAAAGATTACACCAGGTTTCAAGTTGGTAAAGCTAATTGTATGACCTAGATTAACCAATTGAAAACCACATAAATATGGTTTGTTAAATTACTTGAATCGATGAATAATCCACAACCAAAATTACCAGGTTATGATGATTAACGAATTCAAACCAAATAATACTACAATTAGGTTTCCTACCTTAAAGATCACCAATGTTGAAAGCATAAAACATCAACCCCAATTATTAATAATCAAAGCTAAAAATTAATGGAAATTGATTGACCATTAAAATTCAAAATTGTTTAATCAAGCAAGTAAACATATAAACTGGCCAAACCAAGAGACTGAGTTCAATCCCCATTCCAAAGCTAAGTAATCATCGGTTGCACATGAAACTATTACAAACCTTACACTTGGGAATGATTACGAATAATTTAGCCTGGAATCATCTTAATAATGTCTTCAATCCTTGTTTTGATATTTAAAGCATGAACAAGGATGTAATTGGGATAATTTACAAGCTTCTTGATCACCATTTCGTATCCAAAAGTCGTCTCTAAACTTGCAGATCTTGAGTCTCTTCAAACCTAAATTGAGTTTCGAGCTTTAATTGACAGCTTTAAAACATATGAAAAACCAAAATTCACGCAAGCCCTAGAGTAGTGTATGCAAATATTGGCATAGGCTACCCTCCTCCCCTAAGTTGGTGACTAAACTGGGAAGAGTATGTTGTCGAAATAGGCTACGCCAAAAGTGAGTAAGATATGATGTTTGTTACTTTGTGTTTAATTTTCTTTATCTTTCATGTATCAACCATGATTCTTAAGTAATTTTCAACATTAACCTATTAACATGAAATATATCCAATGTAACTCTGTATCATGCATAAGTTTGATAAAAATACATATTTAAATGTACTTAACATACGGATTTTGACTACCCATTAGTGTATATGATATCATTATGCAACATACAGTTGTTATAGTAATGTATAAAATAAGATGTGACTATGATGTAAGTAGGTATAAAATATGTGATACAGATTGTACGTATAAAGTCGTATAAAGTTACATACGTTAACCTATAGAGGATTCTTGCAAACAATGTAGATAGTAGTCTTGCATTTGTTGCATGACTTGGATAAAGGAGCTTTGGACGAGTACGAGCATGTATAAAGGAGAATTATAAAAGCACTTTGAAAGTAGACTTGTATAAAGACGTATAAAAGAAACATCAAATACACCAAATTTATTTAATTATATAAGTTATCAGCTTGTTAGTCTTTTGTAAAGACTTGTTACATCCACTTTACATATATTTACCAATATATATGTAATTAAATCAATCACTTAAATATCCAACATTTAAATGATGTTGTATAAATGTAATACTATAAATATAACTCCCACAACACCTTCATTGAATCATATTATTATAATAAACATTTATATGTAAAATAATATAATACTAATATCTTATGATTCATAAATTGTCATTTTGCTTATTGATAATGGTATAAACATAAAATTTCGTGGTACATATTAAAACCTAGTTTAAACGTGCAGTGGGTTATTTGTTTGATGCGTAAACTATTAAGATCATATCAATGGCTACAATATTATATGTTGTATCTTAGGCAAATAACTCCAACAATCTACCAATTTCACAAGATTTAATGTATATCAATGTAGATGGTCATGGATGTCTCGCAACATCCCACTGCCTAAGTAATGTATAATAATTATTATTATCCATCACATTCATCCAAGTAAAACATCTTGATTTAAAAGAAATGATGAACGTGAGACATGGATTGACATTAATCTCATATAGTGTTTGACTATTATGCATTTCAACTAGCTTGAATCAATGATGGCAGAAAGATATCAACCTTTTAAAGTTATAGATCCCTTATTAACATATAATATGGAATAATAGTTAACTTTTTGACTTCAACTACACTTTGATCTTGATTGATAATTTAAACTTGTGTCATCATGTGTCATACATATGAATGTGTGTGAAGGGTTCTAAAGACGTGAAATAGACACTTATACGTAATGAAAGCTTGGTAGAATTATCAAATAGTCTTGGCATGTTAGTTCAGTGCCGTAAAATCTAAAGAATAAGCCTTCAATGACTCAAAATCTCCTAAAAATTCATAAAATGTCAATGAAATAAAAAACACAAGCTTATGGGTGATAGAAGGCATGGGGATAGAGCATTGACAAGGGGGATTGCCTTTTGTTTTAAACACTTTCAATATCTTCCTTTCTTTTGCGCTCGATTTCCACATAAAACCCTAAACCACATCTCCCATCATCATCATTAAATAAAACCCTAAACCACATCTCCCATCTATCACACCACGGGCCCAGAGAGGCGGGACGTAAAGATTAGTAAACAACAACCTAAAATGCAGTGGAAACTAAATGGTATATTACAAAGCTTTTCATACTATTTACATTAGGTTGTTTGTTTGTTTCAACTGAAAAGGCATCTCGATCTAAAATTTATAGGCATCATGAGTAATCACTTGGTCAATATATCTTGAGGCTTCCGTAACTAAGGCTTCTAGACTCAACTTTTGCCTTCAAGGTGGATACTAATAGTAGCATTACTAGCAACAAGGTCAAAATTAACAAACTAAACCTTTAAGTGATAATTCCACAAACTATTAGTTTAATACTATTTTGGAAGTAATCAAGTGAATAAAAAGATAATGAGATAAGGGACAAATCAATAACAATATTCACTAAACAAGTGGGGAAATTAGGTGGAAAATTCATCTAGAAGATACCTAGGAAAGTTACTAAGTGATACTCAAGTCAACGCACCATACCAAGCATCCAGGTTAAAGAACGGTATGCTCGTAAACACAGTTAGTATCCTTCCTAACTCTAAACGTAGTAATGATGATTTTAAATCTCCTTTCTTAAGTAGTTGTAGCTAACAATAAGGAAAGTGATTAAAGTAAAAGAAAATGAATAAGGAGCACCTTTCATTCCCATTCGAATTGGGAAATTTAAAATCAACCAGAAACTTTTGGATTATGGAGTTGGGGTAAGCATCATTCCAGGGAGTTTGTGACCAACATGATTTTGATCCACTACAAAAAACTAAAAACATGATGGTGCTTTCTGTGTTTAACATGGATACACCCCTAGGGGATGGTTAAGAATGTGATAATCAATCTAGGAGAGTTTTACTATCCAATGGAGTTGATGGTGCTGGATTAATGCACTAGTGAAGACGAATAAGGAAACAAAATTAATTTTGGTTCAACCATTTTTTATGACAACTAAAACTCAAGATAACTGCTAAGATGGAGTAATAGACATGACCTTTAAAAACCATACATTTTTTAATGTTTATTAGAATCAGTTACCTATATTGTTAATGATGATTGTTATACAAGAGATGATATTAATAGGTGTGCCATTCCTTACATTCCACATGTAAGTGAGGACATCACCATTACCAATGAGAATGGTTTTGATACTTATTACTTTTAGCTCAAGAATATGAAAGAGGAGGAGAATCTGAAGGTGGAGCTAACAAGAAAGGATAAACCAAGATGGAACATAAAGATAGGTAAATGCTAGATTAGGTGAACGTAAGGGTCAAGGAAGAAATATATGGCCAATGTTAGATTGAAAAAGTGGATCTATCAAATCATAAAAAGTAGCTAAATAAAGAGAGGTTTGGAAAAAAGCACTCGATACGACCACCAAAAGTCGTAACCAGTTTGGTTTGGTTGAAAATCTTAAACTTGACGCTAGCCAAGAGGCAACTAGAGAACTTTGTGGGTATGTTTGTAAAGTCCTTATCACGATCTATTGCACATATTGCTACACTTGATAATCAAATTAAGACGGATGTGTGTGTGCGCTCTATCAACAAACTCAATCGCATATTATTAATCAAACAATTAAAATACGAATGTATTTTACATCGTTGAAGCTTGATCCACTCGAGGTCATCTCCCCCAATCAAAATATCACACAACTCGATGCTCTCTCACTCTGATAACACTTTTACAAATAAAACACATGTAATAAAATATAAAGGAAAAACATCTATATATACTATCCACATGTTGTCACGCGAGAACAGTATGGCAACTCCAAGTTGTCAGGGGATGAGATCTTTACCCATCATTTTGAAGTTTCTGAATCCTTGTATTTCTTGTATGATATGAGTGTTTTCTTTTCACTTGTAATCCATAAAGACAAGGTCCATATAATTTTCCCCTATGGATTCTGATATCAAGTTATCTTTGACTTTGGTCACACATCTTCATGAATAATTTGATCCTCAGGTATCTTTCACTTATTATTCCCTCTTAGCCGTAACCTCCTTTTAATTTGTAGCTTCATAAAGGATATCATGTCTAAATCAATATAAACCAGGTTTATCTTGATTACTAACAACTTAAGATATATTAGGCATATGACAGAGAGATCCAACTTCTATTTCAGATTTCCAAAGAACCTGATTTTTTAATCTGATGACAAGATTCTGTGATGACGAACTAGATCATCTACAGTATTCTTCCCCCTAGGTAATATGTATAAGCCCATATTTTCAGAGCAATAATACCAAACAATATTTATTCTTCATTTAGTTAAGTAGTTTGATCATTGTCCCTATAAATATGATAAGATAAGTCCACAATGTCAAGTTTCAATTCACGAATGATTTGAATAAAATGTTGAGCATATAGAATCTTGAACTTGATCAACCATCACAAAAGTAATTTCAAATCATTTGGAAGATATATAGGCAAAAACACCTATTCAAAACCTTTAAATACTAACAAGTTTTTACATTTTTACATCTATGTTGGACCAAAAGAACCAATGAGCCAGATCAGAAAAACCTTTAAGTCCCACAGACATTAAAACAACTAAAGTGATCTACAACAGCTGAAGACAAAGTCTGAAGACAACTGCTGAAGACAAAGTCTGGAGACAAAGTCTGGAGACAAAGTCTGGAGACAAAGTCCGGAGACAAAGTCCGGAGAAAAAGTCCGGAGAAAAAGTCCGGAGAAAAAGTCCGGAGAAAAAGTCCGGAGAAAAAGTCCGGAGAAAAAGTCCGGAGAAAAAGTCCGGAGAAAAAGTCCGGAGACAAAGTCCGGAGACAAAGTCCGGAGACAAAGTCCGGAGACAAAGTCCGGAGACAAAGTCCGAGACAAAGTCCGGAGAAAAAGTCCGGAGACAAAGTCCGGAGACAAAGTCCGGAGACAAAGTCCGGAGACAAAGTCCGGAGACAAAGTCCGGAGACAAAGTCCGGAGACAAAGTCCGGAGACAAAGTCCGGAGACAAAGTCCGGAGACAAAGTCCGGAGACAAAGTCCGGAGACAAAGTCCGGAGACAAGTCCGGAGACAAAGTCCGGAGACAAAGTCCGGAGACAAAGTCCGGAGACAAAGTCCGGAGACAAAGTCCGGAGACAAAGTCCGGAGACAAAGTCCGGAGACAAAGTCCGGAGACAAAGTCCGGAGACAAAGTCCGGAGACAAAGTCCGGAGACAAAGTCCGGAGACAAAGTCGGAGACAAAGTCCGGAGACAAAGTCCGGAGACAAGTCCGGAGACAAAGTCCGGAGACAAAGTCCGGAGACAAAGTCTGAAGACAACTACTGAAGACAAAGTCTGAAGACACCTGCTGAAGACAAAGTCTGAAGATAAAGTCTGAAGACAACAGCTGAAGACAAAGTCTGAAGATCAGTTCTCAGAAGTTGTCATAACAGCTGAAGTAGTTCTCTTCAGTAGTTGTGATGGTTTTCGTTTCAGTAGTTTGTAATCAGTAGTTTTATATTATGTAAAACATCTGAAGTTCTTACACTTCAGACGTTATAACTTCAGTAGTTGTAATGTTACTTTTAGTGAAGGTGTTCTCAGTTGTTATGGACATCTTCAGTAGTTTAGTTTACTTTCAGTTGTTTGTATAAATCAGTCAGATGTCACTATCAAGTGACGTCAGCTGATGTCACATTCCTTATAAAAGGAATGTTGATCTAATTTCCCAGTACGGGAAGCTTGGGCATGAATGAAAACATTCTTTTTACAGAAAACTCTCTCTCTATAACCGTTACTGTTTGATTGAATATTCATATTATTCTTGCTAGAATTTCGTCTAATTCGTATGCTATTCCGCTGCAAATCCTTATCTAATTGATCAAACTAGATCTCGATCCCTTCAATCTAGATCATGTTCTTACATTTTGCAATGTTTTTGCAAAAATTGAATAAGCCATAGTTTTTGTATCAAATGATGATTTTTAACATGATGAAGTTTTTGCAACTAATGGTTACTGCTATGAAGATTTTGCATGAAAAGTTTTTTCATGGAAAAGTTTTCTTATGGAAACATTATCTAATGAAAATTTTTTCTTATGGAAAAGTTGTCCCATGAAAAGTTTCCTCATTAAAAGTTTTGTGAAATTTTTTCTTATGAAAAGTTTACTAATGGAAAGTTCTAGTATGAATTTTTTTCATAAAAAGTTCTCTCATGAAAAACTTCTCGTAAAATACGGTTGTTTTTACAAATTTCTCGCATGATGTAGTTACTCATGTGTAAACTTCAACAAAAATCGACTTTTATAATCTTGAATTACTGTTACCGTCTCAAATCTTCATTTCCACCATCAAAAGTAGAAGATACCAAGCATAATGATGTAACAAAAGTTGATTTCCTGTGTGTTCATCCTTGATTTTAGCTTCTTTTTATTCGAAACTGATCCAAACTCGATCTAAACCTTTAGATCTTCAACCTCCATGTTTATTGTTTTAATGGATTATCGTAGAATGAAAATTCGTGTATCAAGAGCAACACCTTGCTTTGATACCAAATGTAAAGTCCTTATCATTATTGATTCCACATATTGTTGCACTATAATGTTTTTGGATGGCATTCTTTTGTATAATGTTTTTGCATTATAATGCGAACATACGATATTTTGTAATGAATGTTGTATTATTTTGCAAAAATGTTTATTTTAATGGAATGAAATGTCTGTCTTAATGATTCTGCTGCAACACATTATTGATGTCAATGTAATTATATGTTTTAAGTACGATGATTGACCAGCTATAAGCGTCCGGGGAACGGGGCCTTACAAGTTGGTATCAGAGCCAAAGTTTAAGTGAAATGGGTAAATTTTCAAAACAAACCTAAACTGAAAATGGGATGGAAAGGGAAGGCATGCAGTCCGAGTAGCAATGTGCCATCAGGTATTTTCTTAATGTTAACCGGTATTACGTGTGCATGTTATGTGATTTGTGTGCCTTTAGTAGATTTAGATACTGATGAAGTCAGGATACGAAATGCTTAGGGTATGAAGAGTAAAGTAAGTGGCTAATCATAATTAGTCACTATAATTAGGGACTTACTATACTTGACATAAACTGAGCTATTCCCTTGAATGATCGCGTTAGTGTTTGAATCTTATAGCGTGCTTAGAAGATGGCCGGTGGTAGATTTTCGAAGGTTTCATTAGGTGAAGGTTGTGGTGGATGTGGTGCTAGACCACGCGTCACGAGAAGCATGGCTAGGGCTGTTGAAATGGCAGTCAAAGAGCCCAAGATCCATCACCCGGAGGCGGTGATGATAGTGCTAGTCTGAGGACCACATTGAAAGAGGTTGTTGTTAAGGGAGTTCAACAGGTCATGCAGATGATTCTGCCATCAATGGTGACTGAGGTAATTCTGGGCGGTGAAGGAGACGACCATGATTGATGTGAACAAGAAGAGTAGCAGCGATAAGACTTGGAATGGAAAGCGGGTTGGACGTGGGGGTTTCACTCCAAATAGCAAGGGGGCCAGGACGGATGGCCGATGTGTGGCCATGTCTAGGGCGGAGACGATGAGGTGTGGTAAGTGTGGTAAGGGGCCTACTAGAGAGTGTAGGTGGGGATCAAACCTCTGCTTCAAGTGTGGGAGGCCTAGTCATCTGGCAAGAGAGTGTGGGGTGAAGAGGTGTTATAATTGTGTTGGAAAGGGTCACATAAGAAGGGAGTGCAAGAAGCCGAGGGATGAGAGTTCCGGGGCAAGGAAGACGACCATAACTGAGGGACAGAAGGGGAGTGCCCGATCTTTCACGATGACTCAGGAGGAGGCTAGGACGGACCCCGATGTGGTGTTAGGTACGTTCCTAGTAAACCAATCTCTTGTATCTGTGTTATTTGATTCTTGTGCTAGTAGGAGTTTTATTTTTGCCGCATTTTTGTGCTAAGTTGCCCATTAGAAGTAGAAGTATTGATGAGCCCTTCGATGTAGAAACTGCCATAAGTAAGTGTACCAGGAATTCTGAGATGATAGAAGGTTGTGACATAGAACTAGAAGGTCCTAAGTTTCCTGTTAGACCATTCGTGATAACCTTAGGCTGTTTCGATGTAGTCCTTGGAATGGATTGGTTAGCGAACTACGAGGCGAACATTGTGTTTCGTAAAAAGATGGTCAGATTGACAGCGCCTAACGGGAGTTCGGTGATGATTTACGGTGATCGAGTTACAACTATTCTGAAGGTGATAGCGATGGTGGTGGCTAGAAAGTGCATGAGGCATGGATGTAGGGCCTACTTGGCCTACGTGAAGGATGTGGATATGCCGAGACCACAACTGTCTGATGTACCGGCTGTGTGTGACTTCCCAGACTTGTTTCCCGAAAATTTACCAGGAGTGCCACTTGACCATGAGATCGAGTTCTAGACTGATTTGATACCAGGTGCCCAACCAGTTCCTAAGGCGCCGTATCGGTTGGCTCCGAATGAGATGAAAGAGATGATGGAGAAAATACAGGATTTGCTTTATAATGGGTTCATTCGACCAAGTATCTCTCCTTGGGGTGCTCCGGACTTTTGTGAAGAAGAAAGACGGTAGTATGAGGATGCATATAGACTACTGTGAGCTGAATAAGTTGACAGTGAAGTGTTGCACCCTGAAAGGATCATACATGCCAACTCAATGGGTGAATTGATGATTGCTCTGCTGGAATCCCACAAGTCAAGAACCAATGCGGATGAAGATCTGCAAGGAAAATAACAAGTTTTATCTTCCACATTTGCTAATGCGGAAGACATAATTCTGATGCGGATAAGTGTTAACTCTTCCACATGACTAATGCGGAAGACATAACACTAATGCGGAAGAATAAAAGAAGACGTGGACAAGACTTTGCTCATCCGCATTGACAAATGCGGATGACCGACCAAATGTGCACAAGTATTTTTTCATCCGCATTAACCATTGCGGATGACCAACTTACTAATGCTGATGATCAAGTAGAAATGCTGATCAAGATTAACTCATCCGCATTTGTTAATGTGGATGAACAAGCAGAGATGCGGATCAAGACTTAGACTAGTTTATGATGTAATAGGTCAGGGGTAGTTTAGTCATTTTGTAAAGGCATCTTGTCTGCCTATAAATAGAATAGTTAACCTCGTACTGAGGAGACGGCTGATAGATAGAGAATTTTTATTGTAATTATTCTCTGTAACTTATCAACTTTCATATATCAATACAAACAACATTTATGAGTAATTTTTTGCTTTGAATGTTCTTGATTGTTTGTTTCCGCCACTCAATCATTGACTTGATTATCATATCGATTCTCAGTAAGAATTTCACTCTTACTCAAACCCAACCAATTGGTATTATAGCTTTGGCTCCGATTCTCTTTCAGATCTGCGCACAGACTGAATAGAACTCAATTGATCTGATAATCAAGTTGCTAGTAGTAGATATCATCATCTCTACTTAGCAAACAACAAGAATGCTCTGTCAAAGAGCAAGAATACTCATTCTGAACCTCGAAAGAACCGCTTGAACAAGTTGGACTCATCAAACATAATCAATCTTAAAATCAACTAAATCTATACTTTCAAAAATCAACATGGATTCTAACAGTTACTCTAAACTAGGTCATACTCCTAAACTCCCATGCTTAACACAAATCTGAGTTTAAACAATGGAGAATAAGGTTTAGAAATTATATCACAGGTGTAGATCCTGATTTTTGGATCTCAATATGTAAGGGTCACATATTATTGTTACTCTATCAACAGCTCAAGCTGCACTATACAAGACTGCTAGAATACCAATTAAAGACTTAACTTTGGATGAAGATGACTATAAGAAAATCAAAATTGATCTCAAAGCATACTCAATTTTGACTCAAGCACTCAAAATGGATGTGCTGAAAAGATTGGAAAAGTATGGAACTGCTAAAGCTGTTTGGGATGCTCTCAAAATTATGTGTGAAGGAAGCAGTAAGGTTGTTGAAATTAACAAAGACAAGCTGGTCAATTAGTATGAAACCTTCCATCACACCAAAGGAGAATCCATATCAAAACAACTGCACAGATTTGTACAGTTGGTCAATGACTTGGAAATTATGGGGTTTCATACAAAATTAAAGAACTTAACAAGAAAATGCTTCACAGTCTACCTGAAAGCTGGAAGCAAAATGTCACAATGCTGAAAAATACTCTTATTCTTGAGAGCACCACTCTAGACATTATGATAGCCAAGATTGAAGCTTTGGAACTTGATGAACGAAGCAGAAATCTGTGTGGACCAAGAGTGATTGAAGCCTACAAATTCCCTTCAGAATCACATTCTGTTGAAAATGCTTTCATCACAGAGGAAGATGACTTCATCTCATCAAGAGTTCAAATGAACAATACTGGGTTCATTGCATCTCCACCATTCAATCACCCTTCAACTTCAGCTCAAGCACCAAAAGTCTCCACTGTTCCTCAACCTCTCAAGAAGACTTAAATCAGAAGAGCAAAAGGCAACTTACAATGCCTTGTTGCAAGTTTTGAAGCATATCTAGGGGGAAGACTCACTTCTACCCACCCAATACATGAAGATTTAGAAGAAATAGATCCTGATGATGTTGAGGAGATGGATCTACAATGGCAAATGGCAATAATTGCCATGAGAGCAAAGAATTCTTCAGAAAAAGAAGAAAGTTGAGCCTGAATGTGAACACAAAACTTGGATATGACAAATCCAAGGTAAAATGCTTCAACTGTGGCATGACTGGCCATTTCTCAAGAGAGTGCAATGCTCCTAAAAGAAACAACCATTCAAGGAACTCTCCAAGTCAATCATCATCACTGCCCAATTCAAGCTATCACTCAAACAATCAACAACAGCAGTACCATCATTCTAATCATCAACAAACATACCAGAATCAACCACAGCTGACTAATAAAGCCCATGCAAGCAGTCATCCTTCTGCTAGTGCCCTTGTGATCAAACAAGATAGGATATGTGACTGGAGTGTGTATGCTGAGGAAGTCAAGCCTCAATTCTAGAATCATGCTCTTATGGCTCACATCAATGATGGACCATCTTCAATGCCTACTGAGGTAAAAACTAACTTTTGTAATGAGAAATGCATAAATGAATTACAAGAGTATAGAGAACACAACCATAAACTGACAGATAAAATTAAAGAAGAAAAAGTGAAGTCAGAAATGATGAAGAGAGAACTAAAAAGTTTTGAAATCAAAATCAAATCTCTCATTTCTGACATAGAAAAATTGCATGTGTGAGAAATACAATCTTGCAGCTGAAAATGAGCTACTTACTGAAAAGTTAGCTCAAGCTAAAGCTCAATAATCTATGACTGAAGTGAAACTTGAAAAGTTTCAAATGTCTTCAGTCAAGCTGCAAGAGATGCTGGATTCACAAAAGGATCCAAAGGACATGTAGGCATTGGGTATAATTCATGTCCACCACCATACAATGACAATTACACTGTCATGCCTGACTCTGTCTCACTCTCTGAATCAATCGAACCTAAAACTATGGAACCTAAATCCATAGTGAAACGAGTGATGAAAGGATCGGGATCTAGTTTGATCAATTAGATTAAGATTTGCGGAGGAATAGCACAAGAATTAGACGAAATTTTAGCAAGAATAATATGAATATTCAATCAAACAGTAACGGTTATAGAGAGAGAAAGTTTTCTGCAAAGAGAATGTTTTCATTCACGCACACGCTTTGGTTGCAAGGAAATTAGGTCAACATTCCTTTTATAAAGGAATGTGACACCAGTTGACGTCACTTGATAGTGACAACTAACTGATTTATACAAACAACTGAAAGTAAACTAAACTACTGAAGATGTCCACAACAACTGAGGACACCTTCACAAAAAGCTAAGTACAAGCTAACTTTACAACTACTGAAGTTATAACATCTGATGTGTAAGAACTTCAGATGTTTTACATAATATAAAACTACTGATTACAAACTACTAAAAAGTAAACCATCACAACTACTGATGAGAACTACTTCAGCTGTTGTGACAACTTCTGAGAACTTGGTCTTCAGACTTTGTCTTCAGCAGTTCTCTTCAGACTTTGTCTTCAGATTTTGTCTTCAGACTTTGTCTTCAGTAGTTGTCTTCAGACTTTGTCTTCAGACTTTGTCTTCAGCTGTTGTAGACCACTTCAGTTGTTTTGATATCTGTGGGACTTAAAGGTTTTTCTGACCTGGCTCATTGGTTCTTTTGGTCCAACAAACTCCCCTGAACCAATGCAGCCAAAACCTTTAAGATTATTGAAGTCCCACTTATTGGCAGAAACATTTTCTGGATCAGCTCAGAAATCTTCAAATTAAGCTCAGGCCAGGGAAGAGGTTTCAGAAAGTTTGATTGGCAAAGGATGAATGGGAACTCTGTCTTGGGGAATTGGACATAGAGCTGTTACCCCATCCATGAGACCTACTTCCCAATAATAAGTCTGTAAGAATCTCTGACATAAGCCTCAAGGAAAACAACTTGTTCTTCCATTATGAGTTTTTCAGCTTCACTTTCAAAGAAGAACTCAGGCCCATTGTACTTTGATAAGTACTTAACATGCTTTCCATTCTTCATCTCCACAGTAGTTATTTCTCTGTATGCAAACTCATCAGGATGAGTGCTTTCAAGCAACAACTGGAGCTCATTCTTCTTATTTCTTCAAGCTTCTTGTAGATCAACCCCTTCTTTACCACTTGGTTTTCTAGTAAAGTTTGTGGAGTCATCTTAGACTTGTAAGCTCTCATGAAGTCATCAAGGATTTCCCAGGGTGACACTACAATGGCCAGCATTATCACAGCATCTACAATCTTTTTTACTTGGCCATTGTATCTACTTGGAATCTTCTTTTTATGAATTCTGTCACTTACTCTAGGGTCAGGCCAAATTCTCACTCTCTCTTTCGGATATTGAAATGTAAATCTGAGAGCATACAACCTCTGAGCATGTTTCTTCATAGCTTGTATGGATGAAGACTTAGGAAACTCTCTATCAATCATTCTTAACAGCTGCTCATCATGTTGTTTGTGCTGTTCTTCTTCTTCAAGCTTGACTTTTACCATTTGCCTTTGGATGTTAGGTGTGATTGTTGTTGGTTAACTTCTGGCCTCAGGCATCTTTATTTTAAGAACAACAGAGATTGGCAGACTATCATCATTATCATCTTCTTCTTCTTCCATCCTTAACACCCTTCTCTTCCTCTTAGGTGCATCATTGGTAGAGGGTTGAGTAGATTTCTTGGGTAAAGGAGTTGGTTTTGAGGGTGGTGAAGTTGGTTGTTTTGGTGTAGGAGATTGTGCAGGCTGCTCTAGCATCTTGGTTGTGAGTGAAGCTTTGGATAACTTTGCCATATCAGACCTTTTCCCAGCACCAGCTTCATCAAGAGCTTCTATGATCAATCCTTTGTTGAATACTTCAGAAGAACAGATTCTGGTGGTTATCTCCAAAATACTGTCTCTGGACCATGACTTCACTTCATTGATTGATCTTCCCAGATGCTTTGATATGAATCTTGTCATAGCTTCCAGCCTTTCCCTTTCTTTCTCATTCCAACTTGCCCATCTATGTTCAATCTCTTGAATCTCTAGCCTTCTGATTTCAGAGTCAAGTTTGGCTGTGCCAAAACCTTGTCTGAAGAGTTGATCAATAATCTTATCCATAGATCTACTATGTTGCTCATCAGCTTCTTTGATCAGTTCTTCTAACTTTTTCTCACCTTTAGTCTGTTCAGAGATCTTCTTTCTCTTGTAGGTGATCATCTCCTTTTCTTTCCACTCTTTTCTTCTTCATCTTCAACTCTCTTTCTTTTGTCTTCTTTCACTGACTTAGACTCTCCCATTTTGGTTGCATTGGGTTCAGGGGTGTGAATGTCAGAAAGTCTCTTAGAAACAACAACATCAACTAAGGATTGAAGATTTGAGGAAAGCCTCTTATCAATGGCTTGATGCATAATATTTGTGACTATGGAAGTGATGAGAGGTAAGGATGATTGAAAGGCAGCAACATTTGCTCAGAGGGGTTCTATCCCTGAGAAATGGTGCCTGAATCAGAGGCTGGTGGCAAAGTTGTTGGCAGTGGCTCAGTGTTTGGGAGAGTTTCAGAAGAAACTGCCATCTGTGGGTGAATGTGGGCAGATGGACTTGATTCTTGTGACATTTTGGCAAGCAGTTCTTGTAGTCTACATACCTCAGTCTCAAGAATGGTGTTGTGGGCTAGAACATCAAAGAAAAAGCCCAGGTCATCATCAGTCTTTGCTGAATCATCTGACCTCCTGATTAAATCAGGATGAACATGTGCTGAGTGTAGATCAGTATTCACATGTGCCCCTATTTCTTGGAATTGGGGACTTCCTGCCTCAGGATTATGTCCTTCATTGGCAGTTGCCTCTGGTGAGGTCTTAGAAATGATACCACCTTCATCTTGGTCATGTGCTGAAACAGGAGAAGAGACAGTCTCACCAGATGTTCGAATCTCCTCTTCTACACAGGGAGATTGAACTCTGTAATCCTTGTGCTGTGGGTTATTAGCCACATTATAATCCTCTCCCTCAACTGTTTAGGTTTTCCCAATGGTAATAGGTAGATCGGGGAGGGTTAGAGGAATGTAGTTGAGTCAGCACTTGTGCAATAACCACAGTTGGGCTTGTAAGGGTAGCTTCAATGGGAGATAGGTGTGAAGATGATTGCACCTGGGGTGAATGGTGCTCTTCAATGGAAATCTTCTCAAGTGAGAGAGATTCCAGTAATGTGGTTTCCCCATTTTTGGTTGCAGTAGGATCCTATTGAGAGGATACCTGAGCGGTTTTAGCAGGTAGAGTCATGGAAACTACAGGGGGATTACTACCCATAGTTTCATCCTACCTTTGTGTTGTAGGGGCATCATCAGGGGACTCAACTCCCTGAGTAGCCTTTTTGGTTTGTTTGGATTGTGGTTTGGAGGGGACTTTGGATCTGGAAGATAAGGCTGTGGGTTCCTTCTGCTTAGGATTTAGCAGTTTGGCAGCCTCTTTGAGGTGTGGGTCAGAGTTGTGCCTGGAGTATACCTCTAGCAAAACTACCATAGCAGGGACTCCAAAGCCAACAGGGCCATCAGATTTTAATTGATTTATGATTATGGCCATAAGAAACCTTGGATATAATATCCATCTGTTAGCTACAGGTTTCATTGCCAGATCTTTTAATTCCAAAATTATAATTTCAGAAAAATTTATGCTTTGGCGTTCAAGGATAGAATACAATACCTGCTGCCACCTGGATGACATTTGATCCCATGAAGAGGATTTGGGGGCAAGGCAGACATTGATCATGTGGAAGATGAGACGTTCAGCATCATGGAAGTGCTTCTTCAGAATGGTTGTAGCACTTAGGTCGCCCTCATATCCATGGTTGATGAATGATAGATCAATGGTGCCCTTCGGGTATTTGGTGACAAAGGTGGCATCATTCAGATCTAGGGTTTGGCGAATGATAGCAGGAGTGACTACCACCTTCTTCTAGTTTTCAAATGACTGGAGAGTGATCGCGATATCATTCTCACCGGTATGGACAATGACATTTGTCTAGAATTGGCGAAGGGTATCGGTATAGATGGTTGGATTCAGAAGAAAAGTAGTTTGATACGGGGAATCAACCATAAGATCAATGGCAGCATCAAACTTAGTCCAAAATCCTGATTTTGTGAATTAGGCAACACAGTTGTGTCGTGGTTTGATTTGCATGTTCGCCATTAATGGAAGATGAACATTCGGAAAACGACTTATGAAAAGTTTGAAGTTAGGGTTAGGTATTTATACTTTATGAAATGGCTAAAAGAAAACAACTGAAAGTTTTGGTGTTAATCATCAGTTGTAAGAAAACTACTAAAGACATGGTTTTAACTTTCAGATCTTGTAAACAACTGAAGACTTGGTGTTAGTCATTAGTAGTTTGAAACTACTGAAGACTTGGTTTTGGCTTCAGTTGTTTTGAAATGACACACATTTGTTTGAAATGATTGAAGAGTAGAATTGCTCCTCAGTTGTTGTCGTCAATTCACATATCTCAGTTGTTTCATTTGACTATAACACTTACTCAGCAGATTATCTGATTTTCAGATGTTTCATTGGTCATCAGTACTTATCTTGTTAGAACAGACTTCAGTAGTTGTCACCACTGCAGTAGTTGTAACTACATCAGTACATTGCAACAAATAAAGTACTTTAGTACTTTTAAGTAATTTAGTCTTCAGTAGTTATGAAAACTGCTGAAGATAAAATAACTTATCAGTACTAATTTTTGACAGCTGTATACAAATGCTCATTAGTACTTGTGAACTGAGATCATCAGTAGTTGTCAAATCATTCAAGCTCCATCATACCAAGCCTTAGCACAAGATTTTGGAAAGTTGCACTGTCCAAAGGCTTAGTAAATATATCTGCAAGCTCATCATTTGACACAAAGCCTTTGCCGATGATATAACCCTTAGCATCATTAGCAAAAGATACAAATCCCTTTTTCCTTGAGAGTAGTCATGAAGAAGAGAACTGCTCCCTGTCATATGCATAGATCCTCCACTGTCCACATACCAGATGCTTCTATGGCATGCTGAAGAACCCTACATTTGCCACAACAAACTAGTTAGCTTTTGAGACCCAAACCATTTTGGTTTTGGGTATGTTCTCATCAACAGATTTTATACTAACTGATTTGTCATGATTAACAGCCTTTAAAGGTGGAGATGGTGCTGAAAAGGATTCCTTTGATTTTGGCTTAGTTTTCCTTTTTAGTGGTTTAATCACAGGTACATCTATTTGGTTAACTCTCCCCAACAGATGTTGAACCATCATAACAAGTTGTGCCTGATTGGTTGTTAAAGCCTTCAGTTCAGCAGACACATCAGTACTTGTTTTTTATTGGTTCCTGTGACTCATCATGTCCTCCTTTTGAAAGACACAAACTTAGTGTGGTGGTGTGATACTCCATGAGGAATATTTTCAGCTATTTTATGATAAATCCCTTCCTTCTTTTTAGATTTTTGTGAAAACTTTGGGTTATCAGTTTGAGATGTTTGTGGCACAAACTTGGTTTCAAATTCATCTTTCATTTTATTAATTTTCTTTTTAATGATTTTATCTTTGTTGAATTTGGAACCCTTTCTGTACCAACATTCATCAGTGAGATGATTGAATAGACCATATATTTCACATGGCTTTTTCTTCATCTTCTGTTGTTCAACTGCTGAAGAAGATGAAACTACTGAAGATGTGTTCTTCAGTACTTTCTTCCTCTCAGAACTTATGTTAAGTACTGAAGGATTTGCAACAACTGAAGACTTGTTCTTTAGAAGTTTTCTATCAGTATTTTTGGATTTCCTGATAGACTCTTCAGCAGTTGTCAAACCATGTTTGTTTTCATTTGGTTTGAAATGTTCTTCAGGTGTTGTTACTTGCTCTTCAGTATTTTGAATACTTTGTGAGACAGCACCTGAAGTGCTCAGCTTTTCTTTGATCATGTGTTTATCAGTAGTGAGACCATCAGCAGATTGATTAGCTGAGGTACTATTACTGACTTCATCCTCTGATTTTGCATCATCACTTGGGGATGAGACACATGATGATGTGGTTTGGGAATTCTTTTCACCTTCAGATTTCACTTCTGCCTTGGGAGTAAAATCTATGCGAGGTACAGTGTGATTATACCCAATCCCAAACTTCACATTTGAAGCTGTTTGCTTACTGAGAAGCATTTCAAACCCCTTGCAGGTTTTACCCAACGTTCACACTCTACTTGAGTAGCTGCAAGTGTTTCTTTGAGATTCTTATAATTCTCTAAAATGACCTCTACCTTTGACTTTTCATCAATGATTTGGCATTTTAATTTGTAAATCTCATCATCTTTTTCCTTTAAGACAAACTCAAACTCAACTTTTCTTTTGGAAATCACTTTCTCTAGGTCAAGATTTTAATTAATTAAAGCTACATTTACTTCTTTAATTGAGACAAAAGCAGCTATGCATGACTTAGAACACAACTTGGCCTTAGCCTCAGAAGATACCTGTGGTACCTGTGATGATGAAGCATTTGAGCATGAACCATCAATAGACTCCAGGGCCATAAGAGCAAGATTTCCAAAAGGATTTTCACCACCATGTTGACCAGCACCAGAAAACACTTGTTCAGAATAACCAGAAAGATCATCTGGTAAGCTACTGTAGTCAACAACTCCAGGAGTGAAAAAGCTTTGATGTGATTGAGATTGAGATTGTTGATTTGATTGAGATGGTTGAGGCTCAGGTAGGGCATGTGATTGTTGAGCTATGGGTACTGGAACCTGATTGGACTGAGGCATGTAAAAACAGGGATAAGGATATGGCATTTGACCTTGAGGGACAAAATATGCAGGAGAAGATTGAATTTGTGAATGATGACCATAACTGGTAGAATGTTGCCCTTTGTTTTGTGAGCTATTGCATGGAAAGGTCACAAAGGGTGCAGAAGAGTTAGATCCAGATGATCTACACCCTCTTGCAAAATTTCCAAGTCTATGGCACTTGTGACACCTCAATTTGCTCTTGTCAAAACCAACTTTGGTTTTTCCAGAGAGACCAGGAAATTTTCTACCAGCCCTTTTGTAAAATTTTTGAGACTTGATATTGATTATTGCCATTTGGCTCAAAATATCCATCTCTTCCAAACCATCATCAGCAATTCCTTTCAAATCATCCATCAAAAAGCACAAATTATCACTACTACACCCTGAATTACTATCAATACCAACAAAAGCAGGATCTCCACTATTTGAAGAGAAATCTATATGCTCATCATAAGAACTTTCTGATGCAACATATTCTGACTCATGACCTACAAAATCATCAGTGAGCTTCCCAGATGAAGCCAGTTTCCTTTTCTGTTCTATCTCTCTTTCAAATGTTAACAGTTTCCCACGAAGTTGGGTGAGAGATAGATTGTCCAGATTTGCACTAGAGCGTAGGACAATAGTATATGTGTCCCATCTCTCAGGCAGGGAACTGAGGAATCTGTTGTTCATCTGACTGTTTGTATATTCATGTTTAACCATTTTCAGCTCAGAAATCAAACAGGAGAATCGCTCAAACTGTTGAGTCAGTGACTCACCCTTTCTATGAGAGAATGTCTCATATTGCTAGGCAAGGATCTCTCTATTGTTTGCCAAGACCTCATCAGTTCCTCCAAATTGTTCTTTCAAAGCAACCCAGAGGTCATGAGCAGTTTCATGATGCATAAGTCCATAATAGATTTCATTAGGTAGTGCCATGGCTAGAATTTCATGGGCTTTAGCATCAATTTCAAACAGTTTCAAATCTTAATTTGAGTATTGCTCTTTATTGGTTTCCGATTACTCACCATAGGCTTATATGGTCCATGAACAACAGATTTGCAACAACCTGAACTGTTGACAGATAGGTGATGGAGCATTCGGCGTTGCCATATGTTATACTCACTCCTAACAAGCATGAGAGGCTTTGTTGAGGAGCCAGTATTGTGAGGATCATTGATTGATGTAGCCATTTTCACCAATTCAAACAGGTTCAATGAGATTTTAACAGATCTAGCTCAAAAACTCAACAACACAGTTTGAAACAAGACAAATCTCAAATTAATTCACCGGAAGCAACAAAAAATCAAACTCTAAAACCAATTCTTGCAAATTTGCTAATTCGATCAAACTTAGATATCAAAAGAGCAGTTACAATGATCATTGTTAAATCGATCAGTGATTAACCTGCTCTGATACCATTTGAAAGGATCGGGATCTAGTTTGATCAATTAGATTAAGATTTGCAGTGGAATAGCACAAGAGTTAAATGAAATTTTAGCAAGAATAATATGAATATTCAATCAAACAGTAACGGTTATAGAGAGAGAAAGTTTTCTATAAAGAGAATGTTTTCATTCATGCACACGCTTCGGTTACAAGGAAACTAGGTCAACATTCCTTTTATAAAGGAATGTGACATCAGCTGACGTCACTTGATAGTGAAAACTAACTGATTTATAAACAACTAAAAGTAAACTAAACTACTGAAGATGTCCACAACAACTAAGGACACCTTCACAAAAAGCTAAGTACAAGCTAACATTAAACTACTGAAGTTATAACATCTGAAATGTAAGAACTTCAGATGTTTTACATAATATAAAACTACTGATTACAAACTACTGAAAAGTAAACCATCACAACTACTGAAGAGAACTACTTCAGCTGTTGTGACAACTTCTAAGAACTTGATCTTCAGACTTTGTCTTCAGCAGTTGTCTTCAGACTTTGTCTTCAGATTTTGTCTTCAGACTTTGTCTTCAGTAGTTGTCTTCAGACTTTGTCTTCAAACTTTATCTTCAGCTGTTGTAGACCACTTCAGTTGTTTTGATGTCTATGGGACTTAAAGGTTTTTTTGACCTGGCTCATTGGTTCTTTTGGTCCAACAAGTGACAAATCCTCAAAACAAACCTGATGTTTATTTTGAAACCAATGAGGATAAAATCAAGTTAGGACACCCAATCAAAATCAAAGAGTGCTCAGACAAGACAATGAGTGTCATGAAACCCTCAAGCCCTGTAAAAGCAATTGTACCTTTTATAAAATTTATACCATCTATTTTACAAGGCAAAAAGAAATATGTCGAAACAGTGAAACCCACTACTGAGAGTAGTTCTGATAATGAGATTGTATCTCCACAAAATTCAAGCAAATCAAAACAGGTTTCACTGAAAAAACCAACTGTAAAACTAAGTTCAACACATAAAACTTCATCAGACCCTCGATCATCAAGGTTAGCGCAGGGAGTTAGGTTTGATATCTGTAACAAAGAACATGTTGACCAGTTTGAGAACGAGGTGAGACGTATGTTAAAGAAACAGAAACAGCCCAGACAACTGAACAAAAGTAGTGTTGTGAAACAATCTACTAAAAGGGCAGATTCTGATTCATCACCTAAAGAAAAGAAAGTGACTCATCAAAAGAAAGTATCAGTTGAGTCACACAAGGAAAAATCTGAATCAAGAAACAAACAAATGTATTGTGATATTTGTGACATGTTCAATCACAAGACAGATAAATGCTTCTTCAATCAATATTGTTCTATCTGTGATATGAACAATCACTCCACCAAAAATTTCTATTTCAACAAGTATTGTTCAATTTGTGACATGAACAATCATAATACATCTGATTGTTACTTAATCAGAAAGGGTTGAGAATTCCACAACACAAGCCCATCTGAAAAACATCTACTGTGATGCATTCTGTCAGACCTTATCTTTGTAATACTTAATCTAGGACACCTAGATCAACAAATGACAGAAATAACTTGAAGGTTTTGAGGAAGGGTCAAAGAAATCATCCCATAATGAAACACAAACTTAACCTTCCTAAGCAAAAATCAACTTTTGATAATGAAACTCGGGATAAATTTTTACAAAGAAATAGAGACCAGCGATTTCATTATTCATCTGAATCCTCAGTAGATGTTGATGAGATGACTCGACCAATTCATTATAAAAAGTCTCCCAGAACATCTCCATCTAAATCACTATTCAGAGGGAAATACCAGGAGGTGACTATCATGAAAACAGGAATCCCAAGACCATCATGGCTTGGGTTCCTTATTCTAATTAGTTCTTTTTGTTTGTAGGTTCATCCACACAGGTCTAATAGCCTATGGTACGTAGACAGTGGATGCTCCCGATACATGACTGGAGATCGTTCCCTCCTTCATGATTTCAAGTACATACAAGGAACTACTGTGGCATTCGGTGGACATTCAGAAGGTGGTAGGACTACAGGAGAATGATCTGTGACAAACGGGATGCTGAGCATTGACAGAGTGAATTACTGTGAACAACTGAATTTCAATCTGCTAAGCGTGTATTAGATCTGCGACAAAAAAATATTCCACTCACTTTACAGACACTCACTGCTACATTCTAAAACCTGGATTTTTGATTCCTGAAGAATTGGTTGTCTTAAAGACTCTGAGGAAGAATAATACATATGTCTTAAACCTGTGTTCTGCATCACCTAAGAAAGAAACATGTCTTTTGTCTATGGCATCATTTGATGAGTCACAGCTTTGGCATGGATGTTTGGGGCAGACTAACTTTAAAAATATGAACAAGTTAGTCAAAGGAAACCATGTAATTGGTCTTTCTCAAAAAGAATTCAATTTTATTGATCAATGTTCGGCGTGCCTCAAAGGAAAACAACACAAATCGTCTCACAAAACCAAGCTAGTGAACACTAATAATACTCCATTGAAGTTACTTCACATGGATCTTTTTGGACCAACTCATGTAATGAGCATGGGAAAGAAACAGTATTGTTTAGTGATCATTGATGACTTTTCTCGATTCACATGGGTGTTCTTCCTACTTCATAAAAATGAAGCATCCCAAATCATTCAAGAATTTATCACTAAAATTGAAAATCAACTTGATCTCAAGGTCAAAATAATAAGAAGTGATAATGGTACAAAGTTCAAAAATGAAAATATTAGTTCCTTTTGTACAACCAAAGGCATTGCTCATCAATTCAGTACAGCTAGAACTCCTCAACAAAATGGGGTAGCTGAAAGGCGAAATAGAACACTGATTGAAGCAGCAAGAATGATGCTAGCCGATGCTAAACTACCAATCACTTTCTGGGCGGAAGCAGTTAATACATCGTGCTTTGTGCAAAATTGAACTCTGATTGTTAAAGAAAGTAACATGACACCTTTATGAACTGATCTTTCATAGGAAACCATTTATTGGATTCCTCAAATCATTTGGTTGTCCAGTCTAATATTAAACACACGTGATCATTTGGGAAAATTTTCATCTAAGTCTGATGAAGGATTCTTTGTAGGTTATTCGTCTGTCTCAAAGGCTTATAGAGTGTTCAATCCTAGACTGAACATTATCGATGAATCTACAAATATTCAATTCAAATAACATTCGTTTCCCAAATCTACAAATGGTCCTGATTGGTTGTTTGATATTGACACTTTTACTAAATTATTTGACCAATTTCACTTGTCTGATGCAGGAAATATACATTCAGGTGATACTTCATCAACTGTCGAAAGAAGAGACAGTTATCCATTGATTCCACCTACATCTGATGAACATATGAATGAAGATGTTCCTCTTCAAGCTGATCCCATCAGACGTCTATCACAAAACCTTAGTGTTTCTTCTGAAGAAGGTCCCAGCCTGGTACCATCTCACTCAGATGACTTGTCACATGAGATCAGAAATCAAAAATAGGCTTCTTATCCAGTAGAAACTCAAGGTACATCAAATGATGCAAGCAACCCCAGTGCTGCTGAAGATGTAGCAGTTACTGAAATAGAAGTTGACAATCTTCATAATTCAACAATAATACAAGATAAATGTGCCTCTGACCATAATGAACTGAATGTCTCCAATCTTCATGTAACTATTGCTGGTGACACCATTCCAACCACAAGAATACACAAGAATCATCCAGTTGAAACCATTATTGGTGATCTTAATAAGAGGGTGACAAGAAGCAAGTCCAGTATTGCAAACATCTATTTGTTCTCTTGCTTTCTATGTCAAACAGTACCCAAAAACATCAAAGAGGCACTTCAAGACAATAGTTGGATTAAAGCAATGCAGGAAGAATTGCTCCAATTCAAGAAGCAAGAAGTATGGCAGCTGGTAGATCTTCCCGAAGGACAATACCCTATCGGTACCAGATGGTTGTACTGGAACAAGACTGATGATAGAGGGATAGTCATCAGAAATAAAGCAAGACTAGTGGCACAGGGATACACTCAGGAAGAAGAAATCGACTATGACGAAGTGTTTGCTCCTATTGCCAGACTAGAAGTAATCAGAATCTTTCTTGCATATTCTGCATCCATAAAATTTACTGTTTATCAAATGGATGTAAAGTGTGCCTTCCTATATGGAAAGATTGCTGAAGAAGTCTAGGTGAGTCAACCACCTGGCTTTGAAGATCCAGATTTCCCTCACAGAGTTTACAAACTTGACAAAGCTCTATATGGTCTTCATCAAGCACCAAGAAAGTGGTATGAGACTCTATCATCTTTTCTTCTTGAACATGGGTATGAAAGAGGAAAGATTGATCAGACTCTCTTCAGAAGAATAAAAGGGAAAGACATGCTGTTAGTCCAGATCTACGTGGATGACATTATATTTGGCTCGACGAACAAGCAACTCTGCAAAGAATTTGAAGATCTTATGCATTCAAAGTTCCAAATGAGTGCTATGGGGGAACTCACCTCCTTTCTAGGGGTGCAAGTCCAACAAACATCAGATGGAATCTTCATCAACCAATCAAAATATGTAGAAACCATGTTGAAGGAATTCCACTTTGCTGATTGTTAGTCTATCAAAACTCCTGCGGATACTAAAGTGAAGATTGGACCTTACTCTGAAGGCAAATCAGTAGACCAGACTCACTATCGATCAATGATAGGTTCACTTATGTATCTAACAGCCAGTAGGCCTGACATTATGTTTGGTATTTGTGTGTGTGCTAGATAACAAGCTAATCGAAAAGAAACACATGTGAACGCAATCAAGAGGATATTCAGATATCTGAAGGGCAAACTAGCTCTTGGATTATGGTATCCAAAGGAAGGAGAATTTAATCTCTATGCCTACACAGACAATGATTATGGAGGATGCAACTTCAATAGAAAATCCACTTCTGGCGGTTGTCAATTTCTTGGTCCCAGACTAGTATCCTGGCAATGCAAGAAGCAGACAAATGTGTCTGTGTCCACAGCGGAAGCTGAGTATATTGCTGCATCAGCATGTTGCTCTCAAGTTCTCTGGATTCAAAACCAGATGCTTAATTATGGTTTTAACTTTTTGCATACACCATTTTCTATTGACAACACAACTTCTATCTTTATAACTAATAATCCAGTTCAGCACTTAAAAACAAAACATATTGAGATTAGATATCATTTTTTGAGAGACGGTGCTGAAAAGGGTTTAATCAAATTGATTCAAGTACCAACAGAAAATCAATTAGCTGATTTGTTTACCAAGGCATTTGAACCTAGTAGGTTTGAATTTCTTGTTCAGTCAATTGGCATGATTAAGCTTGACTAAACACTATGAAAAACATCAAAAACAATTTATAACATCAGAAAAACCACAAAAAGGAATCAAGTTTACGAAGAAAAGAATTCTGAGGGAAATGATATAAATACAGTCGTTTTATCATTCACTGTGCTTAATTTCTAAATGTAAAAGACTGAAATGACTTACCAGATATGTTGGTAGGCTCAACTTGGAAGAAAAGATACACAGTGATGAATTAAAGACATTCATTGTGAAACTCCATCACAAAGTACAGGTCTGTATTGGCTTATCTGAATGCATGTGTGTGTAGTAGCCTAAACACACCAGGTAATGATACTTTATGAATCTCTTTCACCACATCATGTTTCATCTTTGTTTTGCTGAGCAAAGACCTGATGAAACTTGCACATAGTGCAGATGTCATGATCCAAAAGATTCCTAATGTGGAACACATCCAAAAATTGGATGAATCAACAAAGTAATACATTCCAAGTGAATGAACAAAAGAATCCTATCATGAATCACCTTCCAAAGTGAAGTGAAAAGAATCCCAATGTGGATCATCATGAAAAAGGATCAAATTAAAAGAATCCCAATAAGGATCAGTGAAAATGAGATTTATTGACTTAAGTAACCTGGTAACAAAAGTTGTGAAAAAGGTTCTACCATGCACTGTATAAGGAGGGTTGATCATTTCATGCTTATGTGTGTGAGGTACACATTGAATAATAAATCAACCAAAACATGATAAAAGTCATTTGCATCAAAATATCAACCAAGTATGGGTTTAAGAGGACAACATACCTTCAATCTTCAAGTTCATAATCATGTTCATTTAATCATAAAGGATGCACATGTGTAATGTAAGATTGATATGATCCCAACAAAGAGATCTTTCTCTTCATTATTAATCAAAATAATATTCAAAAACTTTTAAATATTTAAAGTGTCTCTCCAATATGGACATAAACTTTAGGGGGAGTAATTTAAAAGGTTTAAGAAAGTCTAAATTTTTGTTTATTAACTTAATTTGAAAAACAAAACAAAAGGAGTTTTTGTTGGTGTTGTTGCAATAAGTTTTACTATTATATCTCAGCTTATGTAGATTCTTAGAAGCATGATAAGCCCAAGATCTGTCAAAATTGGGATACTTGTATTAGTAGTGATACAAATCAATCCAAGCAAGAATTGACAACTTCAACAGCCAACTTCACAAGAAAAATCAATCAAGGACACCTCTTCATAAGATGAATAATCAATTCAATCACATTAACTTTTGATTAAGTTCAAAAGCTAATGCAGGTAAGTGCATTAGTTAATGCGGGTGAAGGTAACCCATGCATGTAACTAATGCGGTAACAATATTTTTTGAAGTACAAGTAATGCGGACAATGATTTTGCTCTACCGCATTAGTATGTGAAATTTACTCTAACGCATTTGATACAGTTAACAAATGCGTATGAACAGGTCTCTATCGCATTTGCTACAGTGTTGACATGTCAATCGCATTTGATATAGTTGCACAAATGTTGATTAACTTTGTTCTATCGCATTTGCTACTATGTACAAATACGGATAGGATACAACAAGCAACTCAACCGCATTTGTTACAATGTTGTTCTTCCGCATTTACTACAACACAAATGCGGATAGCCAAAGATTTCAAGTTTAACTTCCGCATTTGCAACAGTACACAAATGTGGACAGAAACAAAATTCTGCATTTGTAACAGTAGTGGAATGCGGGCAGTCAGTAAAAAATTAAACCTTCCGTATTTGCTACTGTCACAAATGCGGATGACCAAAAGTAGCCAAATGCAGACTGCCAATGTCAAAAGTGTGTGTTCCGCATTTGCTACAGTAAACAAATGCGGATGACCAAAAATCAAACAAATTAACCTTCAGCATTTGCTACAGTGGTGACTGTCTGCTTGAAAACTTATAAAAATTTTCAAATTGTATTATTTGACTATTTAAATGAATTCAAACGGGTCATTTAATACTTTTCAAATTTGAGAGACTTTATAGTGAGACAAGCGCAAACCTACAGTACACCACCTTCAATCATCATTATCATCATAAACATTCAAAGATTTTGTTGTGTTTCTTCTTAAAACATTCTTGTCATCGATTCAAAACCACAGTTATTTCAAAGGTAAGGTATAACTTCAATAAATTTTGAAACCAAGACCTAAGTCTCGTACTGTTAACCTAAATCAAACAATGAACCAGATAATAATGAAGAACACCGAAATCAAACTTATTAATGTGATGCAATACACATTTTCGATCTCAATAAACATATAAATTGATAGGAATTCAACTGATATTGAAAACCTTGATAATCATGTTTACTGCAAAAAACAGAGCAAAATGAAAAGGAAAAATGTGTAACAAGTCAAAGTCACATTAACAAATCAAATCAAATTTAAAGTCAAAACTGTTAACTAACACACATGTCTCTTGTGCAGATTACATGGCAAATCTTACATGGAGCAAGCTCCATAACGTCAGCGGTTATTTAAACCCAGATGTGCTTGAAGCCGAAGGTCTTAGAGATATGATAAGATTCTTATCTACCACAAGGGTAGCATATGCCATGTCAGTGAGACCAACAATCTACGAGAATCCCATTAGGTCCTTCTGAGAATCAGCTGAAGTAGTTGAAGATGATGGAGTGAGAACTCTAACTAGGAGAATCAACAATGAACTTACTCTGAGGATCACAGAAGAGTCTGTTAGAAGATGTCTGCAATTCAATGATAATGGTGATGAACCTCTTGAATTAGATGATGAGGAAATAACCACATTTTTCTCTGAAATTGGTTATGAAGGGAGTTATGAAGCAAAACAGATAGTCAAAGGATTAGTGGATCTGTCTTGGAGGTTCCTAATTCATATGTTTCAACATTGTCTGTCAAAAAGAAAAACAGGATGGAATGACATTCTAGTCCTCACATCTTCCACAATATGTGCTCTCTGCACCAACAGACGGTTTAATATGTCTGCATATGTGTTCAATGGCCTAATCTCCAACATTCAAGAAGGGTTGAGATACAAGTTTCTGATGTACCCCAGATTCATTCAATGTCTAATCAATGAATCATTTCATGACATTGTTAATGAAGGACCTATGCTTAACATCCCTCATTATGATGCAAGATCCTATAAGTACATCAAGAAGAAGGACCAAGGAATTTTTACAATGGTGCCCATTCACCCCTTCTTCCTTGGATTCTTCAACAATTACATCAAGCAGGTCAAACTCAACCACCTACACAACCAATGGCTCAACCACCTCCACAACCATCTCTAATACCATCACCACAACAAATACCACAACCTTCTCCACAACCATCTCTACAAACATTACCACAACCATCACCACTTTTAACTCCACAACCAACACCACCAACAACCACTCAACCTACACCTATATCACACATTATCAATCTCCAATATCACCACACCAATCACCTATTCTCCTTACCAACCTTTACCATCATCACATGATCACCCTGATGAAATAAAAGGATCAACAAGTGCATCTAAATCATCCAAATCATCTTCTGATGAGGAGGATCATCATGATCAAACCCCAGCTATGAAAGAACCTTCTAAGGCTGCTCCTTCAAAGAGCTATGCTGAGTCTAACATCAATAGGCCTTATGAAAAGGATGAATTAATCTCTAAGCTGTTACTCAAAGTGGAAAGGATGGAAAGAACCTTAAACAGGAGAGCTGGAATCATCAATGACAGAATCCTGGAACTGGATGAGGAAGAAAGTGAATTGAAAGAACTTAAAGAGAAATATGCAGCTGAAAGAAAAGAACAAGACAAGGAGATTGAGAATTTAAAAGCTGCACTAAAACACTCAAGAGAAGAAGTCAGTGGACATGTAGATACTCTTGAAATACAAACAATTGCAATGGAGGAACAAGAAAATATCATAGAAGAACAAGCTGATATCATCTCAAAACTTGAAGGAAATTGAGAGCCAGAACAAAAGAATATCCGAGCTTGAAATGATGATTAAGATCCAAAGAACTGAAGTGAATGATGATGATGAGAAAGAGGAACAAGAAAAGGTTGATGTGGATGACAACCAATCAGTAGATGAGAATGAAGAACAAGGAGGTGATGAAAGTCAAACTAAGATTAAAGATCAAAGTCTAGACATGGTAGTGTATTCTGGAAACACTGCTTACTCAGACTATGAAAAAGGTGAATTTGAAGAACTCCTCAGTGCACTGGATAGTTTTGCATCTGAACAATTCAACATTGATGATGACTTCTGGGAATTCATAAACAACCAAAAAACTGAGTCAGAGCCTAGTGTCTTTATTCCCAAATCACTAGTGCCTTTGGAAAAAGAATTAACTCTGCAAATTATCCCTGCTATCTTATTAACTGAAGAACAAAAGGAAGAACTCAAAGAAAAGTATGAAAAAAAGAAAGAAGAAACTGAAACTGAACAGAAAGAGAATGGGAAAAGTAAAATGAAGGATCAAGAGCCAAGTACACACCTGAAAGGTACCTGAACCAGAAGAACAAACTGAAACCTCTAGCCCTCAACTTCAAACTTACTCACGAAAGAGGAAGTACTTAGCTGAAAAAGCCAAAGGTAAGAGACCAATAAGTGAAGAAGAACCAGCAATGAAACAAAAAATGACCCAAGAAGTCTAGCAACAATTGCTGATTTTTGGAAGAACATGAGCAGGCAGAAGCTCAGTTGAAGAAATTGGCTAGTGCAATTGATTTAGAAGAAGTGAAATTGCTGGTGGATATGAAGTTGAAAAGGATGTTCTCATGACAGTCCTATTAAAGCAGAACAGGCAGCGGAAGACATGGTAACCAAAGCACAAACTGATGACTTGATGATTAAAGCCATGTTTCTGATCAATCAAGCTATGATCCGATGAAGTGTTTGGAATGACTTATGATAGAATGAAGGAGGAAGAAGAGAAAGTAAAATTGCTGCTTGATCCAACAATAGACACTGAATATGTTAAAACAATGACAAAGGATACTCCAAAGCCTAAAGAGTCATCTTTGAAGAAATCAACAGGGTATGAAATACCATTGCCAAGAAGAGGTCCCCTACACAAAATATCTCAAATGAAGAAATCATCCTCATCCCATGAATCATTATTTCCTGATCCTTATAATATGTCTGCTAAGGAAATAAAGGAATATCTCTCAAGTCAGGGATTCACAAGAAGAAGGATTGCTAACATGAAGACAAATTCTTTAAGAGCTGCAACTTTTCAATTGATCAATGAAAAGAAAGAAAAACTCAAGAAACTGGAAGAAGAATTGACAAGGACCAAACCAAGAAGCAAAGTGTCAGCTGAAGACATGCAGTTGAACCAAAAGACCAAGAACTACTTGCCCCAGTGCTCCACAATTACCCTGAATGGTTTGTAGAACCATCTCAGTTGAAACTACAAGAAGGACTGACTACTGCAGAACTAATCAAAGGGGTGTCTACTCCCAAGGGTAAGGTAGATCAAAAGATAATAGCCTAGAAGTATGACATCGCATGGAATATGTTCATGGTGAAGAGAATCTTAGGGCTAGTAGAATTCTTTACAGAGTACTCAGCTCTTGTAAATGCCCTTAAGATTCTGATTTGAAGGACTAGCTCAACTTGAACTGATCAATCATGCAGCTATGTTCATGGGATATGAATTTGAGAACATACTTAAGATGTTCAGAGAACAAAACAACTTCAATTCATTAAAGATAATTTGCTTGAAAAAATAAACTTTGTCAATCCCTGATAAGAAGAAAAAGATGCAAGCAGAGGAAATTGTATTCCTGAGTTGAAGGTAAAGCCACCGATCATTGAGTGGAGTAGTATCTGGTACTCATTCCTCCACTCCCATTCAAACGTTTAACTTGGATGGAAACCTATGAGAATGGTGTGATTGAAAGGAAGTGGGGAGGAAGGAGGGCCTGACTAAAGAACTATTCAGTGTTACAGGATCAGTGATCTCAAGTTTGATGGATTAGAGTGTAACGCAGCGGAATAAGAACAAGAATTAGACAAATTATAGCAAGAATTTGATATTCGTATGCATTATGAACAAATACGGTTGTAAAGAGAGAATATATCTGTGAAAAGGAATGTTTCAATAATATCAAATGTTTTTGCTCAATCATTCACCATTACAATAAGGTTGACACTCCTTATATAGAGTGCAATCACTGCTGATATCACGGGATAGTGACATCTGGCAGATTTGTACAAAAATAACTAAAACTTAACAAACTACTGAAATGTTCACAACTACTGACTGAGAACATATCAGAGTGCTAAGTATAAAACATAAAACTACTGATACGAAAATACTGAAACTACAACGACTGAAGAACAAGCTCTTCAGTCGTTTTACAAAACTACGAAAGGAAAACATAAATACTGAAAAAAACCGTCACAACTACTGAAAAACCCTTTCAGCTGTTGTGACAACGACTGATACTTGGTCTTCAGCACTTGTCTTCAGACTTTGTCTTCAGCACTTGTGTCTTCAGACTTTGTCTTCAGCACTTGTCTTCAGACTTTGTCTTCAGCACTTGTGTCTTCAGACTTTGTCTTCAGCACTTGTCTCTCAGACTTTGTCTTCAGCACTTGTGTCTTCAGACTTTTGTCTTCAGCTGTTGTGGACTTCAGCAGTTGTTGTGACGTCTGTGGGACTTAAGGTTTTTCTGATCCGGCTCATTGGTTCTTTTGGTCCAACAAACTCCCCCTGAACCAATGCAGCCAAAACCTTAACTTTATTGAGGTCCCACTTATTGTTGGCAATAAGATTGGTCTTTTTCCTTCTTTCTTGCACTAAGAAGATGACCCAATTAAGCACTGGCCTGGGAATAGATTTCTGAAATTTGGTTGGCATAGTATGGATAGAGCCCTGACTTTGGGGAACTGGACACAGGGCTGTGGTCCTATCCATGAAATCTACTTCCCATGTATAAGCCTGTAGGATTCTCTGGTGTATGCTCTGAGAAACATAATTTGTTCTTCCATGGTAAGATTTTCAGCTCCACCATCAAACAATCCTTCACGCCCATACAGCTCTGAAATGTACTTAGCCTGTTTGCCATTTTTGAGCTCAACTGTTGTGATCTGTCTGTATGCAAACTCATCTGGGTGAGTCCCTTCAAGTAACAGACTGAGCTCATTTGTTTGAAGTTCTCAAGCCTCTTGTAGACTAACCCCTTTTAATTACTCTGTTCTCTAACATCTTTTGGGGTGGCTGTTTAGTTTCATAGGCCTTCTTGAAATCTTCTACAATTTCCCAGGGTGATACTACAAGGACCACTGTGATCTCTTCATCTACGATCCTTTTTACTTGGCCCTTGTATCTCGAAGGAATGTCTTTCTTCACAATTCTGTGAGCCACCCTAGGATCAGGCCATATTCTCACCTATTCCTTTTGATATTGAAATGTGTTAGCAAGGGTGTACAATCTCAGAGCTTCTTTCTTCATACTGATTATTGATGAAGAAGCATAAGTTTTGTCTATGCTTTTCAGCATCTCATCATCATGAAGCTTTTGCTGCTGTTCTTCTTCTATCTTTACTCTCACAGCTTCCATCTGTGAGGTGGGAGTGATGGGCATAGGTTTGGCTTTAGGCAAAGTTAGGACTGCAGAAAGAGGCAGCCTATCTTCTTCCTCATCATCCTCTTCTTCTTCTTCTAGCCTCAACACCCTTCTCTTCTTCTTCTTGGGTGCATCATCGGCTGTTGGTTTTGAGGGTAAAGGAGTTGGTTTAGTGGGTTGTGGTAGTGGTGATTTGAAGTGGGAGGTTTTGCAGGTTGTTCTAGCATTCTTGTAGTGAGTGAGGCTTTTGAGTGTTTTGCTAGTTCCTTTCTGTTCCCAGCACCTGCCTCATTTAGTGCTTCAATCACCAATCCCTTAGTGTATGCTTCAGACGAACAGATCTTGGTGGTTATTGCCAAGATACTGTCCCTGGTCCATGACTTAATCTCGATCAATGATCTCCCAAGGTACTTTGCAATGAATCTGATCATGATCTCTAGTCTTTCTCTTTCTAATGCATCATAACTTGCCCATCTTGAGTTAATTTCTTCAACTTCAAGTCTCCTAATCTCTGAGTCAAGCTGTGCAGTATCGAACCCCTGTCTATACAGTTGATCAATAATGAGTCCATTGATTTACTGTGTGTAGCATCCGCCATTTTGATCATCTCATCGAGTTCGAGTTCTTTTTCTTTTCCTTCAACCTTTCTCTTCTTATATGTGACATGAAAGTCTTTGTGACTTTCACCCACTTGATCAATGTCAGCTCCCTTCACAAACTCCTCTTCCTTCTCAGTCTCCTTTTCTTTCTTCCCCTCTATGCTCTTCCTCTTTGCTTTCACTGACTGACTCTCCCCTTTTGGTTGCATTGGTTGCAAGGGTTTGAGTAGCAGAAAGCCTTGTGCTCACAATCTCCTCCACCAGGGGTTGTATGATTGAGGGAAGCCTCTCATCCATGGTTTTGATCACAATGTCTGTGATCATTGGGGTGATGAGAGGTAGGGATTGCTGAAAGATAGCAGCTGTTTGCTCAGAGGGGTTCTGTCCCTGAGAAGCAGTGCCAGAAATAGAAGCTGGTGGCTCGGAAGTTTTGAGTGGCTGAGTGTGTGGGAGACCTTCAGGTGAAGGTGCCATCTGTGGGTTTATGTTGGTGGCAGATGGACTTGCTGTTGAGAGAATTGGTCAAGTAGTCTTTGTAGTCTACTGACTTCTTCCTCAAGAATTGTGTTCTGGGCCAGAACATCATAAAAGAAGCCCAGGTCATCATCAGCAGATGCTGAATCACCTGACCTCCTGCTTGTAGCAGGATGTACATGCACTGGGTGTAGACCAGTTTTAGCATGTGCCCTTTTTCTTGGAACTGGGGACTTCCAGCCTCAGGACGATGTCCTTCATCAGCTGTTGCCTCTGGTGAGGTCTTAGCTATGTTACCAGCCTCAGTCTGATCATGTGCTGATTCAGAAGAGGTGGCAGCCTCACCAGATGTTCTGGTCTCCATATCCACCAGGAGATAGAACAGTTAAACCCTCGTGCTGTGGGCTGTCAGAAGCATGTTGATCCTCTTCCTCAATTGCTGTGTTTCCCCTTTGTTGGTGTTTGTTGGGGAGGAGGAGAGCATGCAGCTGAGTCAGCACGTTTGCAATAATGAGAGTAGGACTTTGTGGGGCGGTTGCAGTAGGAGATGGGGTAAAAGCAGTATGCACCTGGGGAGAATGGTGCTCTTCAATGGCAATCTCCTCAAATGAGGAAGATCCCAGATTAGTGGGTACCCCTTCTTTGGTTGCTGCAGGCTCCTTTTGAGAGGAATCCTGAGCGGCTGTGGCTGGTGAAGTCCTTGTATCCACTAGGGGTTATAACCAGTGGATATAGCCTGCGTTTGTGTTGCAGGGGCATCCTCAGGGGACTCATTTCCCTGAGTAGCCTTTTTTGTCTTCTTTTTAGTGGGTTTGGTGGGGACTTTGGATTTGGAGGTGGTGGCTGTGGGTTCCAGCTGCGTGGGTTTGCGCAGCTTGGCAGCCATTTTAGTGATTGGTCAGAGTTGTGCCGGGAGTATACTTCAGGCAATACAGCCGTAGCAGGGACTCCCAGGCCAACAAGTCCCTCAGCTTGAAGCTGGTTTTCAATTATGGCCATTATGAACCGAGGATATAATATCCAACGGTTAGCAAGTTGTTTTTGGGCCATATCCTTGAGCTCTAAAAATAGTATTTCAGAAAAATTTAAAGGTTGTTGCTCAAGGATGGAGTACATTACCTGTTGCCACCTTGTGGACATTTGATCCCATGATGAAGTCTTGGGGGCAAGGCAGACATTTACCAGGTGAAAGATGAGACGTTCGGCATCCTGGAAATGTTTCTTCAATATGGTAGATGCACTCAGGTTACCCTGGTATCCATGCTGGGCAAATGATTGATCGATTGTGCCCTTTGGATAACCAGTTGGGAAAGTGGCATCATCCAGATTGAGGGTTTGGCGAAGAATGTCTGGAGTAATGACCACTTTTGACGATGGACAAACGATTGAAGAGACTCTGTGTCATTCTCCTCAGAGACAAGAGTGACGTTTGTCCAGAATTGGTTAAGAGATTCGGCATATATGGTGGGATTTAACAGAAAAGCCGTTTTGTAAGGTGACTGAACCATTAAATCAATGGCGTTGTGAAACTTGGTCCAGTATGGCGATTTTGTGAGATGTGCGACACAGTTGTGTCGAGGTTTTAGTTGCATGGTCGCCATTGATGAAGAGAGGTTACAGAGTTTTTTGAACGTTAGGTTTGAGAAGAGAAGAAAGTAAAAACTCTGAAGGTGGGATAAGGTATTTAAAGGGTAGGGTTAGAAAACGACTGAAGGTTTTGGTGTTAGTCATCAGTTGTTGAAACTACTGATGACGTGGTATTAACTTTCAGAGGTTTGGAATGACTGACCGTATTGGTGTGATCAGCAGTTGTTATAAAACAACTGAAGACTTGGTTTTAACCGTCAGACGTTGAAACAGCTGAAGTCTCTGATTTAGTCATCAGTAGTTATAAAACTACTGAAATTTAGTCATCAGTAGTTATAAAACTACTGAAGATTTAGTCTCAGTAGTTAAACTACTGAAGACAGTTTTGACTTCAGGTGATGAAACAACTAACTTGTATTAGTCATCAGTAGTTGGGAAACTACTGAAGACTTGGTTTTACCATCAGTTGTTGTAAACAACTGAAGACTTGGTGTTAGTCATCAGTAGTTGTGAAACTACTGAAGACATGGTTTTGCTTCAGTTGTTTAGAAAGAAACAGCAGTTGGGAAACTACTGAAGACAAAGGCTCATCAGTAGTTGTCGTCAATTCATTGCTTTTCAGCTGTTTCATACTGTCCTCAACACGTACTCATCAGACGTTTTCATCTGTTTTCAGATGTTTCATAGGACATCAGTACGTATTTGTATTTCTGACAACAGTAGTTGTAGCTACATCAGCTGTTGTAACTACATCAATTGTTTTAACAAATAAAGTACTTGAGTACTGAGAAGTTAAGCTCTAGTAGTTTAAAGAAAACTTCCGAGAGAAAATAACTTCAGTACTTATATATATGACAATAATAAACTAATGATCATCAGTACTTGTGAGCTGAGATCACCAGTAGTTGTCACTTATTCTAGCTGCAGCATACCAAGCCTTAACACTAGGTTTTGGAAAGTTGTGCTATCCAAGGGCTTAGTGAAAATGTCTGCAAGCTCATCAGCACTAGGAACAAATTTTGGATCAATCAGACCTTTTTCAAAACAATCTCTAATAAAATGGTGTCTGATTTCAATATGTTTAGTCCTAGAGTGCTGGACAGGATTCTTGACAATACAAAGAGCTGAAGAGCTGTCCATTAACAATGGGGTCTTAGTCTCTGTTATGCCATAATCCAATAATTGGTTTTGAAGCCAGAGTACCTGAGATGTACAGCTTGCAGCAGCAATGTACTCTGCTTCAGCAGTTGATGTAGCAACTGAGGTCTGCTTCTTACTCTGCCAAGAAATCAAGCAGTTGCCTAAGAATTGGCATCCTCCAGAAGTGGACTTTCTTGTCAACTTACACCCTGCATAGTCACTGTCAGAAAAAGCAACTAATTTACCAGAATGTCTAGTAGAATACCATAAACCTAGAGATGGAGTGCCTTGCAAATATCTAAAGATCCTCTTGACTGCAATCAAATGAGACTCCTTAGGTGCAGCCTGAAATCTAGCAGCACAAACATGTAGCAAACATAATATCTGGTCTAGAAGCTGTTAAGTACATCAAGGACCCAATCATACATCTGTAAAGTGTTTCATCAACCACTTTACCTTTCTGATCTGTATCCAGTTGTGTGGTGTTGCACATGGGAGTAGAACAGGGCTTACACTTTTGTAAATCAAACTTTTCCAAAAGATCTTTTGTGTATTTGGACTGATGAATGAAAATTCCATCAGCCTTTTGTTTGATTTGCAAACCCAGAAAGAACTGTAATTCTCCCATGGCACTCATTTCAAACTTCTGTTTCATCAACTTTGTAAAGGCATCACACAACTGTGGATCAGAGGATGCAAAAATAATATCATCTACATAAATTTGAACAAGTAGATTATGCTGCCCAGCTTTCTTAATGAATAAAGTCTTATCTATGGAGCCTCTAGTGAAATTATTTTCCAGAAGAAAGTTTGATAATGTCTCATACCAGGCTCTAGGAGCTTGTTTCAACCCATAGAGAGCCTTATCAAGCTTATACACCCAATTAGGATGTTTATTGTCCTCAAAACCTGGTGGTTGACATACATAAACCTCTTCTTTAATTTTCCCATACAAAAATGCACTTTTGACATCCATTTGAAAAACTTTAAGGTTGTGATAAGCAGCATAAGCTAAAAACAATCGAATTGCTTCCAGTCTGGCTACAGGGGCAAAGGTTTCATTATAATCAATACCTTCCTCTTGTGAAAACCCTGTACAACCAGTCTGGCCTTGTTCTTAACAATAAGCCCATTTTCATCAGTTTTGTTCCTAAACACCCATTTAGTGCCTATTGCACACTTACCTGGAGGTAGAGGAACCAGTTCCCACTTGCTGTTTCTTGAACTGAAGAAGCTCAAGCTGCATGGCTTCAACCCATCCATTGTCCCTTAAAGCAATGTGATAGTTCTTTGGCTCTTGCTGACTAATGAAGAGAGCATAGAAGCAGAAATTAGACAATTGACTTCTTGTTGAAACGCCAGCATTGATATCACCAATGATTTGAGACATAGGGTGATTCTTCAGATCTTGGTACACAATAAGATCTGTGCAAGTGTTTGTAGCAGGCTCAGCAGCAACAGATGGTGATGGTGAAGCATTTCCTTGAAACCAATCAGTAGATGGTAATTCAAAGGAAGTTGAAGTTGTAGAAATCTCATCAGCATTTGTTGTGGATTGTGCTACTGAAGCTACAGGAACATCAGGTCTAGCTGAATCAGGCAGTTGATCACTAAACTTGAAAAGGTGATTACTGATATCATCATCATCATCAGTAACACCAGATGGATGACTAGCTACAGAAGATGATGGATTCATATGATCTGCAACAGCAGGTGGTTGATAAGGAACATATTGCAGAATGTCCAGATCAAACAACTCCACAGGGTTTTGTGGAATTGTATCCTTAGGGGATTCATTGAACTTCACATGCAAGGTTTCTTCAACTATCTTTGTCCGACAGTTGAATACTCTATAAGCCTTGCAAGTGGATGAATACCCAACAATACCCTGCATCCACCTTAGAATCAAACTTTTGGAGTTGATCCTTTGTGTTGAGAATGTAACAGGGACACCCAAATGCTCTAAAGAATGAAATCAAAGGGGCTAAATGATGTAAAACTTCATAAGGAGTTTTCATCAACCTCTGATTTACTAAGGCTCTATTCTGTACATAGCAGGCTGTATTGACAGCTTCAGCCCAAAAGGTCAGTGGCAGACCAGAATCAGCCAACATGGACCTTGCAGCTTCAATGAGGGTCCTGTTCTTTCTCTCCACTACTCCATTTTGCTCTGGAGTCCTTGGGATGCTATACTGCCTCTTGATTCCCTTTGACAAGTAAAACTCATCAAGAGTGTGGTTTCTGAATTCAGTACCATTGTCACTCCTCACACACTTAACTGGTAGGGAATACTGCTTCTCAACGTGTAACACAAAGTTCATAATGGACTGAGCAGCCTCATCCTTTGAATGCAAGAAGAAGGTCCATACATATCTAGAGTAATCATCCACAATTACCAGACAGTATTTCTTCTTTGCCATACTCATTACCTTCACAGGACCAAAAAGATCCATGTGCAGTAGTTGTAAGCAGGCATTAGACTTGGATCTTCTATGGTTGGGAATGAAACTTTATGTTGTTTCCCTTTTAAGCATGCAGTGCAGATTTCATCACAATTGAACTCCTTTATTGGAAGACCTCTCACTAAACTCTTGTGGATCAGCTGATTCATGTTTTTGAGATTAACATGACCCAGCCTTCTATGCCACAGTTTAGATTCTTGGAGAGAGGCCTTGGAGAACAAGCATGGATGGCCTCTTAACTCAATTTTCTTTGACAGATCCAAGGCATATACTCTTCCTATCCTGTTAGCCTTCAGGAGAGTATTATCATCCAGTACTTTGTCAATCAGGCTCAGAACCTTGGAAGACAGAATCCTACAGTTCTGGCTTGTGAAAAGAGCAACATGTCCTTTGTCACACATCTGACTGACACTCAACAGATTGTATTTGAGATTCTCCACATGGTTGACATCATCAAATCTAATATCTCCATTAGACACAATCCCTTTCCAATGATGTAACCTTTAGCATCATTTCCAAATGAGACAAATCCCTTCTTTCCCTGAGAGTAATCATGAAGAAGAGAGCTGCTCCCAGTCATGTGCATGGATCCTCCACTGTCCACATACCAGATGCTTCTTTGGCATGCTGAAGAACCCTGCACAATCATAAGAAACTAGTTAGCTTTGGAGACCCAAACCTTTTTGTTTTGGGACTGACTTTATCAACATTTAACCATAGCTGGTTTCTCATGATTAACAGCTGATGAAGATGGAGATGGTGCTGAAATGGATTTGGGCCTGGAATTCCTCTCCAGTGGTTTGATCACATGGGTTTCAAGTTGGTTAACTCTCCCCAACAGATGCTGAACCATCATAACAAGCTGTGTCTGATTTGAAGCTCGAGCTTTCAGTTCATTTGACACTCCAGAGCTTGTTTTTGATGAGTTCCTGTGACCCACCATTTCCTCCTTCTTAGACTTCACAGACTTAGTCTTATGTTTATCATGAGGAACAATATCAGCTGTCTTCTGATAAACCGCATCCTTCTTAGTGGATTTGGGTAAGGCCTTGGGTTTATCAGGTTGAGATGATTGTGGTACAAACTTGGTCTCAAACTCAGTTTTCATTTTATTATTTCTAGTTTAATGAGCTCATCCCTTTGGAGCTTTAAACCCTTTTTGTACCAACATTCATCAGATAGATGATTGAATTTACCACAAATTTCACATGGTTTATTCTTCATCTTGGACATCTTTACTGCTGAAGTGGAAACTACTGAAGGTGTGATCTTCAGTACTTTCCTCCTATCAGTACTAGGTACTAAAGGATTTGTAACAGCTGAAGACTGGTAATTCAACTGTTTTCCATCCGTCCTAATAGACTGTTTGATGGATTCCTCAGCAGTTGTTAGTCCTTGTATTTCAACTGATTTGAAATGCTTTTCAGATGTTGGGTCTCTTTCAGTACTTGGGGTACATTGAGGAACAACATCTGAAGTACTCAGCTTCATATGAGTCTCAGTAGTTAGACCATCAGTCAATTTATTTGTTGAGATCTTAACACTGGTTTCATTCTCTGATCTTAGATTATCATTGGAGAATGACTCACACGATAATGTGGTTTGGAGATTGCTTTCACTTTCAGACTTAACTATGGAGTTAGGAGTAAAGTCTGTTGGTGGAGCAGTATGGTTGTAACCAATGCCAAACTTCACATTTGAAGCAGTTTGCTTGCTAAGAAGCATTTCAAATCCCTTGCATGATGAGACCCAGCGTTCACACTCAACTTGGGTCACTGCAAGTTTTTCTTTGAGACTCCTGTGGTCTTCCAGAATAACCTCTAGCTTGGCCTTTTCATCATTTATTGGCATTTAAGCTTATAAATCTCATCACTTTTACTGTTAAGAGCAGACTCATACTCAGCTTTTCTTTTGAAAATGGTTTTCTCAAGCTCAATTTTTGATTTATTAATGCTACATTTGCCTCTCTAATAGAGACAAAGGCAGCTATGCATGATTCAGAACATAACTTGGCTTTAGCCTCTGAAGATACCTGAGTTACCTGTGAAGATAATGCATTTGAACAGGAACCCTCAGTAGACTCCAGGGCCATGAGAGCAAGATTTCCAAAAGGGTGTTCACCACCATGTTGACTAGCACCAGCATAGTATTGCTCAGTGTGACCAGACAAGTTATCAGGTAAGCTACTCCAGTCAACGACTCCAGGTGTGAAGAAGCTGTGATGAGGTTGTGATTGAGATGGAGATGGTTGAGGTTCTGGTAGTGCATGAGATTGTGGTACTATAGGAGCTTGAACTTGATTTGACTGTGGCATATAATAGCAGGGATAAGGATATGGCATTGACCCTGAGGAAAAAAATATGCAGGAGATTGAGGGTATGATGAATGACTAAACCAGCAGAGTGTTGCCCTTTGAATTGTGAATTGTTATTTGGAAAAGTCAAAAAGGGTGCAGAAGTGTTAGATCCAGTTGATCTACACCCTCTTGCAAAGTGTCCAAGCCTGTGACATTTGTGACACTTCAACTTGCTCTTGTCAAAACCGACTTTGGTTTTGTCAGAGAGTCCAGGAAATTTCCTGCCAGTTCTCTTGTAGAATTTCTAAGATCTGATATTGATCAAGGCCATTTGGCTCAAAATATCCATCTCTTCTAAATCATCATGAGCAATGCCCTTCAAATCATCCATGATAAAGCATAGATTGTCACTATTATTACCAGAATGACAATCAACACTCACAAAGGCATGATTAGAATTGTTTGAGGTGAAATCAATATGCTCATCATATTGGCATTTTGATCCTGCATACTCTGACTCATGACTTACCAAGGCAGTGTTTCCTGGTACAAAATTATCAGTGAGCTTTCCAGATGATGACAGTTTTCGTTTCTGTTCTATCTCTCTCTCAAATGTGAGCAATTTCCCATGGAGTTGGGTGAGAGATAGTTTGTCCAAATTTGCACTAGAGCGTAGGACAATAGTATATGTGTCCCATCTTTCAAGCAGTGATCTGAGAAATCTGTTATTCATCTGGCTGTTTGTGTACTCATGTTTGACCATTTTTAATTCAGAGATCAAACAAGAGAACCGCTCAAACTGTTGAGTCAGTGTCTCGCCCTTCCTATGAGAGAATGTCTCATATTGTTGGGCAAGGATTTCTCTATTATTTGCCAAGACCTCATCTGTTCCTCCAAATTGTTCTTTCAAGGCATTCCAGAGGTCATGGGCAGTTTCATAATGCATTAGCCCATAATAGATTTCATTGGGCAGTGCCATGGCCAGAATTCCATGGGCTTTTGCATCAATCTCAAACAATTTCTTATCCTCATCTGAGTATTGCTCCCTCCTCTTCGGAACCATTTGATTGGTTTCCGGGTTATTCACCATAGGCTTGTGTGACCATGTACCACTGATGTCCAACAACCTGAGCTGTTAACAGACAGGTGATGGAGCATTCGTCGTTGCCATATGTTGTACTCATTCCTAACCAGCATCGGAGGCTTGGTTGAGGAACCAGTATTGTGAGGATCATTGGAAGGAGTAGTCATTTTAGGTCCAAATACAATTTAATTCAAGCTTTTAAAAGATTTTACACAGACCACAACAGACTCAATGAAAACCAAGAATAAATCTCAGGATGAATGACCAAAACCAGAAAATTCAATCTCTATAACCGTTTCTTACAACAATGCTAATTCAATCAAACTTGGATCTTGGATAGCAGTTTCAATGATCATTATTAGATCGATCAATGATGAACGGCTCTGATACCATTTGACAGGATCAGTGATCTCAAGTTTGATGGATTAGAGTGTAACGCAGCGGAATAAGAACAAGAATTAGACAAATTGTAGCAAGAATTTGATATTCGTATGCATTATGAACAAATGCGGTTGTAAAGAGAGATATATTTCTGTGAAAAGGAATGTTTCAATAATATCAAATGTTTCTGCTCAATCATTCACCATTACAATAAGGTTGACACTCCTTATATAGAGTGCAATCACTGCTGATATCACGGGATAGTGACATCTGGCAAATTTATTACAAAAATAACTAAAACTTAACAAACTACTGAAATGTTCACAACTACTGAGAACATATCAGAGTGCTAAGTAAAAAACATATAACTACTGATACGAAACTGCTGAAACTACAACGACCGAAGAACAAGCTCTTCAGTCGTTTTACAAAACTACAGAAAGGAAAACATAAAACTACTGAAAGAAAACCGTCACAACTACCGAAGAAGACCTCTTCAGCTGTTGTGACAACGACTGATACTTGGTCTTCAGCACTTGTCTTCAGACTTTGTCTTCAGCACTTGTGTCTTCAGACTTTGTCTTCAGCATTTGTCTTCAGACTTTGTCTTCAGCACTTGTGTCTTCAGAATTTTGTCTTCAGCACTTGTCTTCAGAGTTTGTCTTCAGCACTTGTGCCTTCAGACTTTGTCTTCAGCTGTTGTGGACTTTAGCAGTTGTTGTGACGTCTGTGGGACTTAAGGTTTTTCTGATCTGGCTCATTGGTTCTTTTGGTCCAACACAGTGGATATGAAGTAAGATTACTTGATGAATAATACATCCACTACATTTATACCAGGCTCTTCAGGGAATTAAACAACAAATTGGTGAACAAGACATGCACTTCTTTCTGAAATGCATCAAGTTGTTGAAACTGGCCTAAGATCGAATAAATACTAAAAGAGACAAAAGAAAGAAGAAGAAAACACCACTATAACTTGGAAATATTGTTAAACTTGAAGTGGATGTGGGGAGGAGTTTATTGATTCATAGAGATGGTCTTTCTACAATCTCCATCTGGGAACCTATTTCACTAAAAAAGTTACCAATGGAAGCCATCTACAATATGAGCAGAATGAAGATACATGTGCTAAGTAGAGACAGGATGTCAGAAGCAACTAATTTTGTAAACATGATCAAGGCTATCCTGGATCCTACTAAAGCTGCATTCATACTACCTCCAGAAGACCCAGCTGAATCATCACAACATCAATCACCTCCTAACAATAAGAAAAACTAGGCTGTATAATCCTTAGGGGGAGTATTGTTGCACCCTGAAAGGATCATACATGCCAACTCAATGGGTGAATTGATGATTGCTCAGCTGGAATCCCACAAGTCCAAGAACCAATGTGGATGAAGATCTGCAAGGAAAATAACAAGTATTATCTTCCGCATTTGTTAATGCGGAAGACATAACTTTGATGCAGACAAGTGTTTACTCTTCCACATTGACTAATGCGGAAGACATAACACTAATGCAAAAGAATAAAAGAATATATGGACGAGACTTTGCTCATCCGCATTGACAAATGCGGATGACCGACCAAATGCGCACAAGTATTTGGTCATCCGCATTAACCAATGTGGATGACCAACTTACTAATGCTGATGTTCAAGTAGAAATGCTGATCAAGATTAACTCATCCGCATTTGTTAATGCGGATGAACAAGCAGAGATGCGGATCAAGACTTAGACTAGTTTCTGATGTAATAGGTCAGGGGTAGTTTAGTCATTTTGTAAAGGCATCTTGTCTACCTATAAATAGAATAGTTAACCTCGTACTGAGGAGACGGCTGATAGATAGAGAATTTTTGTTGTAATTATTCTCTGTAACTTATCAACTTTCATGTATCAAGACAAACAACATTTATGAGTAATATTCTTGCTTTGAATGTTCTTTGATTGTTTGTTTCCGCCACTCAATCATTGACTTGATTATCATATTTGATTCTTAGTAAGAATTTCACTCTTACTCAAACCCAGTCATGAAGAATCGGTACCCTTACCAAGAGTTAATGACCTTTTTGTTCAGCTCCAGGGTGCAAGTTGGTTCTCGAGGATGGATCTTCGATCTGGTTATCATCAGTTGAAGGTGAAGGAGCATGATATTCCTAAAACAACTTTTTGCACGTGTTATGGACACTACGAGTTTCTCGTTATGTCTTTTGGTTTGACCAATGCACCAGCTGCTTTTATGGACCTAATGTATCGAGTGTGTCGACCGATGTTGGATAAATCAGTGATTATGTTTATTGATGATATCTTGATTTATTCGAAGAACGAGAATGAGCATGCCGGTCATATCCGAGAGGTGTTGGAGATGCTGAGAAGGGAGAAGTTGTATGCTAAATTCTCCAAGTGCTCATTCTGGCTACATGAGGTTCAATTCTTGGGTCATGTAGTCAATCCTGACAGAATTATGGTGAACTTGCCAAAGGTGGAGGCGGTAATGCAATGGAAGTCTCCAAAGACGCCATCCGAGATCCATAGTTTCTTGGGCTTGGCGGCCTATTACAGAAGATTCATTCAAGACTTCTTTAAGATAGCCTCTCCATTGACTAAGTTAACCCGTAAGGATGTAAAGTTTGTATGGGTTCAAGCTCAACAGAAGGATTTTGAGGAGTTAAAGGAGAGGTTGACTCAAGCTCCTCTTTTGTCGTTACCCGATAGAAGCGAAGATTTGGTGGTTTATTCAGACGCTTCGTACTCGGGGTTGGGATATGTGTTGATGCAGAGGGTAAAGGTTATAGCCTACGCATCCTGATAGCTGAAAGTTCATGAGGTTAATTATGCTACTCATGACTTGGAGCTAGCAGTTGTGGTCTTCGCGTTAAAGATTTGGAGGCACTACCTATACGGAATGAAGTGCACCATATTCACTGACCACAAGAGCTTGAAGTATTTCTTCGAGTAGAAAGATTTGAACATGAGGCAAAGTAGATGGTTGGAGCTCATAAAGGACTGTGATTGCGAGATCCATTACCAACCGGGCAAAGTCAATGCGGTGGCGGATGCCCTTAGCCGAAAGGAGAGACCCGAGCCGATTCGGGTGAAGGCTTATCAGTTGATTATGACCCTGATATGATGAAGCAGGTCAAGGAGTTTTAAGATGAGGCATTGAAAGAAGATCATCTTAACTCTGAAAGGATTAGAGGTCTGGTTACGGAATTAGGTGAAAACACCCTCGGTGTTAGAACCCAATTCGGACGAATGTGGATTCGTCGTTTTGGGGATCTACATGGTAGGATTATGGATGAAGCTCACAAAACCCAATACTCTATTCATCCTGGTGCTACAAAAATGTACCAAGACATGAAGAAACATTATTGGTGGTCGGGTATGAAACGCGATGTGGCAGCGTATGTGAGTAAGTTCCTTACTTGTTTACAAGTGAAGGACGAACACTAGAAGCCATATGGGAAGATCCAACCTTTGGATATACCGGAATGGAAGTAGGAGCACATCACCATGGACTTTATTACAAAACTACCGTGTACTGCGCGACGCTATGATGCAATATGGGTGATAGTTGATCGTTTGACGAAGAGTGCCCACTTCCTACCAATTCACGAGACATATTCATCCGAGAGATTGGTGGATCTATTCATTAAAGAGATGGTAACTTGTCATGGTGTGCTAGTGTCTGATCGTGACACCCGGTTTACATCTAAATTTTGGAGGAAATTCCACGACGCGATGGGGACGAGGTTACATATTAGCATGGCTTATCATCCTCAGACAGATGGTCAGTCGGAGAGGACGATTCAAACACTGGAAGATATGCTTCGGGCATGCATCATTGATTTTGGAGGAAGTTAGGATGACCACTTACCGTTAGCTGAGTTCTCATATAACACAGTTATCATGCCAGCATTGGTATGCCCCCTTATGAGATGTTATATGGTAGGAGATGCAGAACACCCGTGTGTTGGGTTGATATTGGCCATAAAGAGTTAGGGAGCATTAAAGTGGTCGAGGCTATGAGCGAGAAGCTGGAAAGGATCAAAGCCTTTATGAAGGCAGCTAAAGATAGGCAAAAGTCGTATGCTGATAAATGACGTAGACTGATTGAATTCTAGGTGGGTGATAGAGCTATGTTGAAAGTCTCACCTTGGAAAAGTATCATTCGGTTCAGAAATCGGGGCAAGTTGTGTCCAAGGTACATAGGGCCTTTTCAAATCATTGCTCAAGTAGGAAAGGTGGCCTATAGACTGGAGTTACTAGATGAGTTAAGTGGAATTCATCCGACATTCCATGTATCTCATCTAAGAAAATGTTTAGCAGACGAGGATATGGTTTTAACACTAGAAGATATCAAGGTAGATAACGGCTCAACTATGTGGAGCAACCAGTGGCGATCATCGATCGTAAAGAGAAGAGATTGAGGAATAAAGTGGTTCCTCTTATGTGCGTACAGTGGAAGCATAGAAAGGTATCTGAGTCTACGTGGGAGACTGAAGAAGAGATGAGACAACATTACCCATGTTTGTTCGAGGAATAACATGTTTCGGGGATGAAATCTATATAAGGGGGGTGGACTTGTAACACCTGGTTATTTTTAAAAGCCAAAGAAAGAATAAAAAGAAGGAAATAGAAGAATAAGTGGGGGGAAAGATATTTTACCTAAGTTGAGGGGTAAAATATGCCAAAAAGGACAAAATTTTGGAATAGTGGGTGTAAAGGGACATGACCGCCCACTCTCCCCTCATTCTGCCTATTCCAATCGGATCAAAGAAAGAAAAAGGGAGAAAGGGCAGAAGCTTTCGGGTTTTCTTTGAAGATCAAGTGCAGGAGTCGATCCAAGTGGGTTTCTAGGTATGAACTTGAAGCAAGCAGGTTTGTGGGAAGCTCTACCCAAAGAGGCTACTAAGGTGACTTCTAGGACCCTTATTTTACATATTTTTAATAGATTTTGGGGCTGGAACGCATATGGAACTGTTTTTGTTGTGTTGGATGTCTACCCGTATGAACGTGATGTGTGCGATCGGGTAGGTTTCGAGTTTGGGCATGTATGTTTGAAGGATAATGCGACTGGGTTTCTAAGGTTAAGATGGATAGTTTAAGCTTAGAGCAGGTTAGAGAGGGTTTGGGGACTGAAATCTAAGGTTTAGGTATGCGTAAGGCTGCTGGTGCGCCCAGCTAGGGCTCATGCGCCTGGAGATTTCCCCATGCGACTAAAGGTCATGCGACCGAAGGTTATGCGACTGAAGTCATGAGACTGAGAGTCCATATGCCCCATATTTCCCTGTGCCTGGAAGTTATCCATGCACCTAAGTGTTCCCCATGCAATTGAAGGTTATGCGACTGGAGGCCATACGGCCGAAGGTCATACGACTGAAGGTCACACGACTGGAAGTCATGCGCCTGAAGGTCATGCGACTGAGGGTCCATACGCCCTATAGTGTTAATGCGTCTGGAAGCCCTCCATACGCCTAAGTGTTCATACACCCCAATAGAGCCCATACGCCTAAAGGACTTAGTTATTTTCTGAATTTTGGGAAAAGTGATATGCAAGCTTTGACTTGGGATGTTCCCGGGGCTAAGTAAGTTGACTTTTGAGGTCATAGATGATGTGATGGATGATGTATGATGTTTATTTTGATGTGTGATGGGGTATGTAATGTTTATGTGATGTTATGTATGAGTGTGTTATGTTGATCTTACGTTCAGATTATGTATTATTCCCTGGTTTACGTGTAATGAGTATGAAATGAACATGAAGTATTATGTAACGTAAAGTGGAAGCTAACGATAATGAGAAGTGGAACGTAAAGAAAGAATGAATGCATGCATTAATAAAAGGAAAGTAAAGAAAGTCATGCAAGCCTTGTAGGAGAAACACACTCATGAAGGTTGTTAGTTCAATGGTGTGTGGGTTAGCTACTCCAGAAGGATGCACACTGGAGTCTTTCTTTGTGATTGACCATTTGTATGGAACCTTTTTCGCTTACCCCGGTACTGTGGTTAGGTGACCAGGCGCAATGTATGGGAGTTTATTTATAGACTTGGGCACAATACCCGCTTTATGCATGATGGTGGGGCATAGCACATGGCAATGGTACACCTGAATTTACCCCGGTACTGTGGTCAGCCACCGGGCGCAATGTATGGGGATCCATTGTAAGGCCCCGTTCCCGGGACGCAAACATTTCATTAACTTAAAGAAAACATTGCAGCAGAATCATTAAAACAAACATTTCATTTCATTATAAAAGCTTTTGCAATATAATACATCATTATCACATTACAAAATACTTGTTGCATTACATCACAAAAGCATTATAAAAATATACACCATCCAAAAAGAGCCAAGTAGCCTCCCTATGCCATCCTTAGCAACCTTTACCTTCCAACTGGAAAAACATAAACGTCAGCGTTACTGAGTGAGTTCTAGTTTTAAATAAAACATACTTTACTTTCATTCAAAACCGTTCTTTACTTTCTTTCAAATCATACTATACTTTCATACATGATCACACATCATACGTACACATAGATAATAACATTATTAACTTCTTTATTGTTCATCACTTTCTATCTTTAACTCTTTATCTTTTTCCGAATTAGTGTCATCAGCTATACCCCAAACGTATGCACAATGCGGGTACTGGGCCGAAGATCATAAATGACTTCCATAACGCACAAAACCTCGCATCAATACCGGGGCAAGCGACAAAGATCCCAACTGTATACTACACCCCAAACGTATGCACAAAGTGGGTACTGAGCTGAAGATCAGAAATAACTTCCATAACGCACATAGCTTGGCACCGGCAACGGGTTGAGTAATCACTATAAACCATGTACTATATCACTAGTTAGTCAGAAAGACTGGACCCCTACATGTATCCTTATGGGTTGGCTAAACCACACACAGTTGAGCTTACAACATTTTAGAGCTGTGCACCTCCGTACATTTTGCTTGCAAGCCTTTCTTTACTTTCTCTTTCATTAATGCATGCATTCTATCATTATGTTTTTCTTTTCATCATCTTACACTTTATGTTACATAATACTTTATAATTTATCTCTCAACTATAACACGAAAAGCCACGAGAGAGATAAACATACATAACAGGAACATAAACATAAAAACATCGCCATACAAGGCACCATCGTACATGCATAACATATAAAATACATACCAACATGCATAAGCATCAATCCTACATCACCCATCACATCACCTTCGACTTCAAAAAGTCAACTTACTATGCCCCCGGGAACCTCCCAAGTCAAAGCCTACTCTTACAATTTTCCCTAAAAATCAGAAAATAATTTTATGTCTTTAGGCGCATGGGCACTATGCAGGTGCATGAGCACTATGCAGGCGCATGGCCTTTCAGGCGCATGGGGAACAGTTTGGCGCATAGGCAACTTTCAAGCGCATCAGCATCCGCATGAGCAACACTTAGTCTATTCTAGGCAATTCTAGGCGCATGAGCACTATGCAAGCGCATGAGTGCCTAGGCGCATGAGCTATCTGGGCGCATGAACACTTAGTCAATTTCAGCCTATTTCTAGGCATATGCGTACTATTTGGGCGCATGGGAACACTTAGGTAGCTATTTACAATTGGGCGCATGGACTACTATGTAGGCGACATGAGCAGTCCAAGTCATCCTAAACATCAAAAAACCAGTCCCCAAATATCATCTATCATGTTCTAAGCTTAAATCATACATTCTAAGCCTTAGAAACACAACCATAACAACATCAAACACATACATAGCCCAAAATCAAACCCACCCAGAATCACACACATAAACACATACAGGTACAAAACCCAACTTTTGTAAAAAGTTCATACATGCATTTCTAGCCCCGAAGCAGTTTAAAACAAGTAAAAGGGGGTTCTAGATCTCACCTTTACAGCCTCTGGTTATGAATTCTTCAAAAACCCATTTGCAACACAGTTCAACCGCCTAGAAATCCACTAAAACACACACCTGAACACATACGACATACATAAGCATACAACGAGGATAAAACCAGTCAAGAACATCATAAACACACGAATTCTTACCTTGAATTCGAACTTTTGCACTTGTTCTTCAAAATACCCGAGAGCTTTCTGCTCCTCTCCACTTTCTCTCTCTAGAAATATCCGAGATATGCATGTAGAGAGAGTGATGGGCAGCCATGCCACCTTTATCACCAACTTTGAAAGTTTTAGTCCTTTTTGACACATTAGGTCCTTGTACTTGGGCTTTATATATTTTCTTTCTATTCTTCACTTTATTCATTCTAAAAATATAACCAGGTGTTACAAGTCCACCCCCTTATATAGGTTTCGTCCTCGAAGCCTGTCATTTCTCAAACAATCGTGGGTAATGTTGTTTCATCTCCTCTTTAGTCTCCTACGTAGACTCAAAACCCTTCCTATGCTTCCATTGTACTCGCATAAGAGGAACCACTTTATTCCTTAACCTCTTTTCTTTACGAACAATGATCGCCACTGGTTGCTCCAAATTATTGAGCCGTTCATCTACTTCGATATCCTCCAGTGGTACAACCATATCTTCATCTACTAAGCACTTTCTCAGATGAGATACATGGAATATCAGGTGAATCCCACTTAACTCATCTGGTAACTCTAGTCTATAGGCCACCTCCCCTACTCGAGCAATGATTTGGAAAGGCCCAATGTACCTTGGGCCCAACTTGCCGCATTTTATGAACCGAATGATACCTTTCCAAGGTGAGACCTTCAAGATGACTCTCTCACCCACTTGGAACTCAATTGGTCTACGTCTCTTATCAGCATACGACTTTTGCCTATCTTTAGCTGCCTTCATAAAGGCCTTGATCCTTCCCAGCTTCTCAGTCGTAGCCTCGACCACCTCGACGCTCTCTAGTTCCTTTTGGCCGATATCACCCCAACACATGGTTGTTCTATATCTCCTCCCGTATAGCATCTCATAATGGGGCATACTAATGCTGGCATGATAACTATTGTTATATGAGACCTCAACTAACGGTAAGTGGTCATCCAACTTCCTTCAAAATCAATGACACATGCCCGAAGCCTATCTTTCAATGTCTGAATAGTCCTTTCCAACTGACTATCTGTCTGAGGATGATAAGCCGTGCTGATATGTAACCTCATCCCCATCGTATCATGGCATTTATTCCAAAATTTAGATGTAAACCGGGTGTCACGATCAGACACAATCCCCATGACGAGTTACAATTTCTTTAATAAATAGATCTGCCAACCTCTCAGATGAATATGTCTCGCGGATTGGTAGGAAGTGAGCACTCTTCGTCAAATGGTCCACAATCACCCAAATGGCATCATACCTTCGCGCGATACGCGGTATTTTCGTTATAAAGTCCATGGTGATGTGCTTCCACTTGCACTCCGGTATATCCAAAGGTTGGATCTTGCCATATGGCTTTTGGTGCTCAGCCTTCACTTGTAAACAAGTAAGGCATTTACGCACATACTCCACCATATCACGCTTCATACCCGCCCATCAATAATCATTCTTCATGTCTTGGTACTTCTTCGTAGCACCGGGATGAATAGAGTACCGATTCTTATGAGCTTCATCCATACTTTTCACGCGTAGATCCCTAAAACGAGGAATCCACATCCACCCGAATCGGGTGCTAACACCGAGTGTGTTTTCACCCAGATCCGCAACGAGGCCTCTTATTCTTTTGGAGTTAAGATGATCTTCTTTCAACACTCATCTTCAAACTCCTTGAGTTGCTTCATCACACCAGAGGTCATGATCAACTGGTATGCCTTCACCCGAATCAGCTCAGGTCTTTTTTTTCGGCTAAGGGCATCTGCCACCATGTTGGCTTTGCCCGGATGGTAATGGATCTCGTAATCATAGTCCTCTATGAGATCTAACCATATCGTTTTCCTCATGTTTAAGTCTTTCTGCTCGCAGAAGTACTTCAAGCTCTTATGGTCAGTGAATATGGTGCACTTCGTCCCATACAGATAGTGCCTCCATATCTTTAACGCAAAGACCACAGCTATTAGCTCCAAGTCATGAGTAAGATAATTATCCTCATGAACCTTCAGTTGTCAGGATGCGTAGGCTATAACCTTTCCCTCTGCATCAACTCACATCCCAACCCGGAGTAGGAAGCATCTGAATAAACCACCAAATCTTCATTTCCATAACAACAAAAAAGGATTTTGAGTCAACCTCGCCTTCTCTTGGGCTTGACCCCATACAAAATTTAGATTTTTTCAGGTTAACTTGGTCAGTGGAGAAGCAATCTTAGAGAAGCCTTGAATGAATCTCCTATAATAGCCCGCCAACCCAAGAACCTACGATTCTCGGATGGCGTCTTCGGAGACTTCCATTGCATCACCGCCTCCACCTTTGCCAGGTCTACCATAATCCCCTCGAGATTCACTACATGACCCAAAACTGAACCTCACACAACCAAAATGCGCACTTGGAGAATTTGGCATACAACTTCTCCCTTCTCAACGTCTCCAACACCTCTCGAATGTGACCAGCATGCTCATTCTCACTCTTATAAAAAATCAGGATATCATCAATAAACACAATCACTGATTTATCCAATATCGGCTGACACACTCATTCAACAAGTCCATAAAAGAAGCTAACGCATTGGTCAAACCAAAAGACACAACAAGAAACTCGTAATGTCCATAGCGCGTGCAAAAAGCTGTTTTGGGAATATCATGCTCTTTCACCTTCAACTGATGGTAACCAGATCGAAGGTCTATCCTCGAGAACCAACTGGCACCTTGGAGCTGATTAAACAAATCATCAATTCTCGGTAAGGGGTACCGATTTGTGAAATCCGTCACCACAAGCTCCATCAATTAACGTGGTTTCCGTTAACTATTTCCTTGATCGTTCATACCTTATCCATATAAGCTATTCCTGGGGATATTAAACTTGCTTTATCATCTTTATGCTTGTGCTATCGTCGAATCGTATGCTGCGCTTAAAACTTTTACAAATTCCATCACCGTTATCCCTAAATATACCGATTTTATATAATATTATTTTCATTAATAAAACCATTTTTAAGTTACCAATTATCATTAAATACATTTTTATCATCAATATAACTAGTCTATTAAAGTCGTTTTCAACCGAAACAAATTTAGGAAACTCGGGGGTTAAGTGCAGGGACTAAATGTGCCTTTTTCCAAACTTGGCCTGGGTATATAAACCCTATTTTCCAGCCCTAGCCCCATTCTTCATCTTATTCTTCTTCATTCTCTTCTTCACTTTCATCTTCTTCCTTGCACCAAAACCGCCCCGTTTGGTCACGTTTTCGTCGTCTAGACTTCGACTACAACCGATTCTACCCAATTCTTGCAGGTAGACAACCTTAGTTGTCCCTTTTCTTGCCTTTTCACTGCTATCCACTTAGGGTTTCGGGTGTTCGGGTCCAACCCGAACACATGTGGTCGCGTGGGTGCGTGTGATGTCTTTCTGCATGTTCTTCTTGTTTATGTATATTAGTAGAGTGTTTCTGGAAGTCCTTGTTGTGTAAAACTCGTGCTCAGAGCCGCCGAAGGCCGCTCTGCATAGCTACAATCGCGAATCTGCCATTCTGGTGACTGGATCTGTCATGCGACTGAGCCATGCGACTGGGTGAGTCCTGCGACGGAGTCGTGGGACTGTGTCATTCGGACGACTGAGTTGTGCGACTGGGTATGTCGTGCGACTGAGTCGTGCGATCGAATGAATGTGTGCGATTGAGTCAATGCGGATTAGTGTATGCATGCGATTGAGTCTGCGACCGAATGAATGTGTGTGATTGTGCGTGTATCGCACGACTGAAGGCCAATCGTACGAATGGAGGTTCAATCCTACGAATGAAGCTATATATACGAATGAAGGTTGATTCGTGCGTATGGAGGTTGAGTCGTGTGATTGGGTGCTTTAGGGTACGACTGAATGCCAGTCGCATGAATGAGGTTCAATCGTACGAATGAAGCTGATTCATACGAATGAGGTTGATTCGTGCAAATGGAGTGTTGAGTTGTGCGTCTGGTCCTGTCGTGTGATTGAAGCTGCTGTGTGTGTGAATTTCCTTCTTGAATGTCGTGTGACGATGAGGTAATATCAACACAGTTGCCATTGCTCAACCATAAGATTAAAGTCACCGCTATCAAGGCTACAAATACTATTCCAAATCAAATCAACCTAACATTTTACAATTATCAACAACCGATTTGTGACTACTAATATCTAACAAAAACTTCTTTTATAACAAGGGAACTTTTACACAATATCACTAGCAATGGTGACGGTTTCTAGTACTTGGATCTACATAAGATCTAATACGTGTGTCAGCTTGTGTGTGTTACACGCGACCGAACCGATACAACCCGAATCGACTGAACATTACTATGTACTTTAAACATATCATTAATGCTTTACAATAACTATCAATAGGTGTTTGACCATTCATTGCATACAACACTTGGGAAATATTGATCATTCGTACGTGAGTTTCGTGGCCCCTTTTTATGCTTATACAAATTTTCAATCATTTACAAACTTGGGGGAAAAGTATACTCACCCATTTTCATTGTTCTGTACAACTTATATATAATTTATATACTTGGAATCAAGGTGTTACTGTTTTGTGAGTACTTATCTAATACATGCTTGAGTTCGTTGTGTGGTACTTTCTATACAACCATTTAATTGCAGTGTGAGAACCGACGGATAGGTATTGGTAGTACTACCAGGTTGACACCCCCACCCTTGTTTGTTGGTATACTAGTTAGTACCACAGTAACCAGGAACGAGCCTTAGGTGAATATATTCCGACAAGATTCTGTGTGTACATCGTTAGGTTTGGTTGTAAAGCTCATGTCATGTGATTTTGCTTACTTATAACTGTATTCATGGTATTCCACAACAATTATTATACAACATCAATTACTTATTTACAATTTAAACCTGCGAGCTCACCAACAATTTTGTTGACCATTTTGAGCATATCTTTTCAGGTGACAATGCTAATTGAAGATCTAGGTTTGCTGCCTTAGTGGAGACCCTAGGATGCATTTTGGAACTAAACATACTTAACGAACATTATCTTTCGGAACATTGTTGTTGTCTGCTCTAAACAACATCATACTTTTGATACTTGTTGCCGGTTGTGGGAATACATTACAATGTTATCATCTTTGTTTATGTGAATCATCTAACATGTTTATGCTTATGGCTATGTTGTCGTGAATATTGACTAAACACGACACAAGTCTCCTTTGTTTCGGGTGTTGTCATGACACACTTGTCATCATTTATTACATTGCATCTCTATTGCTTACCATGTGTTATGACGATCCCGTCTCGTTACATCCCCGTGTTTCCGCTCTTAGCGGGGGTGTGACAGACTGGTATCAGAGCCATTGGTTATAGAGAATTAGGCAATTCACTTGACCTAGACTAGAATCTAGGAACCTTCATGTAGATTTGCATGCTAGGATCTATGTGCATTTTATATCTCATGTATGTGTTCCTCTTTACTTGATTCATTTATCTATCTACCTTGTGATCTTTTCACCCTATGAGAGAGCCCTTGTGCTCACTCTTTATGGGATGCTTCTATCAAATCTTCCGTTTCCTCAGCGCACTAAGTTGTTTTATCAAATCTAGGTATTAAACCCGAAGAGATCTTCATAGATCATGCTATTGCACTCGACCATGGACACTGGGAATTACCCTGAGGAGGTGATGTCTGAAACCTCTAAAGAGGAGGATATAGACAACCTTCGCTAGACTAACATGATTATATGCATGGTTTGCAATTATTATGATGGATTACTATTGGAACAGTACCTATACATGGTGTGAGAACTACACGACTTATAGCGATTTATGGTAACAACAAGTGGGATATTAACTTGGAATGCTAGATTTTGATGAGTGGTATTGATAATATACCTTGAAATGGTTAAAGCTTATGTGTTTACTACTTCTATGATTAGAAAATGCCACCTCGAAGAGTTACCCGCAACAACAGTGGCGGAAGTGAAGCCCCGAGGGGCAGAGGTAGAGGCAGAGGTAGAGCACCAAGAACAAGTGATGTCCTTGGCAGCAACAATCACGGAACTGGAAACACTGACATGGCAGCTCTAATCGTTCAACAGCTGGCCGCACTGATTCCGACTATTGTGGCCCAAGTGAGTGATGCTCTTCAGAATCACCACCCCCACGGGGATGGTGGCAATGATAATGAGGATAATGGGAACCCGACTGGGAACGAGAGTAACCAGGAGACCGGGAATGGTGGTACAGCCGGTAATCAGACCGGGGTTGTTAATGATAGAAAGGGGTGTTCGTACAAGGAGTTTGTGGCCTGCAAACCGAAAGAGTTTGATGGAAAAGGTGGACCTATAGCCCTGGCCAGATGGGTTGACAAAATGGAGGCAGCGATTGAAATCAGTGAGTGCCTCGACAGCTAGAAAATCAAGTATGTCACGTGCTCACTACAGGGCAAGGCAATAACTTGGTGGAACACTCAGGTTTAGGCTAGGGGAAGAGAATCAGCGATGCAAATGTCATAGGATGAGTTTAAGGCCTTAATCACCGAGGAATACTGCCCCCTCAATGAGATGCAGAAACTGGAGCATGAATTCTGGAATCATGCTATGGTGGGGGCTGGGCACGCAGCTTACCCTAACCGTTTTCATGAGTTGGCAAGATTGGTTCCACATCTGGTCACTCCGGAATCAAAGAGGATTGAGAGGTATATTTGGGGACTTGTGCCTCAAATCGGAGCGATGGTAACAGCAGCTGCTCCTCCTATGATTCAGAGCACAATTCTGAAGGCTGGCGCTCTAACTGATGAGATGGTGAGAATAGGGATATTGGTGAGGGGAGTAGAGAAAAGAAAGGATGTTGGGGAAACGAGTCGGTCGAGTGCCTGGAGATTTGACAAAAGGGCCAAGACAACCAGAAATTTTGTGGCCGTAACATAGGGCAAGAAAGAGTATGTTGGGCCGCACCCAAAATGTGATAGGTGCAACTTCCATCATCCCCCAGCAATGCTGTGCCGGGTGTGCGTGAACTGTAGATGCCCGGGGCATCTAGCAAAAGACTGCAGAACGACACCGAATCTGGTGGCACTGGTCAACGCGGTTAACCCCGCTGGGAATGCCAGAGGCTGTTATGAGTGTGGAAGCCCTGAACACAATAGAAACATGTGCCCAGACTGAATCGGGCATCGGGTCAACAAGGGAACAACCAGCAACTGGTGATGGCCATAGCTGGAAATCAAGGACTGGCGAATCAAGGAAAACAGCTCGGGGATGTGCATTCGTCACTGGAGCCAACGATGCCTGTCAGGACCTGAATGTTGTCACGGGTACGCACTTACTCAATAATCACTTCGCATCTATATTATGATACTGGAGCAGACAATAGCTTTATATCTTCTAAGTTTGTGCAATTGCTTGATTTGAGTCCTAGTAGGCTAGAAACTAGCTACTCTGTAGAAATGGCCAATGGTAGGGTTGTACAGGCTGATGAAATCATTAGAAAGTGCTCGTTGATATTGGAGGACCATGCCTTAGATATAGACTTGATACCATTTGAGTTCAGAAGTTTTGACGAGATTGTGGGAATGGATTGGTTGTCAAAACACAGAGCTGAGATTGTCTATCGGGACAAAGTATTACATATCCCCATGTCAAACAGGGAGGTACTCAGAATTCAAGGAGAACGACCGGGAAGAAACATAAAGCCTATCTCCTGCTTAAAAGCACACTGAAGTTTACGAAAATAGTGTTACGCTTTTCTGGCTCATGTGGTAGAAAAGAAGGAAGAAGCGAGGAAATTGGTAGATATTCTAGTAGTTCAGGACTACCCAGATGTATTCCTGATGACTTGTCTGGCTTGCCTCCTCCATGACAGGTGGAATTTCGTATAGAGTTGATTCCTGGAGCTACACCGTGGCAAAGTCGCCCTATCGGCTAGCGCCATAAAAAATGCAAGAATTATCCAGTCAATTACAGGAACTACTGGAGAAGGGTTTTATCTGGCCGAGTCACTCACCATGGGGAGCACTGGTATTATTCATCAAAAAGAAAGATGGGTCGTTCCGAATGTGTATCGATTACAGTGAGTTGAACAAGTTAACCATGAGAAATCAGTATCCTCTCCTCAGGATCGACGATCTGTTTGACCAGCTGCAAGGAGCTTCATATTTCTCCAAGATCGACCTTCGTTATGGATATCATCAACTAAGGGTTTTCGAGGATGACATACCGAAAACAGCGTTTAGAACTCGTTATGGGCACTATGAGTTCTTGGTCATGCCATTCGGGCTGACTAACGCACCAGCTGTGTTTATGGACCTAATGAATCGGGTGTGTAAACCTTACTTGGATAAGTTTGTGATCGTATTCATAGAAGATATACTTATCTACTCCCGATCGAAAGAGGATCACGAAGAACACCTTCGTGCAATTCTGGAACTGTTACGTGAAGAGAAACTTTTCGCCAAGTTCTCGAAGTGTGAATTCTGGTTGCGGGAAGTGAAGTTTTTGGGTCATGTGGTTAACGAGGATGGGATTCATGTAGATCCGGTAAGATCGAAGAGGTGAAGAAATGGGATGCACCCCATACGTCTTCAGAGATACGACAATTCTTAGGATTGGCCTGGTACTATTGTCATTTAATCACAAATTTTTCAATGATCGCTCAACCGTTAACGTTGTTGACCCAGAAAGACAAGAAGTTTGATTGGAGACATGCACAAGAACAAACATTCCAAACGTTGAAAGAGAGGTTGTGCAACGCACCGATATTGTCCCTCTTAGACGGAACTGACAATTTTGTGGTATACTGCGATGCTTCACATCAAGGATTAGGATGTATACTACTGCAGAAGGATAAGGTTATTACCTACGCTTCGCAACAGCTTAAGGTGCACGAAAAGAACTATACAACCCATGATTTGGAGTTGGGCGCTGTAGTATTTGCACATAGGATATGGAGGCATTACCTATATGGAACCAAATGCATCATCTACATAGATCCTAAGAGTCTCCAACATATCTTGGATCAGAAGGAGTTAATATGCATCAACAACATTGGGTAGAGCTTCTTAGTGACTACGATTGTTAAATCCGGTATCATCTGGGGAAAGCGAACGTGGTGGCTGATGCTTTAAGCCGCAAAGAACGTGCCAAACCACTACGTGCTCGAGCGTTGGAATTGACGATTCAAACGAATTTGAAAGCTTAGATCCAAATGCACAAAGTGACACATTGAAAGAAGAAACCTTGCAGGAGAGAAGAATTCCGAGGGTTGGATAAACAAATGAGTTGCAAGGATGATGGTATAAAGTACTTCATGGGTCGTATATGGGTACCCAGATGGGGAGGTGTACGTACCTTGGTCATGGATGAAGCGCACAAGACACAATATTCTATTCATCCTGGTGCAGACAAGATGTACCACGATCTTAAGGATCTGTACTGGTGGCCAGGCATGAAGAAAGACATTGCTATGTATGTAAGCACATGCTTGACATGCTCGAAAGTTAAAGATGAACATCAGAAACCATTGGGATTATTGCAGCTACCTGTGATTCCCGAGTGGAAATGGGAGAACATAGGTATGGATTTTTATTACCAAACTCCCTAGAACGAGTAGCGGGCATGACTCGATATGGGTCGTGGTGGATCGATGACGAAGTCAGCTCATTTCTTACCGATCTGAGAAGACTACAAAATGGATAAGTTGGCGAGATTGTACATCAAGGAGGTCATGACAAGGCACGGAGTGCCGGTGTCGATCATATCCAACTGTGACAACCGATTTAATTCACAATTTTGGCAGACGCTACAGAAAGCGATGGGCACTCGATTAGATATGAGTACAACCTATCACCCACAGACAGACGGCCAAAGTGAACGAACTATACAAACATTGGAAGACATGCTCAGGGCGTGTGTAATCGACTTTGGAGGTGGTTAGGACACTCATTTACCGTTGATTGAGTTCTTTTACAACAACAGCTACCATACCAGCATTGGGTGTGCTCCGATCAAAGCGTTGTATGGAAGGAAATGTAGATCACCGTTTGTTAGGCCGAGATTGGTGAAAGTCAGTTATCAGGCCCAGAGATCATTCAAGAAACAACCAACAAGATTTTCCAAATCACAGACAGACTAAAAGCTGCTAGAGATCGCCAAAAGAGCTATGCCGACAACCATCGGAAGCCTCTAGAATTTAACGTTGGGGATCACGTCTTACTTAAAGTCTCTCCTTGAAAGGGAATCGTTTGATTTGGAAAGAAATGAAAGTTAGCCCCAAGATACGTAGGACCATTCGAGATTACATAAATAATTGGTCCAGTGGCATACTGATTAAGGTTACCACGAGAACTCAGCGACGTACATGATACTTCCACGTGTGAACCTCAAGAAGTGTTTGGCTGACGAATCACTTCACGTACCGATTGAGGACATCAAGATTGACAAAAAACTCATTTTGTTAAGGAAACTATTGAGATCATGGATCGAAAGGTCAAACAATTAAGCGCAGTAGAATACCAATTGTTCGTGTGAGATGGAATTCAAAACGAGGGCCAGAGTTACATGGGAACGGGAAGACCAGACGAAACTTAAATATCCACATCTATTCGAGGATGACACTCTTGGACCTAACTCCAGCTGAATTTCGGGACGAAATTCTCTCAACTGGGGGATACTGTGACATCCGTCACCACAAGGTCCGTCAATTAACGTGGTTTCCGTTAACTTTTTTCTTATAAGCTATTCGTGGAGATATTATAGTTGCTTTATCATCTTTATGCTTGTGCTATCGTCGAATCATACGCTACGCTTAAAACTTTTACAAATTCCATCACCGTTATCACTAAATATACAATTTTATATAATTTATTGTTATTAATAAAACCAGTTTTAAGTACCAATTATCATTAAATACATTTTTATCATCAATAGAACTAGTCTATTAAAGTCGTTTTCAACCGAAACAAATTTGGGAAACTTGGGGGTTAAGTGCAGGGACTAAATGTGCCTTTTTCCAAACTTAGGCGGGTATATAAACCCCATTTTCCAGCCCTAGCCCCATTCTTAATCTACTTCTTCTTCATTCTCTTCTTCACTTTCAACTTCTTCCTTGCACCAAAACCGCCCGTCGTCTAGACTTCGACTACAACGATCTACCCCATTTTTGCAGGTAGACGACCTTGGTCGTCCCTTTTCTTGCTTTTTCATTGCCGTCACTTAGGGTTTCGAGTGTTCAGGTCCAACCCGAACACATGTGGTCGCGTGGGTGCGTGTGAGTTTCTGCGTGTTCTTCTTGTTGTGTATGTTAGTAGAGTGTTTCTGGAAGTCCTTGTTATATAAAACTCGTGCTCGGAGCCGAAGGCTGCTCTGCACAGCTACAATCACGAATCTGCCATTCTGGCGACTGGGTCTGTCATGCGACTGAGCCGTGCGACTGGGTGAGTCGTGCGACTGGTGAGTCGTGCGACTGGGTGAGTCGTGCGACTGGGTGAGTCGTGCGACTGAGCCGTGCTACTGAGCCGTGCGACTGTGTCATTTGGGTGACTGATTTGTGCGACTGGATATGTCGTGTGACTGGCTCGTCCGATCGAATGAATGTGTGTGATTGAGTCAATGCGGATGAGTGTATGCATGCGATTGAGTCTGCGACTGAATGAATGTGTGCGATTGTGCGTGTATCGCACGACTGAAGGCCAATCGTACGAATGGAGGTTCAATCGTACGAATGAAGCTGATTCGTACGAATGAAGGTTGATTCATGCGTATGGAGGTTGAGTCGTGCGATTGGGTGTTGTGTGGTACGACTGAATGCAAGTCGTACGAATGAAGCTGATTCATATGAATGAGGGTTGATTCGTGCGAATAGAGTGTTGAGTTGTGGTCTGGTCCCGTGGGTGATTGAAGCTGCTGTGTGTGTGTGAATTTCCTTCTTGAATGTCGTGTGACGATGAGGTAACATCAACACAGTTGCCATTGCTCAACCACAAAGATTAAAGTCAACGCTATTCAGGCTACAAATACTATTCCAAATCAAATCAACCTAACATTTTACTATTATCAAAAACCAATTTGTGACTACTAATATCTAACAAAAACTTCTCTTATAACAAGGGAACTTTTACACAATATCACCGGCAATGGTGACGGTTTCTAGTACTTGGATCTACAAAAGATCTAATACGTGTGTCAGCTTGTGTGTGTTACACGCGACCGAACCGATACAACCGGAATCGACTGAACATTACTATGTACTTTAAACATATCATTAATGCTTAACAATAACTGTCAATAGGTGTTTGACCATTCATTGCATACAACACTGGGAAACTTTGATCATTTACTTACCACTTAACAAGGAGTTCGTGGCCCTTTTTATGCTTATACAACTTTTCAATCATTTACAAACTTGGAGGAAAAGAATGCTCACCCATTTTCATATGCTGTACAACTTACATACAATTTACATACTTGGAATCAACGTGTTATGTTTTGTGAGTACTTATCTGATACATGCTTAAGTTCACTGTGTGGTACTTTCTTTACAACCATTTAATTCCAGTGTGGGAACCGACGGATAGGTATTCGTAGTACTACTAGGTGGACACTCTCACCCTTGTTTATTGGTATACTAGTTAGTACCAACAGTAGTCAAGAACGGGCCTTGGGTGAATATATTCCGACAAGATTTTGTGTGTGTCATTAGGTTTGGTTGCAAAGCTCATGTCATGTAATTTTGCTTACTTATAACTGTATTCACGGTATTCCACAACAATTATTATACAACATCAATTACTTATTTACAATTTAAACCTGCGAGCTCACCAACAATTTTGTTGGCCATTTTGAGCATATCGTTTTAGGTGACAATGCTAATTGAAGATCTATGTGTGCTATCTTAGTGGAGACCCTAGGATACATTTTGGGACTAAACATACTTAATGAACAATATCTTTTTGGAACTTTGTTGTAGTCTTCTCTAAACAACATCATATTTTTCATACTTGTTCCCGACTTGTGGAAAATACATTACAATGTTATCATCATTGTTATGTGAATCATCTAACATGTTTATGCTTATGGCTATGTTGTCGTGAATATTAACTAAACACGACACAAATCTCTTTTGTGTCGGGTGGTCATGACACACTGTCATCATTTATTATATTGCATCTCTATTGCTTACCATGTGTTATGGACGATCCCGTCCGTTACATCCCCGTGTTTCCGCTCTTAGCAGGGGTGTGACACGATTCTTCACCGTAAGCTTATTCAACTCACTTTAATCTATACACATCCTCATACTACCATCCTTCTTCTTCACGAATAAAACCGGAGCACCCCATGGAGATACTCGGTGTAATGAACCTCTTGTCCAGCAACTCTTGTAATTGCTCCATCAACTCCTTCATCTCAGTCGGAGCCAACCGAAATAGTGACTTAGCTACAAGTTGGGCACCCGGTATCAAGTCAATCAGGAACTCGATCTCGCAGGCAGGTGGCACTCTTGGTAAGTCTTCGGGAAACACGTCTGGAAAGTCACACACCACCGATACATCAGACATTTGTGGTGTTGGTGTATCCACGTCCTTTATGTAGGTCAAGTAGGCACTACATCCACGCCTCATGCACTTTCCCGCCACTGCCTTGAAATAACCTTCGGGATTGTTGTGACTCAATCACTTTAAACCGTCACCGAACTCCCATCAGGCGCTGTCAATCGAATCATATTCTTGCGACACACAATATTCGCCTCGTAGTCCATTAACTAATCCATTCCTAGCACTACATCAAACCCGCCTAAGGTCATCACAAATGGTCTAACAAGGAATTGTGACCTTCTAGTTCTATGTCCAATCCTTCTATCATCTCGAAAATCCTGGTAGACTTACCTATGGCAGTTTCTACATCAAAGGGCGCATCTACACTCCTACTACTAATAGGCAGTTTAGCATCGAAAGCAATAGAAATAAAACTTTTACTAGCACCAGAATCAAATAACATAGAGGCTAAAGTTTGATTTACTAGAAACGTACCTGACAAAACATCAGGGTTCGTCCTAGCTTCCTCCTGCGTCATCGTGAACGCTCTAGCACTCGCCCTTTGCCCCTCAGTCCCGGTCGTCTTCTTCCCTGCACCAGAACTTTTAGCCTTGGCTTCTTCCAGTCCCTGCTCATATGGCCCTCCTCGCCACAAGTATAACACCTCCTTACCCAAAAGTTCTTTGCCACATGTTCAGTCCTTCCACAACGGAAACAGATATTGGATCCCACTCTACATTCCCCGGTGTGCTCTCATCCACACTTAACACACCTCCTCGACCCGCATCAGATGTGACCACACGTCGGTCATCCACCCGTGTACCTTTGTTGCTTGGAGCGGCTCCATCACGTCCAAATCGCTTCCCGTTCCAATTCCAATCACCACCACCTTTCTTGTTGCCTTCATCCACCGCCACAGTCCTTTCATCATACAATCTTTCTGCTAGATCAACCACCGACCTAAATGTGCTTGGTCGGGCAGCGATCATGTGCCTGCGGACATCCAGCGACAAGCCCTAGATGTATCTCTTAATCTTTCGTGATGAGGGTGTCACTTGATCTAGCACCAGCCGTTCCATCTCATTGAACTTAGTGGTGTATTGCTGATGTCTCATGGCTCCCGCCTCCAGCTCCAGGAATTCCTTTCCACCTATCCATTTCCCTATGAGGACAGAACTCCTCAATCACCAACTTTTTCAGCTTCGGCCATCTCATTCTTCTGATAGCCCGGCTACCCTCAGCTTGGACAACATTGTCCCACCAGCACAAAGCCCAGTCCACAAATGAGTGGGCGGCAAACTTCACTTTCTGATCCTCTCGCACTCGCTGATATTTAGTACAACTTCCATCTCTCTCACCTATCAATTAGCAGCAGTAACAGTGCCATTAACATCGAAGGTGGGGGGCTTGCATCTTTGAAATGCCCCGTAGTTGCAGCCTCGTGCCGCCTCCGGCGTAGGCTCTTCTTCCTCTTCTTCTTCTTTGTAGAAAACCGTCTCAAACTCCGATCGCTCCCGTCCTCCCGAGGACCTATTCCTCTCCCTTCTTTCTCGTTCTCTTATAGCCTTAATCACTTTAGTCACCACCGACGGTAAGATCGTCTGCATTACTGAATGCACCTCATCCACAACAGCCTCCTTCACTAAGGCTCTCAGGTTTGCACTCTTGTCTCCGCCATCTGGATGAGAGGGCTCTCGGGTTCTTCATGAACCACCTTTTCGGCCCTAGGCCTTCCTCTTGTGACCCGTGGTTCAGCACCACATCCACCACGACCTCCACCATGTGTAGCCTTCGATGATCTACCATCGACCATCCTCTAACACACTATAAGATTCAAATACTAGCACAGTCATTCAAGGGACAACTTAGTTTATATCAAGTATAGTAAGTCCCTAGTTACAGTGGCCAGTTATGATTAGCCACTTACTTTACTCTGCATACCCCAAGCATTTCCTCGCTTAACTGCATCAGTATCTAAATCTACTAACAGCACATAAACCACATAACATGCGCACATAATGCCGGTTAACATTAAAGAAAATACCTGATGGTACGTAGCTACTCGGACTAGCATCCCTTCACTTTCCGTCCCATTTCAGTTTAAGTTTAGGTTTATTTTGAAATTTACCTATTTCACTTAAACTTTGGCTCTGATACCAACTTGTAAGGCCCCATTCCCGGGACGCTCACAGCTAGTTATTCATCGCATATAAAACATATATTTTCATTAACTTAAAGAAAACATTGCAGCGGAATCATTAAAACAGACATTTCATTTCATTATAAAAGTTTTTGCGAAATAATACATCGTTATCATATTACAAAATACTTGTTGCATTACATCACAAAAGCATTATAAAAATGGATGCCATCCAAAAAGAGCCAGGTAGCCGCCCCGTGCCATCCTTAGCAACCTTTACCTGCCAACTGGAAACACATAAAAGTCAGTGTTGCTGAGTGAGTTCTAATTTTAAATAAAAGATACTTTACTATCATTCAAAACCGTTTTTTACTTTCTTTCAAATCATACTATACTTTCGTACATGATCACACATCGTACGTACGCATAGATAATAACATTATTATCTTCTTTACTGTTCATCACTTTCTATCTTTAACTCTTTATCTTTTTCCAGATCAGTGTCATCAGCTATACCCCAAATGTATGCATAAAGTGGGTACTAGGCCGAAGATCATAAATGACTTCCATAACGCACAAAGCCTGGCACCAACACCGAGGCAAGCGACAAAGATCCCAACTGTATACTACACCCCAACGTATCCACAAAGCGGGTACTGGGCCAAAGATCATAAATGACTTCCATAACGCACATAGCCTGGCACCAACACCGGGGTAAGTAATCACTATAAACCATGTACTATATCACTGGTCAGTCACAAAGACTGGAACCCTGCGTGTATCCTTAAGGGTTAGCTAAACCACACATAGTTGAGCTTACAACATTTTAGAGCTGTGCACCTCCGTACATTTTGCTTGCAAGCCTTTCTTTACATTCTCTTTTATTAACGCATGCATTCTATCATTATGTTACTCTTTTCATTATCTTTCACTTTACGTTACATAACACGTAAAGCCACGAGAAAGATAAACCTACATAACAGGAACATAAACATAAAAACATCACCATACAAGGCACCATCATACATTCATAACATACATCATACATACCAACATGCATAAGCATCAATCATACATCGCCCATAACATCATCTTTGACTTCAAAAAGTCAACTTACTATGCCCCCGAGAACCTCCCAAGTCAAAGCCTACTTTTACAACTTTCCCTAAAAATCAGAAAATAATTTTAAGTCTTTAGGCGCATGGGCATTATGTTGGCACATGAGCACTATGCAGGCGCATGGCCTTTCAGGCGCATGGGGAACACATATCGCATGGGCAACTTTCAACCGCATCAGCACTATTGGGGCGCGTGAGCATCACTTAGTCTATTCTGGGCAATTCTAGGCGCATAAGCACTATGCAGGCGTATGAGTGCCTAGCACATGAGCTATCTGGGCGCATGAACACTTAGTCAATTTCAACCTATTACTAGGTGCATGAGTACTATTTGGGCACATGAGATTTTGGGTGCATGGGAGCACTTAGGCAGTTAATTACAGTTTGGCGCATGGACTACTATTTAGGCGCATGGACTACTATTTAGGCGCATGAGGAGTCTAATTCGTCCTAAACATCATAATTCAGTCCCCAAACATCATCTATAATATTCTAAGCTTAAATCATACATTCTAAGCCTTAAAAATAAAATCATAACAACATCAAACACATACATAGCCCAAATTCAAACCCTACCCGAAATCACACACATAAACACATACGGGTACAAAACCCAACTTTTATAAAAATTCATACATGCATTTCCAGCCCCAAAGCAGTTTAAATCAAGTAAAAAGAGGGTTCTAGAACTCACCTTTGCAGCCTCTGGTTATGACTTCTTCAAAAACCCGTTCGCAACAGAGTTCAACCGCCTAGAAACCCACCAAAACACACACCCGAACACATACGACATACATAAGCATACAACCGAGGATAAAACTAGTCAAGAACATCATAAACACACGAATTCTTACCTTGAATTCGAACTTCTGCACTTGTTCTTCAAAATACCTGAGATCTTTCTCCTCCTATCCGCTTTCTCTCTCTAAAAATATCCAAGTTATGTGTGTAGAGAGAGTGATGGGCGGCCATGCCATCTTTATCACCAACTTTGAAAGTTTTAGTCCTTTTTGACACATTAGATCCCTCTACTTGGGCTTTATATCTTTTCTATCTTATTCTTCACTTTATTCATTCATTTGAGTCTTCTAAAAATATAACCGGGTGTTACAAGTTGTCAGGATCGTGTACGTATGGAATACTAATAGATTCTGCGTTTATACCGAATCAAATAGTGCGAAATCCTATTTGATTGGCGATCCAATCAGTGAGAACAATTACCCAATTGATGTACGATTGAACTAAATGCTATGAATGAATAGAGATCGATCGGGAATGATCTATGAACTTGGACAGGCTTCCTTGGACGTTCTGGACGGCTAGGGTTCGTAAGAGTATCAAGTGTTTCGAATTCTTCCATTTTTTCATGAATTAAGTGGTATTGATAGGTTAGGGGTTTTCATTCGTACGACTGAACCATTAGCATGGTTTAGTCGTGTGACTGAATCATGCAACTAAGTCATACACATGACTGAGGGTTCAGCGTGCGACTGAGTCAATCTTATGTCTCAATCGTACGACTGATCCAGTCTCCTGGTTCAGTCGTGCGACTGGTCCATAAGCAGGATGTGTTTATGCGTATGGTCCATAAGTATGGGCCATTCGCATGATTACTCATACGACCATGTTGAACACATTTCTTAATCATCTTTTACTACGAATCTTGCACAGCACCCTCAAACCTATATAATAAGGTCACACATATACATTATATAATAATATGAAATAAATAAACATTAATAAACATCAATCCCAAGTTATATTTCATTGAACCCATTCATTACATATATGTAAGACATGAAAGACTTTTACATTAAGCTCATAAACTAGGAACATATGCATCTACACAAGTCCACCCCCCTTATATAGGTTTCGTCTCGAAACTTGTTATTCCTCAAACAATCGTGGGTAATGCTGTCTCATCTCCTCTTCAGTCTCCCATGTAGAATCAGATCCCTTCCTATGCTTGCACTGTACTCGCACAAGAGGAACCACTTTATTCCTTAACCTCTTCTCTTACAATCAATGATCGCCACTTGTTGCTCCACATAATTGATCCGTTCATCTACTCGATATCCTCCAATGGTACAACCATATCGTTGTCTTCTAAGCACTTTCTTAGATGAGATACATGGAATGTCAGGTGAATCCCACTTAACTCATCTTGTAACTCTAGTCTCTAGGCCACCTCCCTTACTCGAGCAATGATTCAGAAAGGTCCTATGTACCTTGGGCTCAACTTGCCCCGTTTTCTGAACAGAATGATACCTTTCCAAGGTGAGACGTTCAAGATGACTATATCACCCAGTTGGAACTCAATCGGTCTACGTCTCTTATCAACATACGACTTTTCCTATCTTTAGTTGCCTTCATAAAATCCTTGATCCTTCCCAGCTTCTCAGTCGTAGCCTCAACCACCTCGACGCTCTCTAATTATTTTTGGATGATATCACCCCAACAAACAGGTGTTCTACATCTCCTACCGTATAACATCTCATAAGGGGGCATACCAATGCTGGCATGATAGCTATTGTTATATGAGATCTCAACTAATGGTATGTGGTCATCCCAACTTCCTCCAAAATCAATGACACATGCCCGAAACATATCTTCAAATGTCTGAATAGTCTTTTCCGACGGACCATCTGTTTGAGGATGATAAGCTGTGCTAATATTTAACCTCATCCCCATCACATCATGGAATTTCTTCTAAAATTTAGATGTAAACCGGGTGTCACGATAAACACAATAGACACCGGCACCCCATCACGAGTTACAATTTCTTTAATGAACAAATCCACCAACCTCTCACATGAATATGTCTCGTGGATTGGTAGGAAGTGAGCACTCTTTGTCAAATGGTCCACAATCACCTATATGACATCATACCCTCGCGCAGTACACGGTAGTTTCGTTATAAAGTCCATGGTGTGTGCTCCCACTTCCCTCCGGTATATCCAAAGGTTGGATCTTCCCATACGGCTTTTGGTGCTCGGCCTTCACTTGTAAAACAAGTAAGGCATTTACTCACAAACTCCACCACATCACGCTTCATACCCGGCCACCAATAATCTTTCTTCAAGTATTGGTACATCTTCGTAGCACCGGGATGAATTGTCACACCCTCAAAATCCACGCGTGGAGTTTTACTGTGAGGCGTGTGAACAAACCAGGATCACAGTCACTAGTTACTCAGAACGACACTATATGCCACATTCAAAACAAAACCAAGCAAAATTCAAAAGTTTAAAAACCATGCAAATGCGTTTTACAAAATAAGACAAACCCAAAGTAAATGAAGGCATAATATGGCAAACACGCGCCATCCCATGTTTAAAACCCATATATAAAAGATAAACAACTTGTCTATGAATAAAGCCTTAGGATGCATGCTGGACCCGTGTTGTGCTCCTAATGGCAAGCTGAGTTAACGAACTGAGAATAGCATACTAAAAATCTCAACACAATGGTTGGTGATTTCAAGAGTTTGCGTTTAACAAAATATTAACAGTTGTATAACATAAGAAGTGTATTGAATAAGATAGCTAGTCCATATTCACAAGTAATAACCATAGTGATTTCGCGATCGAAGCTAACTGTGTTGCGTTGTTGCCTCCCGTCACGACTTACCAGGTCGTGACGATGATTGTGTATAGGAAAATATTGCACCCGTTTGACCTCGAGTCGCACAGGTGGGGCTCGTCACACCCAGTAGTACTACCCAAGATTTCCCGTTAGTTACCATTATTAACGATCCGAAAGTGTGAGGACTTTTCAAGGTATTAAGCACTATGTTAAAACATAAATAAATTATAATAATACAATAGCATTTGAGTACAAGTATGCTACCTCCCCTAGAAGAGAGTTTATAAAATAAAGGGGCATGAACTCACCTGGTGTGTAATGATAGTGAATAAAGAGACTCGTGATAGAAGCAAAGACAACCCTTCAAAGGTTACCTAGAACACACAAGTACATAAGTACATGTACACATAGAACCTCAATAATCCTAGGTTAACCTACTTGACCCGTTGGTGACATATTAGTTGAAATATAGTTTAATCATATATGATAACTTAGCATACAAGAGTATCATGCAATTTATCCATGTATATCACATTATCAACCTAGGTTCTACCTAAGTCATCATGCCATATTAGATCATCATACACTTATGCAAATCTCAACAACCATTATGCTTATAATATATATAAATACATCACAACAAATAATTCATACGCGAAGACTAATCATGCACCACATGCCATGTGAAGCCACTCACGACTTCACATCCTAAACCCTGCCAATCCTACTAAGTAGGGGCCTTAGATTCGGACGCGTGTATGACAATCATAATCACATTCATTCATTTAGTTCATTCCAACCAACATACATATTTACCATCACTTTCAATCCCAAACATGATCTCCTAATTACTAACCATACTCCATTCTCATGTATGATCAACAAAACCTATACTTCCTACGTGATCAACCAAACATCCATAACAATTCAGTTACACATTCTATCTCAACAAACATCATCCACAATCACTCTAACATGATCTTAACATCACAAGCATGCCCAATTCATCACATCCAAAGTTCTACAAAAATAGAGTTTCTCTTTTGGGAAAGTAACACCCAAAAGTGTTCTAGCATCCAATCCAATGATAATTTCCTCAATATTATACCTAATCAAGTTCATAACATTCATTCTAACATGTTAATCATCTCCAAAACATCCAAATTCCCAAACATCATATACAAAAGTTCCTACTTTTAGCAAGTCATGATACAATATCACAATTTCATGGATTTTCTTGCACAATTCAATTAAACCAACATCTAAGCATTACATCTAACATCTTAGCATCATCAAAACATGAATTCCAAGAACAAAAAGTTTCCTCTTATGGCAATGTATGAACTAGATGATCAAACCCTAGATTTCTTGCATAATCAACATCATTCAACATTCATACAACCTAACTAACATCATATTAACATCTAACAATCATCAATTCCATATAATCATCATCAATTTTGGATTAGGGTTCATCTTGAATCAAAATATATGAACAACTTGATAAAACATACCTTTAAACATGTTTAGATGATGATTAGCACTTGAAATCAACTTGTGATACTTGGAACCACTTGGAATTCGACTTGTATGCTTGCTTTTGGATCAAAATCGCAAAGAAGGGGGTGGGGAGAAGGGTTGTGGCCGAATGAGGGGTTTTGGGGCTAGGGTTGGGTTAATTTTGGTAAGTTTTAGTTAAAAAGGTATTTACAAAATAACCCAGTTAATTATATTTTATAAAAACTAATCTTTCTACTATTTTTTAAATAGTTTTTAACTACTAAACACAAGTATTATTAACCAATAATAATAATCCTAAACATTTACAATGAGTCACATAACACATGGAAAATATATAACACGTTATCACGTTATCGCGTAAAATTTATAAAAAACCATTTAAAATTCTATAAAACCATGAACCACATAATCACAACTAATAATCAACATTATTAATTTAATTATTATTGTTCATCATAGGTTATTATTAAGTCACCAACGTTCAACGACAACTAGTGTGTGCCCACGACACATGTATGCAAGACCTAACGGAACTAACGGAGTTTGGTAACGAAAAATTACCGGATGTCACATTAATAGAGTACCGAGTCTTATGCGCTTCATCCATAATCTTCACGCGTAGATCCCCAAAACGAGGAATCCACATCCACTCGAATCGGGTCCTAACACCGAGTGTGTTTTCATCCAGATCCGCAACTAGGCCTCTCATTCTATCGGAGTTAAGATGATATTCTTTCAATTCCTCATCTTTAAACTCCTTGACTTGCTTCATCACATTAGAGATCATGATCAACTGGTATACCTTCACCCGTATCGCTCGGGTCTTTCCTTTCCGCTAAGGGCATCCGCCACCATGTTGGCTTTGCCCGTATGGTAATGGATCTTACAATCATTGTCCTTTATAAGCTTCAACCATCTCCTTTGCCTCATGTTTAAGTATTTCTGCTCGAAGAAATACTTCAAGCTCTTGTGGTCAGTGAATATGGTGCACTTCGTCCCATACAGGTCCCGATAGGGTCAAAATCTTGTAGTGGTAAGGCTTTTTAAGAATGTTTTAGATTTTGGAAATACCACTTTTGTTGTAGCGAGTCGTTGCAAATACCGTATACAATTTAATAATCTCAAGATATATTATCTTGCAAATCTCAAGATATATATTTTAGCAAGATGAGCATCCGTTCTCCTAATCTTAGTAATCTCAAAAGAATTTATCTAGAAAAGGTTAACTAATCTAACATCAATGAAATTATTAAATTCAAAACAACTTATTATGGAAACTCTTAGTTAAAGAAAAAACTAATGTAACAATACAGGTAGTAAATTTAAATTTGGATATGAACATTTAGAATGAAAAAACTTTTTTTCATGACAATTGCATTAGTGATGGGAAAAATGATTTAAAAAGAGACACTTCATGATTTTTTAAAGTGAAGATCATGAGTTTGTGTTTCACTATGTGCAATATGTTTTAAGTGGGTCAAGGGTGATATCACAGTGGGCCAATGGTTGTATCATAGTGAGCCTTTGGGTGGCAGGTTTCTTTTGAAATGGTGGGTGAGCCGGGTCACCAGCGCTGTCTGTGTTCGCCGGCGTGTGTGGTTTTTCGCCAATGGGTTACCTAGGTGATCGGACTTAATAATATTCGTTGGCCGTTAAAAAATTAATAATAAAATAATATTTATTGAGTGAACTTTTAGTATACTTCACATATGATTGGTTTCTTTGAAGTTTTGGTTAACCTTGTACATCACACGCGCAATGAGCGTAAACAGATTAAACCAGTTGCAATAACTTAAAAGAGAAACATCTATTTTAGTAATATCATTCATATAATCTATATATATATTATATATATATATATATTATATATATATATATAATATATATATATATATATATATATAAAATACAAACTCATAAACACTTGTACCAAACATTATCCTTTTCTACGGATGAAATTTGTAGGTGCTATGCATATTGTAGCTATAACGGAAATTTGTGTAAATTTGTCATTTCATATTTTATTATTATATGGATTTTGATTTGATTTTTGTTTTGATTCTGATAAATGACAACACAAACACAAAATAAATAGAAAAAAACAACCTTATATCTTCGATTTAGCATGTTAAGAAGGTGATATGTCAAATAAATAGTTAAAAGTATAGTTATTTACTAATTGATAAAGTTTAAAGAAGAGATACAACAAATAGAAATAATAGAAAAAGTGTACTTTTAGCATCATCCCAAAAAATTAACCCAACATACTAGTGCCACCCAATAATTTATTTTTTTTTACCCCCTCACATGTGACATTTAAATGTTAACATATATAAAAGAGTTGGAGTCGTAATATATAATCATATACTCGATTTTTATTTTAGTAAATGAGACGTAACAGATATAGAGTCTTTAAATAAATAACCAATTTAGGAATAAGAAACCAAGATAACTATAAACACTTATAAAACCAAGATAACATTAGGAATATAAAAGACTGAAACTAAAGAAATTTATATTAATCTCTATATATAATAAACAAAAATGGTTGAGTCATATAGCGTTATTTTAAGCTTTGTCATGTGTCAATCTTTTAAACTCTCATTGTCACGTGTCAAGATTTTAGAAAAGCCATCATATTCTTAATAAAAAGCACGCGGACCTTTTCTGACCCTATATATTTGTATTCGGGTCTTCACCTCATTCATTTCATCAAAACCCTAAATTATCACAGGCTTCATCGTGTCTACCTCATCTCGGCAGCATCCCTACCTTTTTTTTCATGCGCCATTGCTATTACGAGTAAGCTGGTTTCAAGTTTTCAGTATATCTGATTCAATCACAGAAACCATAAATCATTGTTGAACACCTACACTGCCCTAATCATCTATGGTTTTTGATTATTTTCATAACATGATACAATCAAACTTCTATCTCCTTCATCCGATTGATTATTTGTGTTCTGTATTGGATTATTGTTCAATACTTGTTGGTTGAAGTTCATATCGAATTTAACAATCAATTGCATAGTTAGGTTTAATTTTTACCCTACCATATTTGTTTATTATGTGAAAGATATATATTATTCATTTTAACATGTTGCAGATTCTGATGCTATTATGGGTATACATTTGATTTTCCATGTAGATATCAATTTGAACACACATTACACGATAAGTTTTTCATCGATTTATACCTTTTTTTTGTTTATGTCTAAATTCTTTCGATCTTCTTTTGTTATGGTGTTAATTCACCTGATTATCAAGATCTAGAACTGAACTTTGATGATAGCATAAGTGAAAGAATCTATGAAGATGGTGCGAGCATAAAATCTAGTATGGTGTCAAGGTGAGGGGATGAATCGCATCACTTCGAATTGCTTTAATCAATTATGGAAGCTGAAAGATATTGATTAAAATTTAGGTATCCGGCATATACTAATTCTCTCAATACTTGATTTTTCAGTTTGTTGATAAATTTGTTTGCCTTTCTTATTCTATCTGTATAATCCTTGGCTTTAATTTGGCGTGGCTGTTGCCTGATAATTGTAGATGAGAAATGTGATATGGCTGTAAGGCAGGGTACAAATATTTATTTTAAAAACTTCATTGCAAATGTTGAGTAATATTCAATTATAGTGTGTGTAGGTCATGAATCGCATGCATACTAAACAAGTTCACAAAACGCACACTTATGTGTTTGACTTACTCTGTGTAGTGCATAGGCAATAAAAATCTAACATAATTGTTTATGTTTTCTATTTCTTGTTCTAGTATGGCCTTATGAAGTTTAATTTTGAATCCGTTAATTGTTTGCTGATTTCTATCTGATGGTATTAGCTAATATTTGGAGTTGCAAAACAACATCAATAATACATATGGTAGGAAAAGGTGTTGTTCAGCTTGGAACATAGAAAATTTTTTAAGGGTTGATGAAATTATTCAAAAGGGTATCAGGTTGATTTAATTATGTGGGGTTGATGCAATGAATAGGTATCAAGTTTGGGTTAAATCAAAGCATCAGAAACTCAAATTCTTTCATGCTAAGAGTCACAATCAGAAATGGCCATTTTGAAATATTTAATGACGACTAGGCCAATGTGAGGTTAAAAGGTTAAAATTTTGCCAACAACTAATACCAGTGTGTAATTACTACAAAGTTAAAGTGGTTTTTGATACCACCCTCAAGGTGGTGCTGCAACTACATTGTAGGCGGGAGGTGGTATGACCTTGAAAAGGCGAGCTATGGTTGCTCATTCCTGCAGGTACCCAATTATCCTAACTACTTATCTGATTAATTGTAATTAGGACAATGGAATAAGAAATTTTAAATTTATTATCACTAACCATTATAAACGGTTTTATTAAGCAATCCTAAACAAC